>CM038231.1:82844506-83204124 GCA_021442155.1 Cymbidium sinense | reverse complement strand
AGAAATCAAAGAACTTAGGAAATATTTCAAACTTGGAATTTCAATCATGGGCTTCAATCATGGGGTTTCCATCATGGTCTCAATCATTTGATATTGATTTGAGTTTGGAGAAAATCAATTAATATTGATTTGGAGTTTGAGAAAATCAATTAGGATTGATTTGGAGTTTGACTTAAAGGAAGGAAGGTGAGGAATGGTTTAAGCTAAGGGTAGGAAAATTTTCCTAACACCCCTAGGGCATGACCTATTCCTATGGCTAACCCTTCTAAGTCTTTAGAGCTAGGTTGAGTGTCCACCTAATCACTAGAAGTGTCTTCACACTAAGGAACTCTTAAAGTCTAAGAGGAATCCTATGTCTAAGATGGAGGGGTTGAGAACTCATCCCAAAAAAATGAGGTCAACATCACCTAATAAGGACTCCTAAGGCATGATGGGTCTTCAAATATACCAGAGATTTTTCTCCTACTCTACATGGATGAATAAAGTAGATTTATTTAAATCAATATCTAAAGTTCCCTGGGCAAGCCCCATAGTTAATTACATCCTAAGGAAGGTGAGTTCCTTAAGAATACTCTATTAAAGTAGGCAATTATTGTCTCCCAAGATTTCAAAGATGACTATCAATAAATTGGCTATGTTTGGAAAATCAAATGGGATATATCAAAAATGAGACTTATTATTGAAGCCAAAAGGAGATGAGTAGGGGATGCTCATGATACTAGAAAACCTAGTGAGCATTCCAATCTATCCTATGATTGGGCTTTATATGTTTGAAATTAAGGAGATTTATATATATGAGTTAAAATTTTATTAGAAAATTATGACTTATAATCCCACAATACAAGATTGTGGAAATACCTAAGAGGTGAGAATTTATGCTTGTAGCCCAAAGGGAAACAACAATCTCAAATCCTAAATCTATGGAGCTTTAACGAGGGCCAAAGCATGTCCTAAATCTAAGATGTGTATATGATTTACCTCCATAAGAGAGGGTAAACCACTCGACTGCTGGACATATAACCGCCTAGAGTGACAGTAAGCTAACTTCTCCTACTTTTTAAAACCATGTGGTTAAGTCATATATTTTGTAAGATGATTAGGTTATTTTTATTTTGAAAGATATTAAATTCCTTAAACCCACTCCCTAAGAGACTAGAGCATGAGTTATATGAACAATGACTTAATCTGATGTAAATCTTTCCAATTTTTATTTGAGTTTTTACTCTTTATTTTGAAAAAGCCTATAGGATTTTTATATGTCTAAATGCATGATGAAATAGGATTATTGGCTAAATCAGAAATAAAGAGGTTTTTTTCACAATAGAGGAGACCCTTAAAGGTTAAGTCTTCCCCTATTATGCAAGTATGAAAACCCTGTCTTAGCAAGAATGAAATAATATGGCATGCATGATATTAAGCATGCAACATCCAGCTAAGGGGTTGCTAAAATTTCTTAATTACATTGATTTAATGCCTAGGATTTATGTGAGATTATGAGTTATTTAGATAATTTAGTTATGAGTTATAGTTGGGGCGTAAAATTTATTTTTCCTAAGAGCCTAATCGATCCATGCCACACATTAAATCATGATATATGATGAAACTAAGAAAAGACATGCCATTTCTATTACGTAATTATAAACAAAATCATCAAATAATTTATAAACACAATGCAGAAGAATAACAGGTCGGTGCGGTCGGGCACCATTGTACAACCCGAAAAGAAGAATGGGTAGCTGAGCTCAAGCCTTTTACAACTCGGTATATGAATGAATAATTATAATTACAAATAAATAAATTCTATGGGGGTCTTCTTTCTTCATATCTTTAGGTTTCCTCTTCTTTTCTTCTTTGTTTGGATTTGTTTGCTTCAAAAGACATCACGGGTCTCCTAGAACAAAGCCTTTTGGCCATCGCTCATCCTAATCCCCATAACACTAATCCTAACTCCTAATGCAAGATAACATCAAAATAAAAAAACAAATCTAACTATACCGCAAAATAAGTGATAGCTAAACACACCATACAACCCAAGCAAGTATATGTATAATTTGGACTTAGCACCTACACATGGGTAACTAAGTCTACCTATCCTAATTTTTGCTTAGGGGGGTTAAGTAACCTATAAAAGAGAGCATTTATATTTACTTTTAAGCATCCCTTAAACACAATCTCCTATAGAAATCTTGATTAGGCTAATCACGGCCTAACATCCATTCTACGAAGCATACACCCTAACATCTAGTCTATAATAATACATCATAAAATTAAACATGCATCAAATCATGCACCGCCCTAACATAAGGAAGAAAGTGGTGACTTAATCTAAGGTGTGTGTATTAAGGTTTGTGTGGTATGCCTTAACTAGGCTTTGTTATAATTTTCTAAGTAAGAAAGGATTTAATTTGAAGGATGGTTTCGCTTAAGTGGCTTAATTGATTTGTGAGTTTTACTTAATATTTTCTTTTGTTTCACTTCATTTACACTTAACAGCTAAGCGTTATGAAGAGAAGAAAAGAGAGGATCACTCACTTTTATCCCTACCTTAAGTCACATCTAAAGAAAATTAATTAAATGAATTCTCTTTAGTTAATGGCTTATTACATATTTTAATTAATCCTAAGTTTAAGTTTACTTTAAATAAACTTATTCAATAAGAGAGGCATCTTAAGATTAATTAGAGTTAATTACTATCACATAAAATATGTTTATTCATTTCTTTCCATCATATATAACATGCATATGATTAAGTCCTAAACATATCTATACATATAATATGTTTTGGCACATTTAAATACGTGATTCATAAATTTGAAAAAAAAGAGGATTCCCATTCATTAGCTAAATACACATTCAAATGTATGAAAGTTCTAAGCAAGTACTTCCATTATTTGACCAGAGAATGAGGTAGGAACCTCCTTGGTCTACTTAAAGTCTGCACCCCTGTGTCCAAACTAGATATACCCGTTATTCTTAAATAAATATGAATGTATAAGAAACTATAAGAATAGAAAACCATGCAAAAGTAGAATTTAATTTAATTAATTTGTTTGTGTGAATGAATCAAAGCTCTATCCAAATTCTAATGTCAGAATGCATAAGAATGAAATCAAATGGTTACATCGCCATTATTTTGCACCAAGGGAGTGAGGTAGGAACCTCCTTGAGGCTACTTAAAGTCGTGCATCCCCAAAATGTCCAGACTAATATACCCACTAACATTCATACTTATGCAAATCAACATATGAATGAAAGAAAGGAACTTCACTACATACACTAAGCTCATATTCACATGCACCTCCTATGTATGTATAGTTAATGTCACAACATGTATCATTATTCATTAATAAGCTTTCAAAAATACATTTGAGATTCAATACTGATAATAGCCACACATATTTTTAAACTTAAGCCAACACATGCAACTTGACATAAAGGAAATCATTTCACTTGATTAATTTTTGAAAAGGAATGGATGCATGAATCAAGTGGCATGCAACATTTTAATATGATTGGAAAGAAATAAAGAAACACAAGCATGTAATTTCATTTAATCTAACAAATTCCTAAGGATAATCACATTAAATAATCTATTTAAGATAAACCAAAGTTTCTTAAAGTCATTTTTGATTTCATGGTTAACTTGATTTAAGAGAAATATGTGAGAAAGAGGGGTTTGCTAATCCTAATCCCATTCCTCATATGTGTAAATTAACTTGATTTAATAAAAAGCAATTAAATGATTTTTAAGGATTGATTAAGTTAAGTATGGATTAAATTAATTAATTAACCCTTATCTATGTTACCTTAAGATAATTGATTAAATAATTATGAGATAATAAAATATGCAAATAAATTGAAAAGTAAATAGTAATGCTCCTATGAAATGAGAGGGGCCTAATGCAATTACCTCATAATCATTTAATAACTAAGCTTAAGGAACAATTTTAATTACTTTCATAATTTTCTCACACATGTGAGCTAATCATAATTTCATAAGTTTCTTTAGGTTCTTGAACACCTAAAGCTCTACCCAAGATGGATTAAGGAAAAATCAGATTTAATTAGATTTTCCAAATCTATTAAACCAATAATCCATTAATCCATCTCTCCTAAAAAGAGACTAACCAAAGTTAATAATTATCATGAAATGAGATGGGCTTAAAGGAAAAGGTAGGGAAAGGGGTCCCCACTTATTTCCATAAGCCATGGGATTAGGCATAATTTAAAATGATTTAATTCCAATTTAGCTAATTAAGTTTCTATTAGTTAATTAATTAATAATAGCACTTTAGTTGAAAAGAGAGGAAAATTAGAGAAAGGATTAAGAGGGGCAATCTACTTCCCAAAGTCTCCTTACTATTCAACAATGATTAGGGAGTCCAAATAATTAATAATCACTGTTCATATGCTTGATCACCCTTAATGAAGTTAAGAGGGTAATTAGGTCTTAATCAATCTTTACCAATTAAGCATCCAATTCCAAGAAAATAGGGAGGTAGAGGTCATTCCCTAAACATTCTCAAAAAAGGTTGAAATTAATTGGATTATTAAGCTAATTTAATTTAAAAACTATTTTGACATTTTTGAATTCTCTACTAATGAATTATAGAAGATTTAGCACACAAAAATAGATTAATTCTACTAAAGTAATCCCATCGCCATGTATTTGGAATGCGCTTTCCATGTGGAATGACGGGATTGGTTATTTAAGTTATCACATCGCATGATTGAGTCAACCGACGGACATCCTTTTGTGGACCATCGATCTAAGATTGATGGCCATAATTAATCCTGTAGTTTAGGGAATCATTAGAGATCTAATCAGTTAATCATGGTCATCCATTCCAATCATACGGAATGGATGACCAGTGATATCTCTCCTTCATGAGCAATGAAATACGGATGTCATCTATCTTTCTCCATTCGATCCAAGCTCACCAAAGCTTGGATTGATTCCAAAATGATCTCACACCATCAAGGGAAGGAGAGGAACACATCCGATGGCAAGATCAGATGCAGTGGAAATTACATTCACAAAAGACCAAACCTGAAAACTTAGGCTACGATTTTGAGGAATGACCTCGTTGGAGCACAAGACCGGTGGTAGGATCGATGAAAGTAGCTTTGTCGAGTAGAGATGAAGCCCTGTTGAGGAGCTTGGGCCTTGATTTGGGGTAGATTTCCTTCGAGACCAAGATCATGCTATTTGGCATTCTTCCTTGATCGAACTCCCACTTTTGATGGCTTTGGAGCTTGGGAAATGATTCCTATTGCTTTGACTAGGTCCAAGGAAGGTGTATGCAAGTTTGATTAAAGTTTGGTGGAGGATTGATCAAATGATATTTAGAAGTAGCCTCCCCTATTTCAACTTAATGTAAAACCGAGAGAGGAAAAAATGGGGGAGCTTCGAAGCATGGGGAATGGCTGTGAGAGACTCTCCTTCACTCTTTCTGGCTCAAATGAAGTTGAATTGATCAATTCCCGCTGGAATTAAGGGGGTATATTCCCTCAATTGCTAAAGTTTATGGATGGGATTCAATCCTATTTTTTCGTCGGCCAGCCATCATCAAACTGCCGGAATTATCTCCATCAGGTCCACGTGTGTCACCAGAAGTGGGGGAAGGCTTGGGAGGTGGCTCAAGGTCTAATATGAGGAGATTTTATTTCCTTTGTCCATATGGTGCTTGGTTTGCATAGGAGGTGAGTTAACTCACCTCCCCTTGGTCCATGGCAAGTCCTAGTGTGCTTAGGGTGGGCTAGGAAGGTTAGGAATGCTTCATTTGGAAATTGGATGGCTGCCCAAGTGATGGGAGAGTGGACTTTGCAAAATGGGGAAGGAATCCAATGCAAAGAGATTGTCCAATGGCTAATCCCCTTGGGTGGGGTCCACTTTACTTTTGGGCAAACTTTAGGCTGACCTAGGGTCAATTTGGGCGGTCAGCCATCAAAGTCTCATTGGTTGATTTTGTTTTAGCTTCATATGGTCAAATGGGTTCATATGAGTTCATGTTATTGGGTTGACCAATTGGTCAAATTGGGTCAAAACAAGGCAGTTAGGTTTAAATGATGATTTAGAGAGTTTTAGTTTAAGTGGTTTCAATCAATTTAGCTTAGTTTGAAATCAAATGGGTTAAATGGGTTTGCCAATTTGACCAAATTGGTTGGGTTAGGTGTTGGTTCATGTTCAATTGGTCAATTGAAAATGATTGTAGGCTTTGGTTTGATTTAATTTGGATTTAATTTTGATTTTGGATAATTTGATCATTTATGTCAGTTTGGGCTAGGTTAGGTCAAGTTGACCAATTGGTCAAATTGTGCTCAATTGTGGCTTTGGTCAAGTTCAATAATTAATTTGGAATGAATTTGAGCCAGTGGTTGCAATCAATTTGGGTTTGATTATGATTTTACCCATTTTTTCTTTTTAGGCCAATTTGGGTCAACTTAAGTCAAATGACCAATTGGACTTGATTTGGCTCCATTGAGGGTTGGTCATGTTCAATCATTGATCATGAGTTGGTTTGGATTAATGGTTTCAATCAATTTGGTATATGATGGGTTTTGGTTTAGGTTTCTTTTGGATTAAAGGTTGACTTGGTCAAAGGACCAAGTTGGCTTGGTTTGACCCAATTCAAGTGATTGATCATTCTTGAGTGCTTGTTGATCATGATATGAGGTTTGGATGGCCTTGGTTCAATCCAATTTGGGTTTGATTAGAACTTAGTTCGAAAAGGGTTCTTTAGGTCACTTTGGGTCATGTGGACCTAAATGAGTCAATTGGTTTGGTCTTTGCTTGATTCAAGTTTAGTTGAACTCATATATGAGCCTAGGATTGAAATATAAATCCAACTACAATCAATTTGGTGTCTAATGAATTTTGGCTCGTTTGAAGTTTTCAAGTCAAAAAGGCTAACTTGGGCTTGACTTTGGTTGGCATGAATTTGGTTTTATAATTTTATTTTATGTTTATATTTGGCTAAATGATTGAAGGAATGATTGATTCATGAGAAAATCCATTGGTTTTGGCTTGAGTTGGATATGATATGGCCAACTTGAAGAAATTGGCTAAAAAAGGCTTGAATTGGGTTTTGGTTTAATTTTGGATTTAATTTTGGCTATTTGAATTTATATTTCATTTATATCTAGGAATATAAATGAAGATATAAATGATTCATGGGAAATCACTTGAGTTTGGAGTGATTTGGAAGCAAATTTGACCAAGCTTAAGAGTGTAGGTCAAAAGGGCTTAAGTAGGGAATTGATTTAGTTTAATTTATTTTTGGTCATTGGAGGGTGGGTTTCATTTACATTTATGAATATAAAAGAAGGAGTAATTGGTTTATAAAAAACCAATTGATTTTGGGTTTATTTTGCTTAAGATTTAAAGCTTATGGAGGTAGGTCCATAGGGCTTAAGAGGGATTTGGCTTGGTTTGATTTAGTTTGATTTGGTTTTTGTCATTTGGGTATGGATTTTATTTATATTTATGAATATAAATGAATAAATAATTGATTTATAAAGAAATCAATTAAGTTTGGAATAATTTAGATGGATATTTGACTAAGCTTATGAGAGTGGGTCATAAGACTTAAGAAGGAATTTTGGTTTCAGATTTGAGTTGAGGATTGAATCATTTGGAATTGGGTTTGAGTTGGGATTTGATAAATGATTGAGAGATTGAATTGATATTTGATAAAATTAATTGAATCGGGATTGATTTGAATTTGGTTAAGGCTTAGTCCGTAGGATGAAATCAAAGGGCTTAGGAAGAATATTGATTTGGATTTGATTATGGGATTCATTCATTTGGTTTAGAATTTGGATTTAGATTTGGTATTTGAGTTGGATTGGGTGTTTGGTTTGAGAAGTAAAGCATGGATTGGGTTTAGGCTATAGGGTAGGCAAATTTTCCTAAGTCCACGGACATAACTTATTCTATGGCCAACCCTTCTAAGTCCCTAAGCTTAGCTTAAGTGTTCACTTAATCACTAGAAGTGTCTTAAGACTAAGGAGCTCTTAATTTCTACAAGAGTCCTAGATCTATGATAAGGAAGTTGAGAACTCACTCCAAAAGTGAGGTCAACACTTATCCTAAACCCCATAGCACTAATCTTAATCCCTATTACAAAATTACATTTATGTAGGAAAAATAAATCTAACTACACCTGCAAAATAGAGGTTAGCTAAACACACATACATCCTAAGAAATTATATTTATAATTTGGACTTAGTTCCCTACACATGGGTAACCAAGCCCACCTATCCTAACTTGGATTATGCTTAGGGGCATAAGCAACCTACAAGAAAAATATTTATATTTATTTTTATGATGGCCCAATAAGCACAATCCCTCTGACATGATTAAGCTAATAAAAGCAACATCCAATCTATGAATCATTCACCCTAACATCTAGTCTAAAATATTACATCATAAAATAAAACATACACCATACATACACCATTTTAACTTAGTACTAGAGTAATGGATTAGTTTTAATGTGTGTGCTAAGACTTTGTGTGGTTTCACTTCAAGTTGTTTAGTTTATTTGCAAATTTTACTTTATATTTTATTTTATTTCATTTGGCTTACACTTAACATCTAGGTGTTATAAAGAGAAGAAATAGGATTATGCCCTTTGATCCCTACCTTAAGCCACTTTCTAAAGTACATTTTTTATGATTTAGTTTTCTTTAGTGAATGGCTTATTAAACATTTTTTATTAATCCTAAGTTTAGGTTCACTTTAAATAATCATATTTAACATGAAATGCATTTCAAGATTATTGCAATTGAGTTACTATCACATGACATATATCAAACCATTTCATTCCATCACATGTAACATGCATATAATTCAATCTTAAGTATGTCTAAACATACAACATGTTTTAGTGCACTTGAATGATGAATGCATAAATTTAGAGTTTATGTTCCATTTGATTGAATTATTTAATGTGTGTAAGTTAAAGCTCTATCCAATTTCTTATACAAAAATACATAGGAATGGAATTAAATGAGTACATGCCATTATTAACCAGAGAAATGAGATAATCAAATGACCTCCTTAGGACTACTTAAAGCCACGTGTTCTCGGATGTCCAGACTATATACCTATTTGCATTCAAACACATGTAGATTTGCAGACATGAACATAAGAAAGAAAGCTCCAAAATCACATGACAAATCAATTCAATGACTTAAATAATTATGGATGCATGCATTTTTTTAGTAGAAAAAAGGATTTTCATTCATTAATTAAGTACACACACACATGTTTAAAAGATATAAGCAAATATGTGTCATTGTTAACTAGAGAAGTGAGGTAATCAAATGACCTCCTTGGGGCTACTTAAAGCCTCGTGTTCTTGGGATGTTTAGACTATATGCTTTCTTAAATACATATGGATGTATAAATAATTAGAAAAAAGAGAATCATGCAAAATTATTTTTTATTTGATTGAATTATTTATGTATATGAATTAATGATCTATACAAATTCTAATATCAAAATACATAAGAATGAAATCAAATGGGTATGTGCATTTGTTAACCTGGAAAGTGAGGTAATCAAAGAACCTCTGCTAGCTCATTGTATTCTGGATGTTTAGAATATATACCGTTGTCTTTCAAACTTATGTATATATATATATATATATATATATATATATATATATATATATATATATATATATATATATATATATATATATATATATATATATATATATATATATATATATATATATATATATATATATAAATTCAAGAAAGAGAGCTTCACTTCATACATTTAAGTTATAAACACATGCAAATCCTATGTGTATTCATAAATACTAATATTCTAAGTATTGTTATCAATTTATAAATATTGAAAAATAATTTTAGATTTAGTAGTGATAATACACATATACATATAATTAATTAAGCCAACATATCCAAGCTTACTTAAATAAATTATATTTGTTTTATTTTGATTTAAAAGTTGAATGCATGAAACCAAATGGCATACAACATTTAAAGTGATTGGAAAGGAATAACTAAATATAAACACATGGTTCATTTAACCAAAATAATTCCTAAGGACAATCACATCAAATAAAATTTCTTAAATAAAATCAAAGCTTCTCATTAAATTGATTTTGGATTTGAGTTAAACCTAAAGAAGAGAATTTATCATTTGTTGTTTTAATCCCATTCTCATGTTAATAATTTTATTTAGTTTAAGGAAAGGTAATTAAATAGATTTTATAGATTGGTTAAGTTTAATCATTAATCAAATTAATTAATTATCCTTACCTATGTTTCTTTAATCTAATTAATCATTTAATCATGAGCCACAAATGATATGAACATGTGAGAAAAGTAAAATTGTAACGCTTCTAAGGACCTAATGCAATTCGCTTAAAATTAAAGATTAATTAAGTTAAAGAATCTAATTAAGTACTTTTATGATTTTCTCACACTTATGAGTTAATCATAATTTTTTTAGGGGTCTTTATGTTATTAAACACATAAAGATGTACCCTTAATTTGATTTTTAATTATCTGATGTGATTTGCATCTTAGTTTAATTTAATTAAGCCACTTAATTGATTGATGAAGCATTTAATTAATTAAAATTTCAATTATTCCTCTTGAAATGAAATGGACTTAGGAAAAGAGATTAGGAAAGGGGTCCTAATCACTCTCCATCATCCATTCATTATTAAGTAGTGATTAATAAGTTTTAATTCATTAATTTTTATTATTTAAACCAATTTTTAATTATTATGTTAATTAAAGGGGTAATTAAGGTTTAAATGATCATTTCCCCCTAATTAATGGGCAATAAATTATAATACAATCAAGGGATGTATTACCCCATTGAATCAACATATAAAATTTGGAATTAACGCTAAGTAATTAGATTAATTAAGCTAATTAAGTTTATGAATAAACCTTAATTAAGCTTTAATTACTATTCTAAATTAATTAGAATTAATTTTAATTAATTCTCTTCTTAATTACCATTAAAATGAGTATTATTTGTATTTTTTATTTTTCTATAATTTATTATGATTTTTTAAAGTTTCACCAACTAAATTAGATTAATTAAGCCTAATCCCATCGGCGCCACGCGGCCACTGATGTGGCGTGCTTTCCATGTGGCATTGCGGGATTGGCTACTTAAACCCATCCGACACGGTGCTTATGTGGTGATGGCAGACTCGGTTTTGTCCCCGCCATCCGATCTAAGATTGGACGGCGGGGATTAAACCTGCGGCTCTAAAGGGAGCTAAATAGGATATATCTAATGAATAATCGCAGCCATCTGTTCCAATTATGTGAAACGGATGGCAGATTATGTCATCCCCTGAGCGATGAAAGATGGGCACCGTCCACCTTCTACCACCCAATTCGAGCTCACCGGAGCTTGGATTGAACCCACACCTTCACAAGGAAGATTCCAAGAGATCTACCAGTCTAATTCGCATCATTAACATTTTCTTTAAAAAGGACCAAAAAATAAGAATCTCAGTTTAATGGAATAGAACCTCGCCGGAGCTCAAGATCGGTGACGAATCGATCGAGGTAGCTTTGCTTGGATGAGGCAAAGCCTTATTGAGAAGATCACATAATGCATCCCCATCGTTTACTCTATGGACCAAGCACCACCGGGATCCTTGCTTGAGTTAGTCTAGAAGGCACTTTCGGGTCAGAGCTGGGAAAAGATTCATTTCACCTCACCGGAGCTTGGTGAACGTGTGGGAAGAGTTGGTAGGGTTGAGTTTTGAGGAGGTTGGATGGAATGGGGTCTCGCTATTTTGTTTTGCCATATCCGCAATGGGAATGCTTAGGGGACAAGGGAGGAAGCTCTGGCGACTTGTCTTGAGAGTTAGGGCTCTGAGTAAGTTTAATTGCAAGGTTTAAAATAAAATGGGGGGAGGGTATACCCCCTTATTTCTTGGATCAGATGAACAGGATTTGTTTGGCATTTTGTGGTCATCCAGTCATTGTAGGTGGCCGAAGGGGCGGGGAATCATCTGAGGTGGCTCAGTTTGTTGGCTAGAGGTGAGGGAGTGGCTGCCAAGGGGGGATAGTGGTTGTCCTTGGGTTTTCAAAGGTTCCAATTGGGAAGGAGAGGTGAATTCACCTTCCCATGGCTCATGGCTGACCCAACCACCTTTGGGTTAGCCAATGTCTTATTTGCCTATGGTGGTCTAGGAGGCCAAGTGGATAGAGTGGGTTTGACCATTCAAATGGGGTATTTATCCCATGTGGTGGCCCAACCCAATGGAGTTTAGGTCAATTTGGGTTGGGTTTGAATTGGGCTGACGAGGTGAGCTAAGGAGGATCATGCCAAGTTTTATTAGGTTTAGTTGATTTGGTTGGATTTGGCTTAATTTGATTTGTAGGTCAAATTGTGCAAGCTTGGTCAAGTTGATCAATTGATTAAATTGGGTGAAACTAAGGCTTGGGTCAAGTTCAAATGAGTATTTAGAATATTTTGGTGTAATTATTTTGGTTTAATTTGACTTAGATTTAGATTTGACCCATTTGAGTTCATATGGGTCAAATAGGTCAAGTTGACAAATTTAATAAATTAGCCAAATTGGCTTAGGCATTGGTTCATGTTCAATTGGTCAATTAAAATGATTGAAGGCTTTGATTTCAATCAATTTATGGGCTAAATGAGTCAATTGGGTTCAATTGGTAAAATTGGGTTCAATTGGTAAAATTGGGTTCAATTGAGGCTTTGGTCAAACTCAACAATCAACTTGGAATGAACTTGAGCTATTAGTTGTAATCAATTTGGATTAGATTTCAATTTGACCAAATTTGGCCCTTTAGGTCAAATTCAACTTGGGTCAATAAAATTAGGTTTAGTTTAGCTCAATTATTGGGCAAGTCATGTTCAAGGATTTGTCTTAGGTTGATATGAATCATTGATTTCAATTAATTTGGCTTAGTTTGATAGTTGGCTAGTTTGGTTCATCTAGGTTAAGAGGATTGACTTGGTCAAATGACCAAATCGATTTGGTTTGACAAAATTAATTGCAATTGATCAACCTATGGTGATCAACAATCATTGTTGGAGATTTTGGGTAGGTTGATTCAATCCAATTTGGGTTGGATTGAAGTTTGGCACAAATGGGTCCTTTAGGTCTGTTTGGGTCAAGTGAGCCTAAATAGGTCAATTGAGTTGATCTTGGGATGATTTAGGATTAGTTGAGTTTGATATGTGATTTGGGATTGATTGGTGACTTTGATTATAGTTAATTTAAGTTTGGATAGGTTTTGTCTCATTTGGCTATCTTGGGTCACATGAGTTGGCTTGGGTTTGATTTTGGCTTGGTTAATTTGATTATAGAATTTGATATGATTTGTAGAGTTGATTGAAAGATTGATTAATTTATGAGAAGATCAATTGAATTAGGATTATATTGAATTTGACTAAGTCCATGGGTTTGAATCATGGGCTTGTTGTGTTTATTTTTAGAATATGGAACACCACGCATATCTCAAGGGATACTTATCAAAGTGATCAGGTATGACATTAAGAAATGATGTACTATCTCGAGAGATAGGAATCATCACCCTACAATGGACCTAATCACCTAATAAGGACTCCTAAGGCATGATGGGTCTTCAAATGTATCGAGATTTTTCCCCACTTTACATGAAAAAGTAAAGCAAGATTTATATTAAGTTAGATTTGTTAAGTTTCCTATAGAGGCAAGCCTCCATAGTTAATTACATCCTAAGGAATGAGAATTCTTTAAGAATACTCTCGATTAAAGTAGACAATTAAGGTATCCAAAGATTTCAAGGTTAGATATCAAAGGATTGGCGAAGTTTGGAAAATCAATCAGGATAGATCAAATGGAGAGACTTATTTTGGAAGCCAAATGAGATGTGTAGGAATGCTCATTATACTAGAAGCCTAGTGAGCATTCCAATTTATCTATAGTTGGGCTTTATATATTTGAATTTGAAGAGAATTATTTATTTAAGTTTAAATTTTATTAGAATGTTGGGGCTTATAATCCAACAACATAAGATTGTGAAAATAACTAAGATGTGAGGATTTATGCTTATAGCCCGAATGAAATAACTATCTCAGATCCTAAATTGAGGGAGCTTTAGCACAAGCTAGATGGATGACCTAAATCTAAGTGAAGAGTGGACATAATAGTTTACCTCCACAAGAGAGGATAAACCGTCTGACTTCTGGACTTATAACCACCTGCAGTGGTCGCCAGCTAACTCCTCTACGATTTAAATCCATGTGGTCTGATCATGTGAATTTACAAGATAGTTGGGTCATTGTTTATTTTGGAAATAGACTAAAGTCCTAAACCTACTCCTTAAGAGACTAGAGCATGAGTGGTATGAGCAATGACTTAGTCTAATGAAAAATATTTTTAAATTTTATTCAATTTTTGACACTTCATTTGGACAAAGGCTTGGGATTTTGATGCCTACACCTCTCCAAATCTGGGACCTGCAGGGTCCGATGAAAGTAAGTTATTGGCTAAACCAATAGAAAGGGGTGTTTTCCAACACAAGGGATTCCCTCACATGTCAAGCATTCCCTATCGCAAGGATGGAAATCCTATATTTGCAAGAGCAAAATAATATGCATGCATGATGTGAGACATACAATATTCAGCTAAGGTGTTGCTAAATCTTTTAATTATCTTATTTATATCCTAAGCTTTATGGTGAGGTTATGAGTTGTAGAAAATTTTAATTACGAGTGATTAATTGGGTAGAAAATTTATTTTACCTTAAGAGCCTAACGCATCCAAGCCACACATTAAAGCATCAATTATTTAAGGAAAAAAAGCATATCGTTTCTAATGCACAAACTAAACATAACATCAAATATTTTATAACTATCACAAAAGAATAAGAGGCCGATGCGATTGGGTACCATCGTACAACCCGTAAAGAGAAAATGGGTAGCCGAGTTCTACCATTATATAACACAAAAAATAAAAGAATAATTATAGTTTATAAATGAATAAATGTTATGGGGGATCTTCATGTCTCATTCATTTCTTCTTTTCTCCACATCTTTCCTCCCTTGATTTGGTGGGCTCCAAGGCATTACATGGAACCCCAGGACTAAGCCTTCTGGCCAATGCTCATCCTAAACCCCAATAGTATTAATCATAATTCCTAATGCAAAATTATATTAAAAATTAGAAAAGTAAATCTAACTACACCTGCAAAATAGAGGTTAGCTAAACACACATATAACCAAAGCAATTATATTTATAATTTAGACTTAGCACCTTGCATATGGGTAACCAAACCCACCTATCCTAACTTGGATTATGCTTAAGGGCTTAAGAAACCTATAAAAGAGAGCATTTATATTTATTATTAAGTGGCCTCTTAAGCATAATCCTCTGTAGAAAATATAATTAGGCTAATCACAACCTAACATCCAGTCTATAAAACATACACTCTAACATCTAGTCTAAAAATGACATCACAAAATAAAATATGCATCACACCATGCATCGTCCTAACATAAATCTCAAAGTGGTGACTTAATTCTAATGTGTGAGTTAAGGCTTGTGTGTTAAATCTTGCTAGACATTAGTGTTATAATTTTCTAGGTATAAAAGGATTCAATTTAACATGAAAGGGGAATTTCACTTAAAGTGATTTAATTAATTTGTAGATTTTACTTTATGTTTTCTCTCAATTCATTTAATTTATGCTTAGCAACTAAGTGTTATAAAGAGAAGAAAATAAGGTTATCCTCTTTAATCCCTACCTTAAGCCACTTTCTAAAGTATATTAATTTGATTTAGTTCTCTTTAGTGAATAGCTTATTACATATTTTAAATTCATCCCAAGTTTAGGTTTACTTTAAATGACCCTATCCAATGTGAAAGACTTCTTAAGACTAATCTAATTGAATTACTATCACATGATATATGTTAAATCATTCCTTTTCATCACATATAATATATACATGAATTTAATCCTAAGTATATCTATACATACAAAACATTTTAGCACACTTAAATGGTGAATGTATATGTGTATTTGAAGTATACCTTTTTTTATTTGATTGAATTTTTAATAATGTTAATTTAAAGCTCTATCCAAATTCTTAAATAAAATTATATAGGGATGAAATTAAACAAGTACATGTCATTGTTAACCAGGGAAGTGAGGTAATCAAATGACTTCCTTGGGGCTAGCTAAAGCCTCAGTATTCTTGGGATGTCCAAACTATATACCCATTTGCATTCAAACATATGTAGATTTATATACATGAATATAGGAAAGAAAGCCTCAAATCATATGAATAACTAATTCAATTACTTAGTCAATTGTGAATGCATGCATTTTTTTTTAGTAAAGAGAGATTTTCATCCTTCAGCCACTCATACATACACATGTAACAAAAAATGAGCAAGTACATGCTTTTGTTAACCAGGGAAGTGAGGTAATCAAATGACCTCCTTGGGGCTAGCTAAAATCTCGTATTCCCAGGATGTCCAGACTATATACTTTGTTATCTCACTACATATGAATGTATATGTAAATAAGAGGAAGAAAATCATGCAAAAATTAAATTTCTATTTTATTAAAGCATTTATGTATATGAATTAAAGTTTTATCCAATTTCTACATAATGAATTCAAATAAGTGCATTTTGTTATTAACTATGGAAGTGAGGTAATCAAATGACTTACTTGGGGTTAACTAAAGCCTCGTATTCTCGGATGTCTAGATCGTATACTTATTAGCATTCAAATATATATAAAACTACATATGAATTGAGAAAAGAAAGCTTTACTTCATATATTTAAGCTATAAGCACATGAACCTATATGTATTCATAACTACTATCACTCTAATCATTGTAGTTGATTTATAAACTTTGAAAAGTAATTTGAATTTATTAGTGTTAATAGTCACACATATTATAAATTAATCCAACACATGCAAGCTTACATAAAGGAAGATAAACCAATTGATTTAATTAATTTTGAAAAATGAATGCATGATTTTAAATGACATACAACATTTAACATGATTGGAAATGAATAAATAAATATAAACATATGATTTAATTTAATTTAATTAATTCCTAAGGATAATCATATCAAATAAGACTATTTAAAGTAAATCATAACTTTCTTAATGCCATTTTTAATTTCATTTTTTGATTTGATTTAAGGATGTTAGAAAAGGTTTGCTGGTCCTAATCCATTCCCTTGTTTGTCAATTCATTTGGTTTAATGAAATGTGATTAAGTTGACTTTATGAGTTAATTAAGTTGTAATATGCATTAAATCCATTAATTAACCCTTTCTATGTACCTTAACATAACTACCCAAATAATTATGATCCAACATGATATGCACATGCATTGAAAAAAATTTACAATGATCCTAAGAAAGGAAAGGGGCCTAATACAATTGGCTCATAATTAATGGTTAATTACACAAAAGAACTTAATTAAGTACTCTTATAATTATCCCACACATGTGGGCTAATTATAATTTCCTTAGGATTTCCTTAGGTTGTTGAACACCTAAGGGTATACCAAGACTTAATTAATTAAAGTCTAACATGTAATAATTTAATTTAATCAATTAAATAATTTAAGTAATTAATTAAGCCTTAATTAGTTTGATTAATGGAATGAACCTAGGGGAAATGGGCTAAGGAGGAAGCTTCAATCTTATCCCATAGGTTTATTCACAGTTAAGTAACAATTAACCACTTAATTAATTTATTTATTATTGTTCATGGGATTAATTAATTAATTATTAATTAACATAATAGAGTAATTAGAGCTTAATTAGTTAATTTCCATAATTAAGCAATAAGTCCCAAGAAAATTATGGGAGCAGAGGTCATCCCATTGAATTAACTCATAAAATTTGGGATTAATTACTTAAGTAATTAAAGAGTAATTAATTATTAATTTTATAATTAAGCCCTAATTACTTTTTAAAATTAATTAAGAATATTTTTATAAATTCTCTATGAAATACCTTTAAAATGAGTATTTATTTATATTTTCCTAATTTTTCTATAATTAGTTATGATTTTAAAAAATTTAGCCATTAAAACACATTAATAAAGCCTAATTAACCTTTAATCTCATCAACGCCACATGGCACGATGCGTCTCACTTTCCACATGGCACCACGATTGGTTATTAAAATAATCCTAGTGCTTATGTGGTGTTGGCGATGCGCATGGACCATCGATCTAAGATCGATGGCCATAATAATCCCATAATGTAAAGAGATTAAAATCAAATTAATCTAATTGATCTAATCACAACCATCTATTTTGATCACATAGAATGGATAGTGTGATCCGCCTCCTACCATGCGAGGAGAGACAAACACCTTCCATCATTCTTCGCCAATTCGAGCTCACCCGAGCTCGGATCGATCTCAAATCAATCCCACACCATCCACAAAGCAAGGCAAGAAGATCTAACAGTGGAGATCTCATGGTGTGCAACTTTTCTTCACAAAAGACCAACTATGTTTAGCCTAAGGATCAGTTTTTTGAGGAATTACCACACCGGAGCTTAAGATTGATGGAAATCTCGATTGAGGAAGCTTCTTCTAGTAGAGATAAAGCCCTGCTAATCAACACAAGCTCCAATTTGAGGTGAATAGCTCAAAAGACCAATACCCAAAGCTTTGGAGGTCGGTGGCGATCGAAATCCACCCTCTAGTCGTTGGGAAGATTGCAGGATGATTCATTATTGTTCGATTAGCTCCAAAGATGGTGTGTGCAAAATTAATTGCACTTTAGTTGAGCCTTGAGAAAATTGGAATGAAAGGAAGGTTGCCCTATTTCGGGATGGATGGGGATGGTATTTTGGGAGCTCGGGAAGCCTTAGGAACTCTAGGAAGAGGCTTTGGAGGCTCGTCTTAGGGTTCTCAGCCGAGCAAGTGCAAGTGTTTTGAGTTGGAATGAATGGGGGGTATACCCCTCCTTCTCTTGATCAACTACCATGGTTGATTTGGAATTTTATGATTGTCGCTACCGTGGGAGTTATAGATGGCATGAGGCGATGAGGTGGGTCGTTTTGAGTGGCCAAGGCTTGGGAGGTGGCTACCAAGGAGGGTAGTGGGTGTCCTTGAGCTTTTCAAATGCACCAACAGGGGAAGTGAGGTACTTTCACCTTCCCATGAGTCATGACTGACCCAACCACCCTTGGGTCAGGTGGGTAGTGTCCTAGGAGTCTAAGTGGACCAATGGGAGAGTTTCAAGTGCCAAGAAATGGAAATGACCACTTACATGGGTACTTTATCTTATGTGATGCCCCTAGCTCAAGGGTGGATGGTCATTTGACATGAGATTTGATTTGGGTGGATTTAAAATGAGCTAAAAGTGGGTTGGGTCAAATTTTAAGTCATTTGGAGTTGATTAAATTCACATTGGCTCAATTTGACCCATTTGGGTAAATTTGGGTCCAATCAGTTAGTTGACCAATTGGTCAAATAGGATCAAACCAAGGGTTGGGACAAGTTCATATGATCATTTAGGATGCATTGGTGTCATTATTTTGAGTGAATTTGATTTATATTTGGTTTTGGTTCATTTGAGCTCATTTGGGTCAAATGGGGTCAAGTTGACCAATTTGACCAATTAGCCAAATTGGCTTGGGTTATGGCTTGGTTTGGTTTGTTGATCATTTGGAATATGTTGTAAGCTTTGAGTTTAATTTGGATTTGATTGGGTTTTATGTTGGTTAAATCCTTTAGGTCAAGTTGGGTTCAATAGGTCATTTGGGTCAGTGGATCAATTGGATTAATGAGGCTTTGGTCAAGTTCAACAATCAATTTAGAATGAACCTGGGCCATTGGTTGTAATCAATTTGATTTAGATTTTAGTTTGACCCAATTTATCCTTGTAGGTCAATTTAGTTTAGATTTGGTTTTGATTCATTTGAGCTCATTTGGGTCAAATGGGGTCAAGTTGACCAATTTGACCAATTGATTAAATTGGCTTGGGTCATGGCTTGGTTTGGGTTTGGTTAATCATTTGGAATATGTTGTAACCTTTGGTTGAGTCTAATTTGGATTTGATTAGGTTTTACATTTGTTTGATCCTTTAGGTCAAGTTGGGCTCAATGGATCATTTGGGTCTAGTTGGTCAATTAAGTTCAATTGAGGCTTTGGTCAAGTTCAACAATCAATTTAGAATGAACTTAAGCCATTGGTTGTAATAAATTTGATTTAGATTTTGGTTTGACCTAATTTATCCTTTTAGGTCAAATTGGGTCAACTTAGGTCAAGAGGGCTAATTGGGTTTTGGCTCAATTGAAGGTCAAGTCATGTTCAAATATTAATTTTGGGTTGGTATAAGTCATTGGTTTCAATGGATTTGGTTTAGTTTGCAATTTGGCTAGTTTGAGTTCACATGGGTTAAGAGTATGAGCATGGTCAAAGGGCTAGGTGTACTTGGTTTGACCTAATTTATGATAATTCATCAACCTAGAGTGATCAACAATCATGATATGAAATTTGGATTGGCTTAATTCACTTTGATTTAGATTGAATTGAATTTCGGTTCAAATAGATCAAATTGGTCACTTTATGTCAAGTGAACTAATTTGAGTTTAGTTGATTTTATATGTGAGCTTAGGATTAATATAAATTCAACTATAATAATTTGGGTTCAAATGAGTTTTGGCTCATTTCAAAATTTCAAGTCAAAAGGGCTAGGTTAGGTTTTATATATTTCATTATATTTAGAAAGGTGATTGATGGGATGATTGGTTTATGAGAAAATCAATTGATTTTGGCCTGATTTGGATGAGATTTTGGCTAAGTCTATGGAGTTAGCTTAAAGGGTTTTAAGGAAGATTTTGATTTAGTTTAATTTAGTTTTGATGATTTAAATATATATTTCATTTATATTTTGAAGATGATTGAAGATATGATTGATTCATGGGAAAATTAATTGAGTTTGGATCAATTTGAAGGCAAATTTGGCTAAGCTCTTGAAGATGGGTCATAGGGCTTAGATTTGGATATTGATTTAATTTAATTTAATTTTGATCATTTGAATGTAGTTTTGATTTATATTTAGAAAGGTGATTGAACATATAAATTCATCGAGAAAATCAATTTATTTTGGATTTATTTGAATTTGGCTAAGGCTAAGTCCATAACATAAAATCATAGGGCTTAGGTTGATTTTGAGTTTGGATTTAATCATGAGCTACAATCATTTGGCTTTGGATTTGGATTGGGTATTTGAATTGAATTTGAGATTTGGTTTGAGAAGGTGAACTTGGGTTGGATTTAGGCTAAAAGAGTAAATGAGTCTCCTTAATCCCAAAGGCATAGCCTAATCCTATGATTAACCCTTCTAAGTCTCTAGGCTTAGGTTAAGTGTTTGCCTAATTATTAGAAGTGTCTTATGACTAAGGAAGTCTTAGTGTCTAGAAGACTCCTAGGTCTAAGAAGAGGAGAAAGAGAACTCACTGCAAAAGTGAGGTCAATAGGGCTTAAGGTGGATTTGGTTTTGAGTTTGGTTGATTGGCTTTGATTACAGGTTTAGGTGTGGTTTGAAATGATGATTAAAGAGTTGAATTGATTATGAGAAAATAAATTGAGCTTAGATTGAATTGAAAGGACTTGGCTAAGTCCATAGGTTTAAATCATGGTTTAGGATAGGTTTTATTTTGGTTTTGGATTTGGAAATTGGTTTGAGTATTGGAATCCAATTGAATAAAGATTCAATTAGATTTGGTTAGATGGTTTTTGAGGTTTAAATTTGGTTAAAGAGATAAGCATAGATTTGGTTAGGCTATAGGTTAGGTAAGTTCCCTAAATCAGAAGAGATGGCATAATCCCATAGCTAATCCTTCTAAGTCTCTAGGCTTAGGTCAAGTGTTGACTTAGTCACTATAGGTCTCTTAGAACTAAGGAGCTCTTAGTGTCTAGAAGAGTCCTAGATCTATGATGGAAGATTGGATCCTCACTCCAAAAGTGAGGTCAACAATGCCTAAAATTAAAAAAATTGGCGATGTAACATCTTAGCAATGCTAGATTTTTTTACATGTTGTAAGAAACTCTTCTCCCTTATTCTGTATCTAAGATCAACTAAGGAAGAGTTTTGTTTTATGATGGAACTAAGTTCAATAATGGAACATGTTGCAAGGTGTGGAGACTTGGTGCTAAAGGGATGGCATTGGCTCACTGCAAGAGACCCAAGAGCATGGCACCTCGATGCGTAGTCCACACCGCAGAATACAGTCGAGCCATATGACTATATTTTCGATAGCTTAGTGCCTCGGCACTAGAATTTTAGCATGTTGTGAGTCAAAATACATAGTTTGGAGAGAAGTTCATATGGAATTTAGCAAATTTTTAATAAAATTTTGGGCAGGGTAACATTTTAGTAGTGTTAAGTTCATCTGCTTCATCTCCTTGTCCGGATCTAAGATCAACTAGGGAGGTTACTTTTCTTCTCACACTAGAACTAAGTTCAACAATGAAGGTTCTTTTATAAAAACTTAAGAGAGAGAAAAGCTAAGTAAAAGAATGCAAGAAAACATAATTACAATGAATCTTTCACCTTTAGTAGAGGAATGACTTTCATAAGGCAAGAGTCGATCAAAGAAACACTGTTCAAAAGCAAGAACCACTAGAAAAATTAGAGAGAATAGTAAAAGTGGAGAGGGAAGTGGAAGAAGGAGAGGGGGAAGTAATTTTTTCCCATTTTATAGAGTTATTTCCACTAATGGGGCAGTTTTATGTTCCATAATCGTTTCCCCCCACACCCCTAGGTGGTTAGAAGTCATAGGGAGGGAACAATAGTTCTTTCTTGCTTAATTAAATTGCATATCATGGTCACAGCACCTCGACACTATCATGGCAGCACCGCGGCGCCAAGCCATCAACTCGCCAACTAACCTTATAGATATATTTATGGAAGGACTATTTTAGCGCCATAGCTATAGCCAAATAATTTATTATTTGCATTTTTTTTGACACCACTATTCCCAAAGCCATTTGCATTGAGGTAGCATTATTTCTCGACCTCCACTAAATGGTTGTGCAATTATACTTGTATTTACATAATAAGCAATCTACATTCAAAGATAATTTCGATATTAATATAATCAACTTTATTTAATAAATTTAATTTACAAAATAATATACATACTATGACTCTTTCATCAAGAGTGAGAATAGCATGTGTCTAAAGGATTTTTCAAAGCCTTCAAAAGGTATAGATTTGTACCAACGTAAGTATCTACGGAGCTCTACTCAATCGTCACCCTGTGATAGGTAATAAGATTTATAAAATATCTCATATATTCCACTAAATTACTTAACTGACGTGATATTGTATCCAATCTATGTCCGCTCTTCCACGGTCCTTTACTCGCTCAAAAGATCTTAGAAATATTTGTATATCTATAGATTGAATACCTTCAAATTAACACATAACCCTATCTAGGATGTGTCATTCATGTTTTCCAACTAAGTGGAACACATGCTATCCATATCTCAAAGCCATCCAAATAGATTTGCGAAAGCTAAACCGTTAGCTCTAGAGAGTACAGCTCCCATATCACCTATAATTCTTATTAGATTAGACCACATCAATAACAAACTAATTACAATAATGATCTAATGTACCTGGCTCTACTATATCCCATCAATTTCATTTCTATAAATAATTATATTTCCAATAGGCATCTCTCAAACACTTCTCACATTCTATTTGTAATGATAAATGTTATGTTAAATAAACTTATTGATAGTTATACAAGATTACAATTACATGCAAGTATTATGAATAAAAAAAATTGGATTTCTAGCCAAGCGGCTTGCCCAAAATGTCCCTTGGAAAAAGGACATGAAGTGTTGTCCTAAAGATGCAATCTCTCAAACAATGCTTGAAGGAGATGTAGACAACCTGCTATAGTGCACAAGAACAGACCTGTCAATCGAATACTGCATAAATCTATCCAACTCCTCAAGTAATGGTAAGTATTGAAGATTTATATAAGAACTAGAAGTATCGGCAAGAAAATAATCAATCATGTACAAAATGTAAACCCATACATGTCTAATTAGAACTTCATAATGGTACATCATTATAAGAATCATATTGGAATGGCCATCATAACCATCTCAATGGTATAATTAAATTAGCCTATGAATGACCTATTCAAAAATTAGAAATATTGTTTTTTCATATGGGTTTTGATACAAAACTTCTTCTTTTGGGTGACTCCCTAATAACTCATCACGATTCGTGCCAAGTTTCCCATCTCTGACTAAGACCAACTATGATAGGCATGACTAGTGTTAGCCCATCTATCTTAACACCAAAGATGATTTGTACATCTTCTAGGGTGATAGGCATCTCTCTTGTAGATAGGTGAAGCGCATTCATCTGCGAGGACTATCGATCTACTAATGATGTAATGAGATGATGGTCAAGTTTAATAAACTACAAGTGTCTAATATTTTACAGACATCTAGCTCCAAGGCTTGTATGAGTCATGGACAATTCACAGGTTACTTCCTAGCCATCGTAAGATGACTAGTTTCTTCAAATGTAGTACTCTACAAAATAGATGCAAAAAATACGGTAACACTTTGTTTAGATAATAAAATATAACACCCTAGTTAACAAATGTAAAATACCTAATCTAGATGTACTGCTTTATGTGATATGTGTAATGCCACAACACTAGATGGTAAGTACTCAAGAATAGACAATGAGGTACATTCATCTATCATTCCACCCCGTCACCTACTCTTACTCTAATCACCTCAAGCTATGCACTCAACCATACCTCAAGGACTTATAGCATCATTTGAGTAATAAAAGTTCTCAATTCCTAAAATAATTTAGTTCACTTGAAAAATATTTAACATTACCCAATATTTTAAATGATCCATATTATTAATTCAAAGAAAATAGAAAGTGATGCATTAGACAAATAGTATATAAAGTTGAAGGAACTTTCGGTGAGAAAGTGGGAACAATGTCCACTTATGTCACAACTCTCTCCTTAGGTAGTTTAGGCCCTTTGACAAAGTTTGGTTTAGCTTCAAAATACTGTATATAATGCATAAAATTTATACTACTATTTAATGACATGTGCAAATATAATAAATAGTTTTAATAAATATGGATTAAAATAATTACCTCAACAACAACAACAACAACAACAACAGTACAATTAAGATAACAAAGTTGCTTACAAAGTTAAGTCATAGAAGCTTTCAAAATCATAATTTCTAATAACATTTTAGAAATATATACATTACAATTTTCTTAGAATGTTGCTTGCTTGTGTCTCCAACAATGGTATCTTTTAGTCATGACCATGAACAACTCTATATGAAAATTTATATTTGTTATGTTAGAAAAAATATTATTTAGACTAGCTAGAACTTGCAACAGTTAATACTATATGGCATACCTTCTATTACATGGGTTATGTTGTCATGTTGCACTATTATGTCCAACAATTTCATAGATTTCACAGAGCCTGTTACTCCTGTTCTACTTTCATTCATAATATTTCTATATCTACTCGTGTGTGGTCGACTTGCACGTCCTCTAAAAGTTGGTGCAATAAGTGGTTTAATATCATGTGTAATATCGTATGGTGGCCAAATTTGCTTCTCCAGAATAACATAAAAGAAAGCTTTATATGTATGTTTGTAATTCTCTAGTGTAAAGAATCTTGAAGCAGAATATGAATAATCTAGATGTTTGACACTGAATACAACAATTGCATGGGCACATGGCATATGATATAACTGTGGCCTACCATATGTACACAAGCAAATTTCTGATCAACATATATCAACTTTAAATGCTCTTGATGACATATCAAAAACTTGATATTCATGTGGGTTAATGCGATATCATGCATCTCTCTCAGTTTTTTGTATTACTGATTTAACATAGGATGTGAAAGATGATTCATTGCTTGCAAACCTGATCTGCAATATTTTAATGTATATTGAACAAAACTATTAGATTATAATATATCGCTAAGATTAACCCTTGAACTGGTAATCCACGATCATGTTTAAAGACCCCATTAAAACACTTAGATGCATTTTTGCTAAAGATCCATACTTAAACTTGCTATTATGACATAATACCCACTTTGTAAAGTTGCATTTAATTAACCACTGGGCAGTATTTGTTTTAACATTTTTAATGTTGTTTATGCATCTATTAAATGTTGCAAAATCATCTGTATTTTTAGCCTAATACATTTTATCACACGAGCATTCCACATCTGTATTCCCATCCATGGAGTGCTTTCTTAAAGTTTTCACATAGGTGGCGTAGACAATTTCTATGTGCTACACATGGGAAGATCTCGCAATAATCTTAAAAAAGACATGAATGTCTGTTGGAAATAATACATAAATTCTGATGAGTATGAATGGGTTTTACTAGATCTTGTAACATCCTAAGAAACCAAGTCCATGACTTATTTAACTGAAACTCAACAATAGCAAATAATAAAGGGAAGAGCCTATTATTGGCATCGATTCTGATAACAACTAATATAGGGTCTCAATATTTACTCAACAAGAAAGTCCCATCCAAACTTAGGATAAGTCTGCAAAACATCCACCTATAAATGCTATGCCCAGAGCACCAAAAATACTAACAAAGAAATTACTAGCATTTGACTCAATTCTATAGAAGGAATCGGGTATCACATTATAAATAACCTCCATCAATCAGTACAATGATGAATACCACTCTTCATAGCTTCTAAACATAGTATGTATTGCCTTACATCTTGCATCCCAAGTTTTCATATAGGAGGCTTTAATATTGAATTTGGACTCTATGCTTCCAATGATTTTCTTAGGCTTTATGTCAAGTTTTGTGGATTAAAGATGTGATATGATTACAAACAAACTTTAATGTACATTTATGGTGACTAGCAGACATTATTTTGGTGGGGTGCAAATATAATATTGATTGATATTTAAAATACGTCATGCTTCACCCAACATTTTCATACTCAAAGCATTCAAACAACATAAATAGAGTCGACTAGGAATGTCATGTATAAGCACTCGACTGATAATCTCTTATTCTATTGATATTTCATATTACTCAGTATAGATCAAGTACTAAGCATACATTGTAAGTCTGATTTAATGATGAAGATCATACCTACGATAATGTCATCTAGATTAAACTCATTGATATTAATAAATGTGCTGACTAGTAAGCCATTGTAAGCATCAAATGTGTCCCATTCCTCCATCATTTTAACTGCTTCAATGTACTCATTATTTGAAATCATTGATGTGTGAATCTCATTATTCACTATTGCATGTTGTTGTAGAAACTTATGATTAGGTATTTCAACATCATTGTTGAAGGATGAGAGATGCTCATTTGTATCTCTCTTAGAATTAGTTGAATTATCACTTGATTCACTATCCATTATCTCATAATCATATTCTCTATCTTCTAAATGTCTGTCTGTTGGTGATCCTTCATCTTCTACTTCAACACTTTGTCTAATATATGGTTCAAATAAATGGAGTGGGAGAATATACTGTGAAGTATTTGGTGCTTTAATGTAGTTGGGTTGAATATCTTGGAAGCAATACGGGTAGGCTGGAGTAGATCTGTTCCAAGTGTACCCTAATTTAATATTAGATGGTGGAAGAGTATTTAAGTTACTATTTAAAATAAAAAATTTGAGTGTATGTTAACTAAAAAATTTCACATCGCATGACATCGCTTATTAGTACATTCAGTTGAATTTGTCTAGAATTATTGTGAGTGTGTTGTTCTTCAACTTCAACATAAACAACTATAGCTAGTTTTTTTTTATTTTCTCCAACAAAAGGCACAACTCATTCATCTTTGATACTTGTTGTGATATAACCACTTGTTGTGTTCCAGAGAGGTAGAGTAAAACTTCACATCTTAGCTTTGTTGAAAATCTAGCACAATAATGGATAGTTGAAAAGAGAATAAGAAACTCCAAAAATTTACATGAAAAATCTAGAAAGAGGGGAAAAACTACTAGGCCTAGTCTAGTTGAAATGTTTCCACTATTTATGTGTTGAGTTACAAAGTTTTAACTTTCCCTATTATGACAATACAAGACATTAATTGAGAAATCAAGAAGATAAGAGATCTAGATTCAGGTTACAATGGCTATATAATAGAAGTTGGGCTGCAATGGTTGTCCAAGGTGATCGACGACTAGTAGGTGGTGTTGATGGTGGTGCTTATGATGACGATAGATTTCAAGCTTCTTGCTTCTCTATAGTTCTCTCCCAGCTTTCAATAAGAGTTCTCATCTAGCTTTCTCCTCCTTCATGACAAGAATGGGATCCTACTTATAAGATTTTGAAAGGGTCATTTTAGTAATAGTATCTAAAATCTAAAGTACTCCATCAAACAGATCGTATCGATTCCCTTGATCACTTATATTTTTTATGATTTAACCATTCAAATGACCTCCAATTTGAATGATCTTATGCTCATTAGATTTGTCTCATCGAGCTACTCAATTTGACCATATGCCTACTAAATTTGAAGGTCATTTGACCATTCAATTAATTTTTCAAAATTTTCATGTATCTTGATTTGAGCTTGATTTGAGCTCATTTAGACTTGTATTGACCCATTCTTAGTATCAATAGGCTTGTCTCAATGAGACATTCAATTTGATTATATATGTATTGCCTTTGAGATTCGTGTTTGACTTAATAAATTTGATGTGATATATCTTTTGGCCACCTATTTTTGGGCGTCAAATCTAGTCATACAAAAATTTAATAAATCCATATGAAATGACAACTTTAAAATGTATTATTATTATGCTGCTGAAAACTGCAGAGTAAAGTTTACTTAGTTTCTTTGGGAGTAAAGTTTATGCCTGCTTTTGGAGAACAGTTAGAACAATAAAACTGAGTGAAAACTCAAAGAGGAAAAAACCAAGAATTGAGGTAGCTTTAAATACAGAGATGGCTGATGATAACAAAATGATTATTATGATACGCCGATGAAGACGACAGTGATGATGACATATGTGGTTTGATGACCGGCAACAATGGTATGGCGTGGCGAGCGGCGATGCGCGGTGGTCATCGGCAGCTTGGAGGATAGAGTTCTCCTCTCGTTGCTGCCTCTCCTTCACTCCCTCATATGAGGAATGAGATGGAGAGATGCACATGCAAACCAACCATCTCATTCCATGATGATTGTTCGATTGATTTGAATGCTCAAAATGAAGTCAATTAAGATCTTTGGCGTTAGAAGCAGATTTGATGACTATAAACACTTCATATTTGAGAGCTATTTAGGGATTTAACTGATATCCCAAAGTTTTCAAGGATATGAAGTGTTTATAGTCAAATCGAGCGTCTCGACAAGTCGGTTCCAACAAGCCAAAGATCTTACAATTTCGACTTCATTTGAGCATTCAAATATACAAAATACATCATATGATCAAGGGAATCATCATGAACCGTCCGATGGAGAGGAGTGGTTCGGATTTTGCATGTATTTACAGAGACGCCACTCCTCCAATATATAAATAGCCCCTCATTCCTCATATAAGGGGAGGCTAAGTGAAGGAGAAGGGAGGCCAAACAAGAGAGATGAGAGAGCTCTAAAGATCCTCCAAGCACAATCGTGCCACCACTCGACGGTTGTCAACCACCGCCACCGGCCATCACCGCCACCTCGATCCTCGCCGCCGACCATTGTTTCGGCCATCATCACCGACCACTATCGTCGGCCATCGCCAACATCGCCATCAACATCGGCCAACTTTGTCGCCAAGGTCGCCGTCAACTTTGTCATCGACATCATCGCCCATTTCATATATACAATTGTAATCCCAGACGGAAGATCTTGTACTCAAACATAGTGAAAGCTTTTATCCTAGCCCCGTGGTTTTCCCTCTGAGGTTTTCACAGTAAAATTTTGAGTTTTATTGTTCGCTTTTAAATACCCGTGTGTTGCCGGTCTCCCAAAGAAGAAGATAAACTTTACTCTACCGAATAAGTTTTCTAGACGAATAATTATTATTGTTCTTATTTCCACCGAATTTATTGTCATTATTCTTACACAAATATAATTGCATTATCAAATATATATATTCTAATGTGTATGTTATATGTATTTCAATAATTTATATTTGTAACTTTTGAGGTAAAAAATTAGTCTTAGATCTTGAATATATTATTAAATTTAAAAACTTTAAGTATCATAATATTTGAATATGAATTATTTTACTATATTAGAATTTTATGTTGATTGATGGGTAAGTTATAATTATGATTGAATTTACAACTTTAGTAATATGTAATAACAATTCATATACTATTAAAATTGATATATTTATTTATTTATTTATTTGTTGGAAGTAGCAATGTCCAAAATGGGGCAACAATTATTATATTATAATATATATGTTATATATTGAATAATTTTTATCATGCCTCCCCCTTAACTAATTGATTAATTCATTTATACATTATTATTATTATTTATTTATTTGAATTTTTTGGCTCATCTTTTATCAAATATGTGAGGGGAGGTAAGTGTCCGCTTTTTATTATATATGTATTTTAATATTTTTTAAATTAAGAAGATGATGAGTTTTTTTTAAGAAGATGAAGAGCTATTTTTTACTTGTAGAATTAAAAAAAAATTAAATAGAATTCAATGAGGATTCCCTTTTTTATAAGAAATATGAAGGCTTTAAATTTTATTTTCTTCTCTCCTTTTTTTTTCTTTTTTTTAAGAAGATGAAGAGTGTTTCCTTTTTTTTCCTTTTTTCCTTTTTAAGAAGATGGATAGGTTTTCCTCTTCTTCTTCTTTTATTTAAAGAATATGAAGAGTTTTTAAATTAATTTTAATTATTTTTTAAAGAATTTGAAAAGTCAACTTTTCAAGTACAAATACCCCTAAGGGGATGAGAGAAAATCACACCTCCCTCTTTTTCTCCTACGAGCCTCCACTAACTTATATAACAGCGTCAACCCCATTATAGGCTCTAATTCTCCTTTGTCTCGGGGAAACTGGTCTAGTTAAGCGACAAGCATCCCAAATTTAGGCCCCAGTGTGCTTCCGAGTTCTACTTTTTCTTCAAGTCTAGGTTTCCTTCACTAACCTGTATAATAGTGCTTGACCCCACCCCCCACGCAGGCTTCAGTTCTCTTCAATATCGAGGTTTAAAACTAACATAGTTATGATACGTGTATCCAAAATTCAAGCTCATGTGTAAGTCCAAGCACTTTTAATTTTTCTTCAAACTCTAATTTTGTCCACTACTCAGATAACTGCACCTCCCTCATGAGACTCTAGTTCTCCTTGATCTCAAGGTTTGAAACCGGCTGGGATAGATGTATCATGAACTCGTGCTCTAGTGTGAATCCAGAGTTTGAATAGATTATGATGTATACATATCTTCTAAGGCTTTTTTTGCCTTAATAGATTTTCTATGTACTTATATATTTTGAAGCTTTCACATTCTGATTTTTTAATATACATATACTTTTGAGGTTTTAAACTTTTATATTTTGATGTAATTATACCTTCTAAGGTTTTAATGTACATCTACCTTTGAAGCTTTCACCTTTTTGATAAGTGTTTACCCTATCAACCCTTACTCTCTTGGAATCTTTTTAGTGGGGACTTTGTCCACTACTAGCTTTCCATTGAGGCTTCCTCAAGGACATACTTTTCAAGGGGAAAATTCATGAAATTTTGACTTATCCAAAGTTATTTGTCATAATGTTACTCACTGAAATTAACTTGTGTGAAAGAGATCAGAAGTTTTAATTGTTATCCCGTGTTTGTCGATGTTACTCGCTGATATTTAACTTGTGTGGAAGAGGTCAAAAGTTTTAACTTTCATCCAAGATTATTTTATCAGATTGTTACTCGATGACATTAATCTATGTATAATATGTCAAAAGTTTTTATTCTTTTGAATTTTTTTGTCAAAGTGTTACTCGATAATGTTAACATATATGGAAGATATTAACTCAAGAAATCAATTTCAGGTTGTAGCCAAAGTTGCTCCTTGATTTTTGCCTTATTTTTTCATGAGTATGATGAAAAGGTTGAGCATTATAATCATTATTTGCCAAGATATCATCTTTTCAATGTTGAAATTACTCCTCAATCTTGACATGCTTCTCGAATTGGTAATCAAGTAGATGTCCATAATATTTATATTGGTGATCTTTTGAGATTAAGGGTTGCCCCTCAACTTCCAAAATAAACTAAAAAAATAGAATCTGATGTTTTTCTTTATTCATCATATAAGTTACTCCCAAGTAAGATTTTTTTCCATCATATAGATAGTGATGCTCTTGACTTGAAGTCAAATTGTCAACCATTATGAAGATGTAAATGGAATATTTCCACAGATGATGCCAAATTATTGTGTATCAAAGAATTCATAGTAGAGTAAAATCTTCATACCTTAGATTTGTATAAAAATTCAACACACACACAAATAGTTGAAAAGTGATCAAGAAACTCTAAAATTTTACGTGAAAAATTTTAGAAAGAGGAGAAAAAATTACTAGGCCTAGCTAAGTTGAAACGTTTCCACTATTTGTGTTATGAGTTACAAATTTCAAACTTCCTTGATTACGGGAATTCAAGACTATAATTGAGAAATCAAGAAGATGAGAGTTCTAGAATCAAGTTACAATTATTATATAATGAAAGTTGGGCTGTTGTCCGAAGTGATCGACGACTAGTAGGCGGTGCTTGTGATGATGACGGACTTCAAGCTTCTTGCTTGCCTATAGTTCTCTCACGGCTTTCAATAAGTGTTCTATTCTAACCTCCAATAAAAGTTTTCTTCTAGATTTCTCCTCCTTCATGACAAGAATGAGATTATATTTATAGGATTTTGAGGGGAATTTTGATAATTATAGATAAAATGTCAAAACACTTCATCAAATGGTTCAGATCGATTTCCTTGATCACATATAGATTTTTTTATAATTTGACTATTCAAACAACCTCGATTTGAATGATCTTGAACTTGTTAAATTCATCTCATCAAGCGATTCGCTTATATACTCGCTAAATTTGAAGGTCATTTGATCCAATTAATTTTCAAAGTTTTATGTATCTTCTTTGAGCTTGATTTGAGCTTATTTAGACTTATATTGATTCATTCTTAGTATCGATAGGCTCATCTCACTGGGTCATTCAATTTGATTGCATATATGTATTACCTTTGAGATTCGTACTTGATTTGATAAATATTGATGTATATATCACCACTGCTTGCAAGAATATTGATCGTATAATATGTGGTGTTACATTGTAGTGATCATATTATTCTTAACTTAAGTTTTGATAGAGTCATGATTCTACTATTCAAAGTGAAAATTCACCACCAACATAGGTTGGTGTGAAATTATTTGCAATTCTTAACCTCCATCAAGTAGAGAATTAGATGAGAAGAATTGATTGACATTTATACCTAAATATTAGTCAAAGAAGAGATTCATATGAGAAGAATTTGTTGAATTCTACTATTCATATTATTATAGCTTAGTTGTTATTAGGATTATTATCACCAATACATAAGTGAGAACTTAAGTTGTCATTGAGACTATTATTATAAATTGACCAACTTTATGTTGCAATTATTCGAAGTTATTATCATTATTAGTATCATTACTATGATTAGTATTATTATTATTATTACTATTATTATTATCATTATTAATTTTACTACCAATATTATTCGACTGTAACCATTATTATTATAGTCATTATTACTGTGATTATTGCAACCATAATTGTTAATGTTATAATTATAAATTTTATTACTATTTTGTTACTAGTATTAGTACAATCATAACTATTATTATTGTTATAATTAATATCATTATTACTATCATTATTATTATTATAACTTCTATTATTCTTATTATTATTATTATTATTATTATTATTATTATTATTATTATCACTGTAATACTTATTATTATTATTCTTCTTCTAAATACTATTACTATTAAATTTATTAGTAATAATATACATAATATTATTATCAACCATATTATCACTATTTATATCATTATTATTATTATCACTAGGACTATTATTATGATTAATATTAATATTATTATAAATTTTATAACTAGTATAAATATAAATTTGATTACTAGTATTATTATTATATCATTATTATAGTCCATTATTATACTATTATTATAATATTATTTATTATAACTATAAATTTTATTAGTGGAATCATTACTATTATTATTACTACAATTAATACCATTATTACATTTGTTCTTATTACAACATATATTATTATTATTATTATAGGTATGTGGTGTTTTAATTTGGAGTCGTAGGTATACCATGCAGATCTCAGTGGGTACTTATTGAAGTGATCGAGTGAGATATTTAGGTATGATGTACTACCTCGAAAGATAGAGACATCACCTACAATGGACTCAAACACCAAATAAGGACTTTCAAGGAAGATGGGTCTACATATATTCCAATGATCTTTCCCCTACTTTACATAGTTAAGTAAAGTATGGTTTATTTTATGTCGAGTTCTTTAGTTCTCTATGAAAGCAAACTTTCATAGTTAATTACATCTTAAAAAATGAAAATTTTCTAAGAACACTCTCGATTAAAATAGTCAATCAATATCTCCAAAGATTTTAAAGTTGACTATCAAGGATTAGTTGTCATTGAAAAATAAGAGAAGAGTTCAAATAGGAAGACTTATTTAGGGATTCCACAAGATGATAAGGAGCATCCAAGATAATAGGAAGCCTAGTGAATGCTCTAATCTATCATATGATGAAGCTTTATAATTTGAATGAGAGAGATATTTATATTTGAGTTGAAATTTTGTTAAAAAAGTTAAGACTTATATTCTAACAATACAAGATTGTGAAAATGCCTAAGAGATGAGGACTTATACACATAGCAAGAGAGAAACAAGTCATCTTAGAATCTAGATCTAAAGTGCTCTAGCATAAGCTAAAAGCTTGACCTAATTCTAATCGGGGGATGGGATATATTGATTCACTTCCACTAGAGAGAGTGGATCGATCCTAACTCTTCTTGACATACAACTACCTAAAGTGACTGCTAGCTAACATCTCTTATAATTTAAAATTATGTGGACTAGTCATATGTAAATGCAAGATAGCTAGGCCATTGTAAATTAGAAAAGAGTCTAAAATCCTAAACTCACTTTATAAGAGACTATAACATGATTGGTATGAAAATATGACTTAGACTAATGCAAAATTTATAATTTTTTTAAATTATTTTGACAAATCAATTTGGACTAAGGCTTGGGATAATTATGTATAAATGCATGATAAAATTAAATTGTGTGCTAAATCAGCGAGAAGAGGAGCTCTCCACTACAAGAGACTGTCCTCACAGGTCAAGCATATCCCCTATTGTGAAAAAGTGGAGATGCTTTATTTCCAAGAGTTAAATAATATGATATGCATGGTGTGATAACATACCACATTCAACAAAAGGGTTGTTAAATCTTTTATTTATCTTAATTATGAACATAGTAGGCCTTAAGATGAAGTTATGAGTTAATTTACTTTTAGTTATGAGTTATTATTGGGATAGAAAAATAAATTTTATTCTTGAGAGCTCACCACATCCAAGCCACACATCAAACATACACACTTTAAAACCTATAAAAAATATGTCATTTCTATTACACAATCTAAACATAACAATCAAACATTTAAATTTCATAAAATAATAAAAATGACGGTGTGGTCGGGTACCTCCATACACCCTAGAAATGAAAAAAGAGTTGGGTATTTGAGCTCTACACTTATATAGCCCATATTACAATTAAATTTTACAGATGAAATTTTAATTCTTGTTCTTCTTTCCTTCTTTAGACTAGCTTGCTCCATGCTTCACAAGGCCTCCCAGGTCTTTGCCTTCTAGTTACTGTTCATCCTAAACACCATAACAATAATCCTAATCTTATTAAAAAATTATATTTTTATAAGGAGAATAACTCTAATCACACCTACAAGATAAATGTTAGCTAAAACAAACAACAAATTATATTTCACATATTTAGACTTAGCACCCTATACTTGAGTAACCAAGTCCACCTATCTTAATTGGGTTATGCTTAGAGACTTAAGCAAAACCTATAAGCAAAATGCATTTTATATTTTATTATTACAGCAGTCCCTTAAGCACAATCTTTTATAGAAAATATCATTAGTTTAATAACAATCTAGCATACAATCTATGTACAAACAATCCTAACATCAAGTCTAAAAAATATTACACCACAAAACAAAATGCATCACCATAACAAACAATGACCTAACTTAATACTGAGATCGGCGACTTAGTATTCTGAAGTGTATGTTGAGGCTAAAGTGTGGCATGTCTTAATTGGGTTTTAGAGTTGGAATTTTCTAATAAGTAAACATTCAAATTATCCGTTAGGGGTGATTGCATTTAAATTCATTTATCATCCTTGATTGGATTTTAAATTATGCATATTTTATTCATTTTTTTATTTAGGATTTAATATTATAAAGAGAAGAAAGAGAGTTAACTCTCTTTATTCCTTAACCTAGGTTAATTTCTAAAGAATAGATTTTTGTGATTTTTGGAACCTTCATAATGGAACATTCACAAATTTTAATTAATCCTATATTTGGATTTAGCTTAATGAATTTTATTTACACATGGAAGCACCTTAAGGTTAAATGAAGCTAAATCACCATCAAATATATAAAGTTTTATCATTTCAATTTCATCATCAATAATATTCTCATTTCATTTTTTTTTTTAATTTAATATGTATGCATGCATCATTTATATGTATTTTGTTTTGTACACTCGATATATGAGCATGCATGAATTTGTAGAAAAACAATTTCACTTCATATTTGAACACTTATATACATATATAGAAGACTATGCAAGTTCGTTTTGCTAAACCAAAGAAATGAGATTATCTGAGACCTCTTTGAGGATATTTAAATCCCTGAGATATCCAAACTATATACTTGCTAATTCAAATACATATACACACATGTATAAATATCAAGATGAAATCATGAAAAGTTGCAAGTTATTACCTTTTTAATTGTGAAAAGATAAGTTATTTTCATGTTTATGTTTACTCATTTATGGTAAATGTTATAAGTATCAAGTTAGATTCATATCACTTAAGTAATAATTAGCACATAATTTTAAAATAATTTAGAATTTATTAGTGATAATAGACATCATATATTTATACTTATCCAACTCATGCAATTAAATACAACATATTCTTTTGAATTTAAAACATAAATTTATGAAACATATGACATGAATATTTATAGTAATTAAAATAAAGTGATTAAACATTATCAAGTGACATACTTAGCTTCATTAAGACCTAAGTAGAAATCATACTAAATAAATGTTCCTTAAACTTAATCAAAGCTTCATTAGGATTTGATTTTGTATTTTGGCTTATTTAATCCTAGTGACAAGAAGCAAGAATTAAGTTATAATCCATACCCATGTTGGTTTGTTAATAAGCTTGAAATAAAATTAAGTAAAATTTATGACTTAGTTTGATTTAATTCATTAGCAAGTCAATTAGTCACCCTCCCAAAAGTCCCTTAATTCAATTAATCATTAAGTAAGAGCCTATAAAACATGATGATGTAATTGAAAATGAAATTAGAAATGTCCTAAAGATTTTAATGTAATTAGGTCCATGCTTAAATAATTAATTGAATTAAGCTTTCATAATTTCCCAAACCTATGGAAAATCATAATTTCATTAAAACCCTAATGTTAACTAAGCACATAAGGAGTATTAATTAAATTAATCTTGTTGGTTGTATTAATTATTATGATGATGTAACAATTATTATATTTTTTATTATTATTTTTAATTTTCTTTTCATTCTACCTAACTATTTAATCATTTAGTTATATAATTAAAGTGGTTTATGAATGATCTTGAGAAAATAATTAAGACGGGATGTCCTAATTATTCTTCTTGGTTATCGTTATTGTTATTATGATTAATTAACCTTCCATAATTAATTTTATTATTTTCTTAGATTTTAATAATTATTAACTCACTTAATATAGATAATTAGAGTTTGAAATTATGAAATTCCTAATACACTTGGCAAATAAATTCAAGAAAATTATGGGAGCCGGGGACTTCCCATGTAATTGGCCCACTAAATCTTAAATTAATTAGCCAAATAATTAGGGCTTAATTAATATAGTTAGTGAAAATTTTAAACTAATTAGGGACTATTCACTAGGTAAAACCTAAATATTTTATTTCTCTTATATTTTCATATATGTAACCCTTTCTAAAATGAGTTTATTTATATTTTTAGATTTTTCTATAATTAATTATAAATTTTAAAGTTTTATTAATTATATTTTTAAGCCTTATTAACTTAACACAATTACCATGCGACGCCGAGGCAACAAAGATGTTTTCCATGTGGCGTCGTGGGATTGACTACTTAAATCATCTAACGCGGTAGCTGACTCAATGGTAGCAGATGCGATTTTGTCTCAATCATTCGATCTCGGATCGAATGGCTGGGATTAATCCCATGATTCTAAATAGATTAAATAAAAAAATCTGATGCGACTAATCATGGCAATCCATTCTAATCATATGGAATGGACGACCAATGATCTATTGTCCTACGAGCACAAAAATGGATACCATCCACCTTCCGTCGCTCAATCTGACCTCATCGGAGCTCGTTCAATGGTGGAATCGACTCCAAAATGATCAGAGAGGAAATCTAAGGGGATTATATGGTGGAAATCCCATCAGACCAACAATCTTATGATTTTTTTATGATTTGCCAGATTTTATCTCACTAGAGCTCAAGATTGGTAGTTTAGTGGCCGAGGTAGCTTCGTCTTGAAGAGACGAACCTTTACAGAGAAGACCATGAGTTATCTCCCTGTCAATCACTCTGTGGACCAAACGCCATCATGAAGCTCGCTAGAGTTGGTCTTGGAGTGACTTCTGATACTCGAATCGACAGAGAATCGATTCGTTTCACCTCACTGGAGTGTGGTGAAGGTGTGAGAAAAGCTAATTTAGCTTTGGTAGTGATTTAGTGATGTTAGAAGGATGGAGCTCTCGGGTGTGGGTGGAGCTTGGTCTCGCCGGCAATCAGGTGCACAGGGAGCTTGGGAGTAGGCTTGGGACTATGCAGAATCTTCTATGGAAGGTGTCTATGAAGCTTAAATGGATTGGGAGGAGTATACTCTCCTCCTCAACTGAACTGAGGCTCAGGATTGGCTAAGCCTTTGGCAATCATCCGGCCAGAGTTGGTGGTTGAGGGTGACAATGGACTAATGGAGGTATTGGGGTGGCCAAGTGAGTTTGGTGGGCTGCCATAGAGTGTACACTTTTCTTTAAATGGGCCAATGTCCAGCCAAGGGTAAAGTTACCTTCTCTTAGCCAAAGACTAAACCCAATAGCTTTGGGTTAGGTTGGGTCAATGGGCCTATATCCAAAGAAGGCCAAAAGGTGGCTTCCAAGGGTGGGAGTGGAAAACCATTCCAAATGTGGATTTTATCCTATTTGGAGGGCTTGGTTCAATCGATTTGACCCAACCCAAGTTCACCAAGGGTTGGGTCTACTTGGGCAGGTCAATGGGGACCTAAGGGTGAGTCATGCCAAGTTTGGTTAGGTTTGGACTTGATTTATTTGGGTTTGGCTTAATTTAATTCATATAAGTCAAATTGGGTTCATTTGGGTTAGGTTTATCATTTAACCAAATTGGGTCGAGAGAGGACTTGGGTTTTATTTGGTCATTTGGAATGAGTTGGTGCATTTGGTTTGGTCCAATTTGAATTGGATTTGGATTTGGTTCAAATGATTCACTTGAGTCAAATGACCTAAGTTGACCAATTTATCAAATTGGTCAAATTGGTTTGGGTAAGGGGTTAGTTCATGTTCAATTGGTCATTTGAAATTTGTTGGAGATGTTGGTTTGAATTGATTTAGATTAGAATGTGATTTGGCACAATTTGATCCTTTAGGTCAAATTGGGTCAAATGGGTCAATTGGCTTGGTTTGAAACTATTGGATTAAATCAGTGATTGGATCATGTTCAATACTCAATTGGTGATGAATGAAAACCATTGGTTGTAATCAATTTGGGTTAAGATATGATTTGGCCCAATTTGGCCTTTTAAGGCAAATTGGGTCAACTTGGTTAAGAGGCCAAATTGGCTTGGCTTAGCCTAATGAATTGCAATTGAGTGATCAATGATGATCTACAATCATCAAGGAATGGATCAGATAACTTGATTTTGTCCAATTGAAGTTTGATTGAAATTTGATCCCATTGAGCTATTTAAGTCAACTTGGGTCAAGTGATTTAATTGAATGGATTTCATCAAATTGAAGCTATATAAAGGTTAGAATATGTCCAATGATGAATTTAAAGTTGATTGATGGCCTTGATTGCAATTTATTTGAGTTAGATTGGATTTTGACTCATTTGACCTTTAAGTCATATAGATCAACTTAATTCAATTGGGTTGATTGATTTGGTTGAATTGATTGAGATAAGTTTTGATATTCAATTGAGTGTTTGGAATGATCAAGAGGTTTAGGTTAGGTTTAATTGGCTTCAATCAAGTTGAGTAAGATTTTGGTCTTATGAAGTTGCAATAGATTAACTCGGGTTAAAACCCAAGTTGGTTTGGCTTGGAGCTTGGATAAGATTCAGTCAAGTTCAATTGGATTCAAATGAGTTTGGGTAAATTAGGTTTCAATCATGGTAGTTTGGCATTGGATTTTGTCTTCCTAAACTCAAAGAGGTTAGGTGGAATCACTTTACCCTCTATAACCAAGTTGAACCAAGATGGATCAAATTGAGCCTAGATTGAATTGATATTTTGGCTAGGAGCTTGGATTGTCATTTTGTTTGGAATAGATTAGTTAGGTGACCATGAACTTTGGTTGAGTCTTAGGGTTGAGGCTTCATCTCTTCTAAGATAAGTTTTAGTCGTAGGGTTGTTCCCTATGAGTCTTTAGGCTCAAGTTTGGTGTCCCCTTAATCACTGGAAGTGTCCTAGCACTAAGAAAGTATTAGTATCTAGAAGAATCCTAAGACTAGGATGAGGGTAGTCAACCTCACTCTAAAAGTCAAGTCAACAAGGTATTATTATAATGCTTATTATTATTGTTAATAGTATTACTATCAATTTTATTATTAATTATATACATAGTATTATTATCAACTATGTTATTATTACTATCATCATCATCATCATCATCATCATCATCATCATTATTATTACTATTATTATTATTATTATATTATTATTATTATTATTATTATTATTATTATTATTATTATTATTATTATTATTATTATTATCATTATCATTATTATTATTATTACATCATTAATAATAATAATAATATATGTTTTAATTTTATTAATATAAGTTATTATTATAATTATAGTATTAATTATTATTAGTACTAATAATTATTATTTATTATTAATTATAATAATTAATAACATGCATTAATTTTATTATTATTATTAATCTATGTTATAATTAATAACATGCTTTAATAATGGTATACCTATTATTATCATCATCATCACCATTATTATTATTATTATTATTATTATTATTATTATTATTATTATTATTATTATTATTATTACTACTACTATTATCATCATCATAATTGTTATTACTAGTAAGCTATGATGCACCGACACTTCAAAAGATAAGGCGTGCAATGTCCGACATGTGTCGGACACGAACACGGCTCCGACATGCCTCCAACACGTGTCGGATGCTGCAGAGAAGTGTCTAATTAAAATAATATTAAAAAATTAAAGGGACACATGTGTCCTAAATAATTGAATTAAAATTATATTAAAAATATTTTAAATATAATTTTTTATTTTTTATATTATTGTAGAGAGTTTTGAAATTTTAGATAATAAGATTTGACCTAAAAAGAAAATAATAAGATATATTTATTATAAATAATTGAAATTATAAAAACTTATTATTATATTTATAAATTTAGAATTGATAATAAACTTTATTCATTAAGATTAAAGTACTATAAAATAAATTACTTAAGTAATATATATATATATAACATAAATAATTAATTTAAATTTTTTAATTAAATGACTTATTTTTTATTATTTTTAATATTTTATTTATTTAATTTATGCATTTATTCTTAATTATTATTATAATATCGTGACCAAAGCGTGTCCTTGTCCTATATTTCTAAAAATAGAAGTATCTCGCGTCCGTGTAGTATCGTGTAGCTAGTAAGTCATTACTCATATTATTATTTCTATTTTTATATATATTAAACTATTTCATCTAAGTTCAAGAACCTAATATTCATAGTTACTTGCAAATTTTAATTAATATTAACAAATTGTAAGATATGCTTTAAGTACTAAATTTGATATAACTATGACTAAAATCAATATTCTTTTACATTTGGACATTTGTCTTAAAATTATTGATTAGACATTGAATTATCTTACTATTTGTTCAAAGAAATTTGTAACTTCAACAATATATTTAGATTTATGATTTATGATATGGATTCTTTGATATTTTACTTATAAAATTTTAATTATCACTAATTTTACATTTGTATTTTCAAGAATAATGTATAGAACTCTTTTCTCTTAACTCTGGGATATGTTATTATTATTATTTTTTTTTTTTTGGTATGTGAAGCTAATGAAAATGTATTATATTTATATATTTTCTAAAGACACTCTATTAAAGTAATCAATTACTTGTAACATTCAATGTATGAGTTTCTTATTAATATATAATTTTTGAAACATCTACTCTTAGAAATGTTTTTGTCATTCTGGATTCAAATTCAAACAAAAAGGATTTGGTTGAGAGTTTTACAAATTCATGACTTTGTTTTTTCTGTTTGGTTGAGAAAACATAATGTAAAGTAATATAAAGGTTTTGACATTCGTGTGAAGGCATGGATGGGAGTGGCGCAATGCACTCCAAATATATTTGGAATACATTACATTACATTGAAATTTTATTTTACTTGCAACCAAATACCTAAAAGTTTAAATACGTACATTTAGAATGCAGTGCACTCCAAATACACGCAACCAAAGTGGATTTACAATTTCAATTAATATTTTTCCATATTAATATTCTTGACCATGTTTTGGAATACTTTACAATTTCAATTAATGTTTTTCCTTTATTTCAAATCTACCATCAAATTATCTTCTTTTTTTTTAACTTAAGTTTTTTATCAAATTGATTTTTACTTTTGAATTCATGGCTGACTTTTTGGCTGACTTTTTTGCCACGTCGAAGAAGCGAACGAAAAAAATGCTTGTTGCATAAGGGTTTTCAGCCCACGTGGCAGTCCATGCAGTTCGAACATATGAGGGCATTTTCTGATCAAATGTTGCCACTTCAGCCATGAAAAATGCCTCATGGAAGGCGTTTTGACTCTTTTGAAAAATTACATATTCCAACCACTCCTTTTACAAATCACAAAACAACTCCTCCTCCTTTTTAAAATTTGGCCTCTAGATATTTACTTCTTTTTTTTCAAATTCATAATAAAACACATCATGAGAGTTCTCTTACACCCTCACAAATGATTTGTAGTAGCAATCTCTTAGTTGATATGATAAGAACAATCTCTTAGTTGATATGATAAGAACATTTATAAAGATTATCTACTTTTTGAATTTTTGTTAGATTTTTTTATATGAGTGAAACACACCGTCTATTATTACCTCGTATGAGAGCTTATTAGATAACTTATCTAGCACTATGTACCTTTTAAAGCTTATGTTTTTTTAAGATTTTTAAAATGAGAGGAGACTCTACCTACCACTTGCCTAGCTAGGGTCTTTTAGTGCGGCCATGTCTAACACTAAGTATCTTCAATGCTTATGCCTCATGAAAATTTTTCTAAACTTTTAAAAAAGTTTGTTCTGCTATCAACTGCAGTCTATGATGAGAAGATTTGTGAGAATTATTAAGTAATCAAGCTTATCATAAGTTGTCAACATGAGTATTTTCCCATAATTTAACTTGTGGGGAGAGAGTGTATCTAAAAAGTCTTTTTAAGTGAATTCATGGCACATAAGCTTCTGAGTCTTTTAATGATCTATTCTTGAGTTGATTTAGTTTAATTTAAGCCACATATGACTCAATAATTCTGACTTAAGTTCAATTAGAATACAAAAAGTATCTGATCTTGATTTATTTTTTATCTTCTCTGAAAGATTATTTGCTTAACATTCATGCACGCATGCATGTGTGTATACAAATCTGACTATATAAATGAATACATGTATAAGTATTCATGCATACAAATATATGTGTATTTTTTTAATCCAATCTCAAGCTATCTTGATTTGATACATGCTCAACTTAATTCAAGTTTGATTCAAGTCAAATTTGGATTTTTTATAAAGCTCAATAATTTTGATTCAACCTAAAAAAAATTATCAAATTTTAAATAATCTTTAAACTTCAAGACAAAAACATAATCTTAATTGTACTTTATGTAACAAATCTTTTTAAACAATTCATTAAGTGGACTATAATTAGCATATGGCCCTAAGAGAATTCATATTAATATATTTATGGGGTTTAGGGTCAACTAGTGAGTTTTTTTCAGTTTAAATATATATATATATAGTATGTATGTATGTAAACATACACAAAAAAATTTCATTTAGCGCCCAAATTAGACTTAACTATATCAAGTAATTTAGATTTAACTTAAAAACTTGAGCTTTAAGTTCTGATTATTTTTGTAGCTCTCTAGATATGTCTTCAATGTTTGGCTGGTCAATATGTAATCTAAATGAACTTTTACAGTAGAAATATCATGTTGTCGAGTCACCATGATAAGTAAGAGTTAAAGAGTGTTTTATCTTGTTAGTGTTGAGTGAAAATTATGCATATAAATAAATTTATAAGTTACAAGTCACTCATAAAAATGTAGGATTTTTAGATAAATAACTCAAGAAGGGGGTAACCATAGACCTGGCTTAGTTGAAATAACTCTATTAATGTGATTGATAGATAACAAAGATGCCCTTCCCCATAATTAAAGAAGGTTTTGATATAATATAATAAAATAAAATGTGGAATATTACTTTAATGATGGAAGCATTAGGAGCTATAGGGCTTCAAAGTTATCATTAATAGATATGTGGTATACGATTGTGGCATTAGCAAGAATTGACATTCTTGTCAATAATAAGCTTTTTTCTTATTGATGATGATAGGTGATGGTTGGCAACATAAGTGTTAATGGTAGGGTTAGATGTTGGTGGTGATAATAGGCATTGATGTTAGAAGTCATCAATGTTGTTGGAAACAAAGAGCATAAATACAAGACTGATTATGAAGTTGAGAGTCCTTAGGCAAGTAATTGCAGAGTGAACACACTAAAGATAATTAAGATAATGGTTTATACAAACCTATTAGTTCAAGGCAAAGGTCAGGCCAATTAAGCAATTAAATAGACAAATTAAAGACTTGATTGAAAGGTTATAATTTCATAAAGCCTTGTTGGGGGTGCATGGTTTGACCAAGTGTGTGTGTGTGTGTGTGTGTGTGTGCGTATGATTTCATGAATCATTCTAATATTTTTCATGCCTTTGATGTATGATTAAATCATCATCAAAATGAATGAAGTTTGATTATGTTATAGATTACAATCAATAATGTGATATTAAATTTAAACATTAGACAAAATTAAAGAAGCCAACAATTTGGATGAAAATAATTATACTTCTCTTAGAAGTGTATACACACACATATAAAGAGATAAATTGAAGAAATAAAATAGCATTACTTTTTATAATAAAAAAAATTAAAATAATGGACTCTTTAAAAGCTCCACCTAAATTACCTGTGTGGTCACATCTATTCTTTTCTGAGATAATACAAAAGAAAAAAAATTCAATTAGGATATCAAATACAATTTGTAGCAATTTGATACTAATTTTACTACATGTGTCTTTGATGTCAAGCATTATATAGTATCCCTTATTGCAACTAAACTATGAGATAATATAACTAATCAAGGAGATATTCACAAGTACAATCATCATAGAAAAATAATAAGATTGAAGTCTTTGAAATAGATTATCTTAATGTCTATTGGATTATATGAAATCTTTGAAAGAGGTTTCCTTACTGCTGCAAAAAAAAAAATGTGTATACTTAAATATTTTATAATAAAATTAGATTCCTATGCATTTATAAGTATTCTCATGACTAAAAAATGTATTAGAATTAGTAGGACTACATGAAGTTATGTGAGAGCTGGTATTAGGATGATTATATAGATATATTTAATAAAATTAATGCTATCCTAATAAAAATTGTATCAAATTTTTTAAAATTATTGGAATTATTTTTGCAATATATAACTCTAATATTTATAGTATGAAGTTATATTATTTATTATTATAGTATATCTTTATCATCAAGAAAATTTTAATTAACTATATTTTTATTGCTCTTTTTTTATTGTCTATAGATCTATTTTTCTTCTATTTTTGATTTTTTGTTTGATTTTGAGAGCTTTTGATACAACTCCTCTAGATGATTACAAGAATGCTTAGCAAGGAGAGGGTGCAAAGAGGTTATTTTGATAGCCAATTTGATTTTTTTTTTTAATATAGATGCTCAAAACATTAGCCTTACTTTGTGGAGGAAGATTATCTTCTTGTTTTCATATTGATGAAAGAGGCAATGTTGGTACTAACAAATATATACTTAAAGATGAAGATTACTATGGAGGTCAAAATAGTTTGGGTGGTAGGGATATAATAGGTATATAGGCAGCCATGATAGCTATGTTAGTCTTTATTATCCAATTTTTTTAGTAATCTCAAATATATTTTCTTTCTAATCAATTTTAATTTTTTGTCATAAACTTATACATTATATCAGCTTTAGGTTTGATAACCCCACATTTTTTTAGATATATCTTTATTTATTTTGGGTCTAGATTATAAAGCTTCTAATTGTATATCTCATAACTATCATTATTTTTGCTATCCCCATTGAATCTTATGTATGTCAATATGTTTGATGGCATTTCTATATCTTAGACATATTAATTATTTCGTCAAATATAAACTATTTTTTCATTATTTTCATCTTATTCCTCATCAAGTAAACTCTTACCTTTGTTAGTGATTATAGTTATTTTATCTTACTTTCATCTACATCTTATTATTGCAAAATTTGTGATCCTAAATATTGATTAGGAAGCAGTATTAGTAAGGGATTATATATTTAAGATGAATTAAAAGTATGATAAATCATGGCCTACAATATTAATTTATCTTCCTTTAATTTAAATCCTTCTTTATCTACTTATGGCATTTAAATTTAGGCCAAGTTTTATAATCTCATTTGATATATTTAATTTATACAAGAGCATTAAAATATAAGCTCATCATACTCTTAAATATATTTGTTGTAATTTGATAAATTTCAAAAATATTATTTCTCTAAGATATAATTTGATTAAGTTATTTCTAACGTACATGCGCCTTCTATAATTGCAAAAAAAAAAAAAAAAAAAAAAGGTTTTAGTATTATACTTCTTACATTGATAATTATTGTTTTAATTTTTTAAGCATTTAAAACATATTTTATACATTATTAAAATTAAATATTTCATTATCATGAAGTGTTTTAAATGTGACTTAGGATGGGAAATATTCTTCTAATAAAATATTTATTAAGTATTTTAGATGTGATTTATTAAAACACTTATTAAAGTGTTTTGGATTGACTTTGGAAGAAAGTATGATTCTAATATTTTATCTCCTTTACAAAATGATGTATTGAAATAAATTATAAGTATATTCTTAAAAATTTTTTTTTTTATTAAATGCTTATGTTCTAAGATAATTAAAGAGGAAAGAAATTGTTATCACTATCAATTTCATTGATAAGATCTCATCTCCCCCCCGATCTTAAGTTTTTCACCCTTTGAAGAGTTCTATGTTATCTTGAAGCATATTTTCCCTTTTCTTTTCATTCAACCCTCATAATATGTCCAAGTTTGATCTCACTCATATTAATCACATCTCTTTGAAAAGTATTCTAGAAATTGTTTATACTTTTGACTCATAATGCTATTACCTCTTAGGTTGTGAATTTTAGTTTTCAGTATTCTCAATGTGTTCATAAGTCTACTACATTATTTAATTTTATTTACCTATCTTATTCTCATTCTCTTACATCTTTTACATACTCTATTCATAATGTTTTTAAATGTTTATCTTATGAAGAAATAGATATGGCAATAGAATATTATGAATGCACTTCTTATCTTACACAAAAAGAAATACTTTGAAGTTAAAATCATTGCAACCATTAAAGTAAAACTATTTCTAATCAAGTGTATAAAATCATAATTAAGCCATATAGGTCCATTGAGCAATGTAAAGCATGATTGGTTGTTAAAGTGTTCCCTCATCAATATGATATGGATTTTGAGGAAACTTTTCTTTTATTGTAAAAATGATAACTGTTTGTACTTGTATTATTATTATTATTATTATTATTATTATTATTATTATATTAATTTGTTAGTATTCTATGTCTTAGATGGATGTAATGAATGTATTTTTAAATGATGATCTTTAGGAAGTGGGCAACATGGTTCCTCTTGTTAGTATTTCTCATAACCTTGATGAAGTATTCTTTCCTCATGCTTGATTGGATAAGTTCTTTATTAGGCTTACCTCACTTAGCTTTGATCCACTAACAACAACACTACACTTTTTCTTGAGTAAAAACAAAAAGTGTACTCCCACTAGATGTATCATACTTTATTTGAATGTAAATGATATGATTATTATATGAAATACGATTGATGGTATTATAGTCTCGAAGTTTGAATTAGCTTATCATTTTGATATAAAATTCTGAATCTTTTACATCATTTATTTCATATTAAAGTGACACAATATTTTGATGGTCATCTTATCTCCTAGTCTAACCATAATTTTAAAAATTGAATCAGATCAATCGGTTCAATTGTGGCCCTATCCTCTAATCTGTTATGTTCAAATCTAAAAATGCTTTTGCATAGAATTGATCAAAACCAATAATTAAATTGGTTAATTAGATAATTAGATTAATTTTTGAAGAACTGATTGGTTCTAATATTGATCAAATTTTAACTTTTTGATTTTATTTTAATAAATAAAAAGAAAAGATTTAAACTAAAACAAGATGAAATAATTAAATTATTATATTTTACATTTTGATTTAGAATAATATTAAAAAATGTTATAAATTTAAATATTGTATTTTAAATTAGCGAAAAGTATTGCATCCTTATTATATCATTTAAATTATGCTAAATAATGCTAAATAATGTTAATATTTATTACATCATATGATTCAATCTTAATCAAACTATTGAACATTGAACTTCTCATTCTTAATTTTCAATCCATTTTTCAAAATCTTAAGTCAAAGAATGTAGTAAATATCTATGAGCATGCTTATTTTATTGATACTCGAACCATCGATACTTTGCTTAAACTTTGTATTTTGGTTTCTCTTTCATATGATATCATTTAATTAACCCCATTTTATAATACATTATTGTTGGTAGTTTATTTTATCTCATCATTATACAACCAAATAGTGCATATGATATTTACATTATTCTTCAATTATTTCCTCTCCTACAACTATTTGTTGGGCTATCATTGTTTATATAGTAAAACTATTTCTAATTTTTACATATTCCTTAAATAAAGTCTGTTTAAAGAAACAAAGTGACATTTTTTTTATCTTTAATATAAATTGAGTATCATTTATCATATTGATATGACACTGAAAATACTACTAGTATAAGCACGAATCTTGATGTCAAAAGAAAGGTGATCCTAAGTTGAAACTAACCGAGATCAAGCACTTAAAATATCATTGTAAACTTTGGGATATCAGTTAAATTCATAAATAGCTCTTAAACATGGAGTGTTTATAGTCAAATCGAGTGTCTTGACGAGCCGGATCTAACAAGCCCAAGATCTTATAATTCTGACTTCATTTTAGCATTCAAATACTTAAAATACATCAAATGATCAAAGTAATCATTTTGAGGCTTCCAATGGAGTGGAGTGGTTCGAATTTTGTATGTATTTACAGAAACGTCACTCCTCTATTATATAAATAGCCCCTCATTCTTCACATGAGTGGAGGCCAAAGCTAAAGAGAAGAGAGAGCTCTAAAGCTTGAAAATCCTCCAAGCATAATCGTGCCACCACTTGACGGTCGTCGACCACCTCCGTTAGCCGCCAACCACCGTCGCCGGCCACCACCATCAACCGCCAACCATCGCCATCGCTGAAGTTACCACCGGCCTGCTGCCACAACCACTGCACTCATCACCAATTATCCGCGGCCATCCCCACGAACCGCGGCTTGCCGACCACGCGTTGGTTGCCGCCACCGCTGCCGACTACACAACCATCAATCATCATCATCAACTACTCATCAGGTCATCATTATCACTGCCGCTGACATCACCACCACATCGTATTCTCGTTTATTATCACTGCTGCCGGCCCGCCGTTTCACCATCATCTACTACCACTAGCAATTATTACAATCTAACCATGACTATATAGTTTTTGTTACCTGACTCAGGGTTGTCAGGCTTTCTCATATACAATTCTGTAATCCTATATTGGAAAATTTGTACTCCAAAACAGATACATAGTGGAAAATTTTTTGGCCAGCCCCGTGATTTTTTTCCCTCTTTTTGAGGTTTTCCATGTAAAAAATTTTGGAGTTTTTTTATTAATTCTTCAAACACAGTATGTGTGCTGGATTCCGCAACAAAGCTAAGGCGTAAACTTTTATTCTACCGCAACTAGTTTTCTAACACGTAATAGTTTGGTGCCGTCTGTGGGAACATTCCCTTTACATCTTCATAATAGTTGACAATCTCGCTTTATGTTCAAAATAGCACCACCTATATAGTGAAGAAAATCTTACTCTCAAGGAACACATAACAAGAATGAAGATTCATCAAACTTCGATCCTTCAGCTTTTATTGGAGACTGTGGGGCAACTCTTAATCTCAAAAGATTATCCAAATCAATATTCTAGATATCTAATTGATTATCAGTTCGAAAAGCAAGTTAGTAATACTAATGAGAAAGGCAAAAGTCAAGGAGCAACTTTGGCTACAAGCTCAAACAAATATTTTGATTTGACACATTCTACACAGGTTAACGTCATCGAGCGAATACTCTGACAAATAACCTTGGATGGGTCAAAAAACTCTCAGTGGATTCAATTTGATCTCTTCCATATAGATTAACATCATCGAGTAATACTCTGATAAACAACCTCGGACAGGTCAAAAATCCTCAACGGATTCAATTCAACCTCTTCCATACAGGTTAACGTCATCGAGTAACACTCTGACAAATAACCTCAGATAGGTCAAAAATTCTCAGTGGATTCAATTCGACCTTTTCCATACAGGTTAACGTCATCGAGTAACACTCTAACAAATAACCTCGGATAGGTCAAAATAATTCAATTGACATCTTCCATAGTTAACGCCATCGGTAACACTCGAAATAACCTCGACGGTCAAAATTCTCAACATATTCAATTGACCTCTTCCATAGGTTAACGCATCGAGTAACACTCTGACAAACAACCTCGAACAAGTCAAAAATCATCAACGGATTTAATTTGACCTCTTCCATACAGGTTAATGTCATTGAGTAACACTTTGACAAACAACCTCGAATAGATCAAAAATCCTCAGCGGATTCAATTCGACTACTTCCATACGCAGTTAAAGTAACACTCTAACAAACAACCTCGTCAAACATTCTCACCGATTCAATTGACCTCTTCCATAGTTAACATCATCGAGTAACACTCGACAAATAACCTCGATAGTCCGGCCGATTCAATTCGACCTCTTCCATACAGGTTAACGTCATCGAGTAACACTCTGACAAACAACCTCGGGTAGGTCAAAAATTCTCAGCGGATTCAATTTGACATCTTCCATACAGGTTAATGTCATCGAGTAACACTCTAACAAACAACCTCGAACAAGTCAAAAATCCTCAGCGGATTCAATTCGACCTCTTCCATATAGGTTAACGTTATCGAGTAACACTCTGATAAACAACCTCAGACAGGTCAAAAATCTTCAACTAATTCAATTCGACCTCTTTCATACAGGTTAACGTCATCGAGTAACACTCTGACAAACAACCTCGGACAGGTCAAAAATCCTCAACATATTCAATTCGACCTTTTCCATACAGGTTAACGTCATCGAGTAACACTCTAACTAAAAACCTCAGATAGGTCAAAAATTCTCAGCGGATTCAATTCAACATCTTCCATACAGGTTAACATCTTCGAGTAACACTCTGACAAACAACCTCAGATATGTCAAAAATTCTCAGCGGATTCAATTCGACATCTTTCATACAGGTTAACATCATCGAGTAACACTCTAACAAACAACCTCGGATAGGTCAAAAATTCTCAGCGGATTCAATTCGACCTCTTCCATAGTTAACGCCATCAGTAACACTCGACAAACAACCTCGGATGGGTCAAAATCCTCGATTCATTTCGACCTCTTCCATACAGGTTAAGGTCATCGAGTAACACTCTGACAAACAACCTCATATAGGTCAAAAATCCTCAGTGGATTCAATTCGACCTCTTCCATACAAGTTAACGTCATCAAATAACACTCTAACAAACAACCTCAGATAGGTCGAAAATTCTCAGCAGATTCAATTCAACCTCTTCTATATGGGTTAACATCATCGAGTAACACTCTGACAAATAACCTCGGACAGATCAAAAATCCTCTGCGGATTCAATTCGACCTCTTCCATATAAGTTAATGTCATCAAGTAAAACTCTAATAACACCTATTTCGAGGGAAAATCGGAGCCTCGCCATGTGAACTACGGGTCTCGATCTCCTCCAAACCCGGTCGGTCCGACGAGGACAATTGACACCTCTTTTGAGAGAAAATCGGAGCCTCGCCGTATGAACTACGGGCCTTGATCAACCCTGGCCGGTCCGACGAGGACGCTTGACGCTTCGAGGGAAAACCGGAGCCAGTGATGAACTACGGGCCTTGATCGCCTCAACCCGGTCGGTCCGACGAGGACAGTTGACGCCTCTTTCGAGGGAAAACCGGAGTCTCGCCATATAAACTATAGGCCTTGATCGCCTCCGAATGACCTTCTCCTAAGAAGAAGAGGAACACTAGAGCATATGAGGTGTGTGCCTTCTCCCTTGGCCCTAGGGATTTTTATAGACCCTTTATAGGGGAAAAAAGGTAAAAAAAAAAAATATAAAAAATGGGTGAAAATCACAGAAAATGGACCAAAATGGACAAAAAAATCCATCATCGTAGCTATGCTATAGAAACCAATGCTACAAGACTCGCCTCGCCAAGACACTCACGCAGCTCACTGCAGAAGACTGGGCCGCTCACCGGTTGAAGCGCTCGACCGCCCCGGAAGGCTGCCATATGCGAGGGGTCAGGCGCAGCACCGCAAGAAGTGCCCAAATGGGTTCATAACCCCAAAATCTTGCTCACCAAGACACATCTACACCCCGACCCGCTTCAGGATCATAATCTTCTCCCATGAAGATCCGCTCTCTCAAAATGTATGGTTAATGGACCCGCAAATTTCATTTAAGAATTTGCTATTTTCAAGTATTTGGCATATATATTTTTGGATAACTGAGATAATGTCATCCAAAAATAGGGGGGCAACTGATATGACACTGAAAATACTACTAGTCAAAGCACGAATCTTGATGTCAAAAGAAAGTTGATCCTAAGTTAAAATTAGCCGAGATCAAGCACTTAAAATATCATTGGAAACTTTGGGATATCAGTTAAATCCCTAAATAGCTCTTAAACATGGAGTGTTTATTGTCAAATCGAGCGTCTTGATGAGCCGGATCTAACAATCTCAAGATCTCATAATTCTTACTTCATTTAAGCATTCAAATACTTAAAATACATCAAATGATCAAAGGAATCATTTTGAGGATTCTGATGGAGTGGAGTGGTTCGGATTTTGCATGTATTTACAGAAACGTCACTCATCTAATCTATAAATAGTCTCATTCTTCACATGAGGGGAGGCCAAGCTAAAGAGAAGAGAGAGCTCTAAAGCTTGAAAATCCTCCAAGCATAATCGTGTCACCACTCGACCGACCACCTCCGTTGGCCGCCAACCACCGCCGTCGACCGCCAACCATCGCCGGTGGTCGCCGTCGGCCACCACCGTCCTCAGCTGCCAACCACTGCCGGTATTACATCATTCATCACTACAACCATCGCACGGCTATCTCACCGATTACGCGCGCCACTGACCATTGTCCGCCGCGGTCACTCGGCCACCCGCTAACCATCACCATCATTGTCATTAACTACTATCGCTGGTCATTATCGCTGCCACTGCTATCGGTACCACTCGACTTATCGCCGCCATCTCCGCCGGCATTATCACGGTCTGACCTGTTTTCACCATCATCTACGCCACTAAGAATGCATAACCTCATGGCATATATATTATTATACTGATTGGGGGTCGCTTTCACATATAATTCTGTAATCCCATATTGGGAAAATTTGTACTCCGAAATAGATATATAGTGAAAAATTTTTATTGGGCTAGGCCTCGTGATTTTTTTCCTCTTTTCGAGGTTTTTTCACGTAAAAATTCTAGAGTTTTCTTATTAATTCTTCAAACATCTGTGTGTGTGTGCTGAATTTTGCAACAAAGCTAAGGCGTAAACTTTTATTCTACCGCAACTGATTTTCTAATATCAACACATATTATGGATTCTACCATCATTTAGATAATTTAATTTGGTGGTTGTTAGGTAATGTGTGTTTTTCTTTCTCATTTCATTTCTATATATTTTGATGATTGATATATTATGTTAAAATCTATTGAACTGAGCACGCATATATTATATTTTCTAAAATTAAATTAGTAATGATTCAAGCTCTAATTTTAACAAATTTATAGTCAAATTGAACACATCAGCGAGACGAAGTCTACTAACGTTAAGAATGAGTTGATTCAATCCCAAATGATCTCAAATCATGCTTAAGAAGTGTAGTTAAAGACTTCCAGATATTAATTGGATATTAAATTATCTTCATATTCAGCATACTTACAGTCAAATCAAGCACTTTGATAAGAGTAATCTGTCAGAGTATAACATCACTTAAATCGAAGATCGTTAAGATGCTTAAATCATCAAGAAACTATCCGTGATCAAGGGAATCAATTTGGATCGTGGAGTACTTTAGAATTTTGACTATAATTACAAAAATATTCCTCTCAAAATTCTATAAAAAATATCTCGTTATCACCATAAAGGTTGGAAGACTTGGAAAAAGCTTTGAGAAAGTAAAATGAGGACCTAAGAGCTTGAAGTTCATCATCACCTAGTGCATCGCCGACCATCGTAAGCATCACTACCCAACCATCGGCATATAGTTGTAGTATTTCAAAGGCTTTTTCTAACTTGACTTCTCATGCACAACTTTGTAACTCCATTCTTGTAAAGATTGAAACTTTATAATTCTAAGCATACATAGAGGAACATTTGAACTAAACTAAACCAGGTGACTTTTTTTCTTTTTTTCTATAATTTTTCACATAAAAATTTCGATACTTTTATACTTTTTTTTCTATTATTTTTGTATGTGTTAGATTTTTCATACAGAGTTAAGACACAAAATTTTACTTTATTGTTATAAATTTTCAAGCATGCAACAATAATATAAATATTGTCAACATTGTTCATAGCTAAACGTTTCATGAATGAAATAACAAAGCATATCAAAACTTTTACTTTGTTTTCTTTTTTTATAGATATAGCACTTATTTATTAAGTCTCATCGAATTCTATATTTTTTTATTTTTTAATAAACAAATCTTATATTAGTATCATAAGTTTGTAGAGTGTTAGTATTATTAAATTATTTTTATCATATAAATGTTAAAATATATGTCCTAATATTTATAATAAAAACATAAAAAATTTGCATAATTTTTATGCATTTAAGTATCTAATATTTAAAATTTGATATTTACAAAAAAAATAATAATAATTTGAGTGATATTTAATTAAATATAAAAATTTAGATATTAGATATGTAAATGTATAAAAATTATATGCTATATATATATATATATATATATATTCTTAAAATATATAAACTTTTTTATTATCATATATCTTTATTATTGATGATATTTTATTTATTATATTCTGTAATTATTCACGTATAAATATTTTTATATTAAGAAATAAATATAGTTCAATTATAGGTTTCTAATAATAACAATATCATTACAGATATTTTATTAAAAAAAAGTAATTTTGGAACCGAAACCTAATAAAGAGAATTTTATTAGGCCGAACTGTGAAACCCTACTCTGTTTCCTCTCTCTCTCTCCCCCGAGTATTTCTCCGCTCTTCATTATTCTCTTCTCTTTGTCGGTATTTTTCTTTGTTTGCCACCTTCTTTCATTAGGGTTTTCCTAGGATTCAACCGTGCTTCTTTGCCTGCTTCGCCACAAAAGATCCGACCATGTCAGCCGCTGCAACCTCCGTTGACCGTATCCTTTCTGTCATGCATCGTTAACCTAATATTTCACATATTCTTTCTCTTTTCTCGCATCCATTTAGATCTCGTTTTTAGTCAGTTTTTTTTTTTTTAATTTGATACGCGGTGCTTAAGCACCATGTTTTCTCCGCTCCGAGGGTTTTGTTAGGGTATATAGAAGATTGCGAATCTGAGTTATTTTCTTATTCGAGATTCCCACTTATTTTGTTTACGTTACTTTGCAGTTCGAATATGGTTTACTCCTTGATAATTCTTATATAGAAGCTGCAGATGTACTGCAGAAACTATCGGTGGAGACAAATAACAAAGCCAGTGATGCTCCAGTGGTGCCCAAGAAGGTTTGGTTGTTATTGCAACTTGTTTTCTTTGAGATCGTTAGGTTTAGTTCGCTCTTATTTAGGAATACAGATTTGTGTATTGTTTTTTGATACCAAATAGTTGAATTGTGCAGCCTTCTGGAATTCAATATGGACCTGTGAATGTTGGACATACTCCAAAGATTCAGATTCCATCACTGGAGCGTTCTTCAACCCCTGTGATTCCGGGGTATATGGATCCTAATGCCTACTTTATACCCAATGGATACCCATCAACGGCTTTTTACTTTGGGGGTAGGATTTTTTTTTTTCACATCGATTTCATTTTTGATTATTTATCAGTTTTATTTCATCCTTAACTTTCGTGGAGCTATCATTAGGTTTTTGTGGGTTGCTCTTATTTGTAATCATGCATATTGGTCCAATTTTTTAACTTGTGGTTGGATTTATGATTCCATCATTTTTGTTCCTATTTCTGAAGCTTAGTTGATGATTTGTGTTGTGTTTCTTTATGTTCTCACTTTATGGGGGTCTTGTGTTTTCAATTGATTATTTTGGGTGAAATTTCAGGTTATGATGGTTTTGCTGGTGAGTGGGATGATTATGCTAGCTATTTGAACACTGAAGGAGTTGAGATGTCACATGTGAGTTACCCATCTTAAAGAATTTGTAATGAACTATACAATCTATTTTTTTGCTCTGACACTCTATTGGAAAGTAGTAGACAATGTCTACTATGTTTAGGATACAAACACATGGTTGACATGCCCTGACACGTGTTAGACATGCTATCTATATGTTTAGGATACAAACACATGGTTGACATGCCTCTGACACGTGTTAGACATGCTATCTGTGTTTGATCAAAAAATTGAAAAAAAATATTGATGATGTGTTTCCTCAAATAACACAAGTATCTATTATTCCATCATTGAACAACCTTTTTACCTCTCTCGCATCATGCCTTCAACTCCCATCGCCACCTCTATTTATGCATATATGTTTTGTATATTTTTTTTAAGTTGATCTATCCTTACATCTTTGTGGACCTTTAAAATAGAAATAAATTTGTGGAATTGGATTGGAGGATTGGTCATTAAATTATATATAACTGTGCTTTTTTAATTCTTTCATATTTATTTAATTTATTTAATTATTCTATGGCATATTTAATTTTTAAGATATATAAAATATAATGCAATGTCAAAAGCATAATCATCTCCTATATTTTAAATAATAAGCATGTTCTATATTTGTGTCATGTTATGTCCTTATTCTCATGTCCATATCAGTGCATTGGAGAATCCTTGTGATAAATTTAAAACTTGGAATTTTGTAATTATAATTTATAGTACCTTATCACTCATGGATTCTCCATTTGGAGATGATTCAAAGTCAATGCTTGAAAGATGGAATTTAATACTATGCCTTTTTGTAATCAGTATTTGTTATTTTTTTAATCTTTTCCTGTTTTACAAGATTAACTGGTTTGCTTTGTATTTGTGGTATTTGACAGGGAGTTTATGGTGACATGTGCCACCATGGATATGGATATGCACCTTATAGTGCTTACTCTTGCTCTGGTTCCCCTCTTCCAGCTGCTGGACATGATAGCAGAATTTATGGATCTCAACATTACCAGTACCCTTCTCCATATTTCCAATTACAAACATCTCTCATTGCAGCTTACTCTCCCAACTATTCCCCTGCATTTCATGGAGAAGTAGCTCCACCAGAAGCTGCTTACCAGCCTTCTGTAACTGTTGGTTCCAATATATCAAATTCAAATGTTTTTCCCAATGGGAACAGTTTTTATCTCCCCCAAAAGCATAGCCAACAGAGTTCATCATTTCCGTCCAGTGGTTCATACGGTAGAGGTGTTTTATCTTCTGGACAACCCTTTCCTGGTTATCAGGACCCAAGTTTGAGCTTCGATGGAATGAGATCGCCAATTCCATGGTATTATGGCCCTGCTTCCACTCATCCAAATCTTTATTCAGCTACTCCAAATACTGTGTCTTCAACTGCATCACAAAATTTTAGTTCAATATCGGCAAGAAATCCGAACGTACGATCGCTTCCTAAACTCATGATATTCATTACGTCTCTTGCAAAATTATGAATTCAGGAAATATGGTTCTCCATTCTGTTAAATTAACGATTTCATCAAAAACATATTTTCGATCTCTTTTATTATTGCTTTCCTTCTCCAGTTTATCACTCTATACAGTGTTCTCTTATCTATTATGTACTTTCCTATATAGTCACTCTTAAATGTATTTATTGCTTATAAAAACAACATAAGGAAAGTTGCATATACAAGACACAATTCTTATGCATTTACATATGTAACACCTAAATTTTGATATTTATAAATATAGCACTTTTCCAATGCATGAAAAGGTGCATTTCATTTTAAAAAAAGTAATGATAGTGTTATTTTTGATGCTATATTAATGCAAATATGGAAGTTTAGGTGTGACATATGTAAATATATCAGAATTGTGTGCTATGTATGTAAATGCCCCCATAACATATAGTATCTATATGATCCAAACACAGTGAATAACTTGTGTTTCTACAGGGTTTAAATTCTCCAAGATCAACCATGGTGATGGGACAAGCAGGAACTGGCTCGATGAATAGGATTTACCCTACCAACCTGATGTATGGCCAGTATGGTAATGCATTTAGAGAATGTGTTGGTTTAGGATCACAATTATATAATTCGCGAATGAATTTTTATGGATTTCATGGACATGGCTATGAGAATTTCGATGGCCTAAGTGAGCTTAACCGGGGACCCAGGGCAAACCGGTTTAAATTTCTGAAGGGGCCTGTAGATGAAAAAATGGAGGAAGCTAGTTTTGTTCCTAACAGAGAACAGTACAACAGAGCTGATTTTCCTGAAATTTACAAAGATGCCAAGTTTTTTATAATCAAATCATACAGTGAAGATGATATTCACAGGAGTATCAAGTACAGTGTCTGGACCAGCACCCCCAGTGGGAATAAGAAGCTTGATGCTGCTTACAAGGAAGCCATGGACAAAGAGGATGGATGTCCAGTGTTTTTGTTTTTTTCTGTAAGCATTAAATTGTTTGTTACTCTTTAAATTTTTTTTTATTTGGAATTATAACATATTTTTTTATTGGAAAATTTATAGGTAAATACAAGCGGGCAATTTGTTGGTGTTGCAGAGATGGTTGGGCCAGTTGATTTCAATAAAACTGTTGATTACTGGCAGCAGGATAAGTGGATTGGATGCTTTGGTGTCAAGTGGCATATTGTAGAAGATGTACCTAACAGCATTCTGAGGCACATAACATTGGAGTATAATGACAATAAGCCAGTGACAAATAGCAGAGACACTCAGGAGGTATGGAGTTCAAATGAGTAAATAACTAGAATGATTTCTAAATTATTTAGGTGTTTTTAATTTAGTTTTGTTGAATCTTCAATTTGGTATTTTAATTCTTCAGATTTATATAAATTTGGTCTTATTGTCAACTTTATTATTTCTTCGGATGGAAAATAGAGGGAAACTGCCTAGAGAGTAGGGGTGTAACGAAGCGTTCAACAAATTTACCTTCGGCTCGATTAGAGCTCGTTTATGTTCGTTCATTTAATTAATCGAGCGAGCGAACACTTTTAATTACTCGATTGTTAAATGAACAAGACAGTTATTGTTGGTTCGGTTATGTTCGTGTGAACTCATTTAAAGCTCACAACGTTAAGAGTTCGATAACCGATTAAGGCTCGATTAAAGCTTCATACAATCTTGTATAAAGGCTCGATTAAGGCTTCGATAATGACTAAGAACGATTAAAGGCTGTTAAACTAATCTTGTATAAGGCTCGATTAAGGCTCGATAATGGCTCGATTAAGGCTCGATAATGGCTTGATTAAGGCTCGATTAAGGCTCGTTAAGGAGCTCGTGAACACCTAAATCCTAAACGAGCTCAAGCTCGAACACCATCGTAAAAGCTTCGAATCGTCGGCGCTTCGAGCTCGATATTGGCAACGAGCTTGAACTTGAACAGTACCCTGCTCGGTTCGGTTCGGTTCGTTTGCAGCCCTACTAGAGAGCATTTTAGATTTTTTTTTTTTTTTAAGTCAATCCAATTAGTTTTGAGTTTGTATTAAACATTGACATTAACGTCAAAAAATCTAAAATGTTTTTTTTTAAAAAAACATTCCTCCCCTGATTTTCATCCAAAGATGAGATGAAGTTGATGAGTCTTGATCAAATTGGTTCATAGAGTCTTGATTAAAATTTAAAATGTTGGAGGACTATTTGTCCTTTACTTGGGGCTTATTTGAGATCAATTTTGTTTTATTTTTTTGTTTTTTATATTAGTTTTAAAATTATGTTTGTTTAGTATTTTCTTAAGATCTTTTACTTTTTTATTTTAAAAAATAAATAACATTATTTTAAAAAATATTCAAAATAATTTTTAGATATTTTGATTATTTTTAAAGACATCAAATATATTTTATTTTGAGTTTAAACATAAACAAAAACAAAAAAATGAAGTGATCCGAAAGAACTTCCATTTAAACTTTCTACTCTATAATCATGCCTGCAAATCTTATTTATGAAAAAAAATTCATTTGATTTTCTAATATTTCTTCTTTTTTTTGTTTCTCAGGTGAAACTTGAGCAGGGTCTTCAGGTGCTCAAGATTTTCAAGGATCATGTGAGCAAGACATCCATTTTAGACGATTTTGAATTTTATGAGACTCGAGAGAAATTGATGCTAGAAAAAAGGTCACGGCAACAGCAACATAACAAACAGGTATAATCTGATCATATATATTTATATATATAATATTTATAAGTTAATGCACTATCAAATATTTTATTTTGAAATAAAATATAAATAAAATAAATTAAAAAATAAAATTGATCTTAAACGGTGCATAAGGTGTTGTATGATTAAATATTAAAATTTAAGTATTAAATATATAAATATATAGAAATCAAGTATGCACGCAATTTCTTTTTATTTATTTATTTATTTAATTGTAAGATTGACTTTCTTCATTGTTATTATTGGCAGGTTACCGTTAAATCAACGGTTCCTCTTGATGAGAAAGAGAGAGAAACGGCTGATTCGAAAACTGGATCACAGGAGCCGTTGGAATCTGCTCCGGGTTTGAAGAACTCGGTCGTCCCAGGTGGTCTTGGTGAGTCATCTGATGCATAATCGTCCCTCTCTCTCTCTCTCTCTCTCTCTCTCTCTCTCTCTCTCTCTGCCTAGGGTTACCGTTGATATTCTCAAGGGAACAGAACCAGTAAACGAGGTTAGTGAAAGGTTGCCTTTCTACTGGAAATTCATCAATTATAGGCTTAAATTTTCTTGTGATTTATTTTTAATTTTTTTTTACTTTTGTATTTTTTTTAATTGAGTTTATATGGGCTGTGAGTTGTCTTTTTTTTTTTTTTTTTTTAAATGGAATTTTTATTTTTCCTGATCAATGAATTTGGTGGGGGTGAGATCTCATGTGTCAGTCTGTTAAGTGTAAAGTGATCCTTTTTTTGCGTTCTATCAGGTTTTGTATGGGTGAGAAATGAAAATCTAGAAGTTGTAATCTTGATTTTGTAATATTGAAATAATAAGAGTTTGAACAAATTTGTTTCATGGTTTTCCTGTTTGTATTTTTTTTTTTTTTTTGAAGATTTACATGCTTAGGTATTTACATATTGGGGATTTTACATACATAATCACCTTATTTTTAAAATTTTAAATTGATAATTAAATATTTAAACTCATAATGAAAGTCTTAATCATATTTTTTTATTTTTGTGAAATTTTTAATGATTTGATTGTGGCAAATGCAAATGTATAGGTTGAATGTTAAAAAAAATTAGATGATGATTTAATTGTAAATTTATGTGTTTGGAATGGTTGATTTGTAAAACTCTTATATATTGAGATAAATTTTGATATTTATATTTCTGACCGTTTACTTTTGTATGAAAAGTTCTATTTTCTTTTAAAAAGATAATAATTTTTTATATTTTTGTATTGATGCTAAAAATTTGAGTGGCGAACTTATTTTTCAGAATTTATATTATAAAAGAATTATGTGGTTTGTAAATGTCTCAGAAATTTTTTTTTTTTTTGGGAATTTTTTGTAATTTTGGCTTATTTTTATGAATTTTATTTGTTCGGAAAAATATAGTATTAAACAAGCTTCGCCAGGAAGATAACGTGCGTCAACATATTAAATGCTGGTGATTGATTAAATTTGCATTTTTCGCATAAAATCGGTGATTAAAATAATAAAGAGATTGATTTTTGATGAATATTGCATTCTAATATTGATCAATTTTTAATTTTTTGAATTTGATTGTGAGTATTTGAAAGACTTGAATTGAAAATAGAAAAATAATTAAAATGGTATACCTTGTAAGTTTAATTTAAAATCATATTTAAATTATTTTAAGTATGAAATATACCAAATTAAAATATTATATATATATATATAATTAAAAAATTATTATTAAATTATTCAGATTATATTATAATAATTTTAATATTTATTATATCATTCGATATAATCATGATTAAATCTTTAACCTTTAATCTCTTCTAATTTAAATTTTGCTTTATTTTTTGAAATCGCATAGAAAGAGAACTATTTTCACTCAATCTTTCATCACCAATAAAATGAAATTTTATTTCAAGTCAATTCATTTATTATTTTTATTTTTTTTTTCTCTTTGAATTGTAATTATCACCTACTTATTTTGTCGAAGAAAAATTAAATGAAATTTTTTTATTAGTTGATAAAATAAACTTGCATTGCCCAAAGAAACAAGTATATAATTACAAGTTTTGAAATAGCTATACAGTTTAAGGGTGTATTTGTGATAATTACAATTATCTCTAAAAAATAATGATGAAACAGCATCAAAAGAAGCTATTATTTAAAAAATTTATAGTAATTATTATAAAATTTATTTTTTAAATTATATAACAACATAAAAATAGTTTTTTTAACACAAAATTTTCAAAATACAGTTAAAGTATAATTTTGAAATAACATTATTTTCCATTTTTGCACCCTAAATATCTGATTTAACACAAATGGTTTCCATAGAAAGTTAGTTTACTAAAGGTATTTAATGAAGAAAATAGAGAATTATAGGAGACAATATCTATCATATTAAATTGCATTATTTTACCAAAATAATGCTAGTCTTTCTTCAGCATATTCATAGGAATTAAAAGATAATAAAATTAGCAAAATATAATTAAAACATCATAAAGAGAACTTATAATTAAGACTATACAAAAAAAAAAGTTCATTTTTTTGTGGACATTTACTTTTTGATTCATTTGTTAAATAAAAGAACTAACATTTAAACAATTACTTTGAGCTCATTTTCTTGATGAGACTAAACTCAAAAAATAAATAATCATACATCTATATTATAAATTTTACATGTTTCAGAGTCCATTTATTAATTAATAGATAAGTAAAATAATTTTATCATATTCAACTCATTATTTTTTTATTCTTATTTATTTAAAACCTTTTGTTCATCTCAAATTTAAACAAATAGAATATGAACATAAAAACTCATCATTCTCAAACAATTAATATTCAATTCGTTTATTAAATAAGTGAATTAACATTTACATAATTACTCTGTGCTCATTTTTCTTAATGAGCCTAATCTCAAAATAAATAATCATACGTATATGTAGGCTCCAAAAACTCACCACCGATCTCTCAATTAAGAGTCTAGATATCAAATTTTCAAAAGACAGATGAAACAGTAAATAAGACACTACCTAGAGATTTCACCCTCATTTTACAAAGAATTTAGATATGGTTCCAGGTTTTTTATAGGCGGAAGAACATCTAGTTAATTACCCCTGTCAATATTGAGAAAGAACTTTCAATTAAGGCTAGTCGATATCTCGCTAAATGCTAAGCGTATAATAACAGTGAGTGGAATTTTAAATTTATAAAATTTATCATTTTAATTTAAGGCATATGTTTGGGAAAATGATGACGTTTCTGATCAAGATCTAGTTATTATCTCGGTTTCGTGTCCTAATCTACTTAGTAATAGAGAGATAGTTGACACAATCGATCGAATGATCCTCAGGTTCGTAAGTCCAAGTAATCCTTGTAGACCTGAGGAGTTGTTTGTATAGGAATATAATCGTAAGTCTATCTTAGTTGACAGATAGATTTTTGTTCAATCAAATATACTATATAATTCACAGCTCAAAGAACAAATTCGTTGGGAAGCATACGGGCTATAGCTGTGACCTTAATTTAGTGGTGTCATTTAGAGGCTAACCACCTGGTCAGAAGGCTCTTGTCGTGACCACAATTTATGTGATGTCATTTGGCAGCAAAATCTTGCGGACATAGGACACGAGTCACGTCCTTACTAGCGTAAGATTATTTGAGTGTAAACATATCTACAATGTTGTGAAAATCGGACCGAACCCGGAAGAGAGAGATGTTCAAGATTCGATGGTTCAACGGCGGTTGAACCGGATGATGTAATATATATTAAAATGATTAAATATGTATCTAATTAAATTATACAATAATTAAAATATATGATAAATATATAATAAAAATAAATAGAATTACATAAATAATATTATTAGTAATTAAAATTTTAAAGATTGATATAAAGCTCATTAAGTTGTAATTATTGTGTGTTATAAATTTAGATAAGTGTATTAAATATATCAAAAAATTTATTATGAGTTTATGAAAATTATTATAAAACATAATAAAAATATAATTTAAAAAAATTATAATTTGTATTAAAACTATATAATTTAAAATATAAAAGTTATTTTAAAATTTTATAAAATATATCTAACATAAAAATATAATATGTAAATATTATTATTAAAAATATATTTTGTAATAAAAATATAAAAATTATTTTACAATTTTTTATAAAATATAGCTAACAAAAAAATTATAGTATATAAAATACTATTATAAGAAATATATTTTTTACATAATTTTTATATTATAAAATATAATTTGTAATAAGAATAAAGTTAAAAATTCAAATGTTATTCTTATATTCTTATATCTCAATGCTCTTTGTTATTCTCAAAATTAAAATATAGCTGCACTATTTATTCTCACTCATTAGTCCAACATATAAAGAGGAATAGGTATTGTACTCTTTATATATAAAAAAAGAGCTCTAAAGGATAACTTGTAAACTACTTAAGTGGTTGCCTAGCTGTTATATCATAAATTAATTTAGTTATATTCATATTAATAAAATAAGATTTTAAAAATTAAAAAAAATTAAATTTAAATAATTAAAAATTACTATTAAAACTTAATATTAATTTAATTAAAACATTTAATTATTTGATTAAATAATATAAAATAGTGATTAAGGGAGAATTTATTGAACCGATCAATTTGTTAAAATCGGGACCAGTTCATCAATTCAACAGACGAACCGGCGGTTCTCCCTGATTTACACCGGTTTAATGTGAATCTAGTTTTTCTAAGTGATCAAACCAGCCTTATGATCGGCCAGTCCGATCCAATTTTCACAGTACTGTATAGCTATGTATTTGATTTGACATTGACTCTTTTGTGAATAAGAGTTTTCTTAATTTGTCATTTTCAACAAATGATTGTGGAAGGTGGATTGAGTTTTACTTTAAATTTAAATAATTAATTTCATTCAATTAATATATTTTCAATTTAAACATGTGATCATTTCATTATTGATTTGAATTTTCACATGTGATGATTTGGCATTAAGACTTGAATAAATTTTGATTGTTATGACTCTTTTGGTTGAAATATTTAGTCATCACGATCATCATCGGGGAAGACTTCATCAACTTAGCTATTTGCTTGCAGAAGATTAGGTATGTAGTTTGCATTGTAAGCATTTAGATTTGAGACGGTTTAGCATTAGTATTTTCAAGATTTTGATAGTTAAAATCTACGACAATCACAGGCATCACTGAAGAATTAGGATAAAGTCATTGTACTATCATATGATAAAATTAGCTTCTCTGAAATTTTTCTTAAGTAGAGAAAATTCTAATAATATCATTAGGTTTTATAATAATAACCTGGACCTAATCCTAAGACCCAATCTGGAAAATCGACCCGCGCAACATCTTTAGATGCTAAATTCATGCGTTCAACATGGTGTTAAGTCCCATGCGAGTGTTTATTTAAATTAATTGCATAAACTCTGATGTATCTCATTACATAATCATACAAATTTTTATGTGACTACATAATATGTATACACACTTTAATGTTTAACAATCTAAATCAATTCAACTTGCTCTTTAATTTCGAATCGACTTTCACCTCATTTGAAAGTTGATTTCTAAATCAGTAAGAAGTCGTATATAAGATAGTGTATATCACACTAAATGAGAAATAGGAATGACAAGATTGTTGCATTTTAGAGCTTTCGTTTAACAAATAATAACTTTTATTGATGCTTTTGCCTTAATTTTTCAACAAGAGAAGCCTATTGGAGGATTATTAGTGCTTTTGTATCTCTTCATAAATAGATCACAATGCAAAGCTTAATTGGAGAGCTTATAAGTCATTTGGTCTTCTAGCATTAATGCAAGGGAGTCTATAAAGAAAATGACTTTACAATATTTCTTTGATATAATAAGCTCAAACATGAAACTATCTTAAAGTATATGTGAAATTTATTCTTTATTAAGATGCTTGCGCAAATTACATAATGTTTAAGTTAAACACATCGTGGCTGCAATACATGCAAGATGTCATTTAAAGCATCTATTAAACGTCTTCTGTCTACTAGCGTAGATGCACTTCATATTTGATGGCGATTGTGCAGATTGATTACCCAATTAAACTTCTTTCTCCTTATCTTAAAAATAGATTTCACATTAGATGCTAATAATAGATTCCATTTCAAATTTTGGCTCTATCTAGGTGGCAAAATTCATTTATATATGATTTAAATATACTCATAGGCAGCGATTTTCATCTTTATACGCTTTAAATATTATTCAGTAGATCCCACAAAGCATCATTCTTCAGATATAAATAGAGTGATTATTTTAGTTCATTTCATTCCAACTCATTTAATTTATATTAAGTATTTTAGGGCTTTAGAGAGGAGATTTTGCTTGTGGTTTGAAAGAGAATTTTAAGTTTTTTTAGGCTCTTGTAAGTCATTCATTTAGATTTTGACAAACTTATTTTAATTTGAGGAGTCTTAAATTTTCAACTATGGGTTTAATTCTAGTTTAATCTTAAACTTAAATTTACTTTGGATTAATATTAAGCTTATTTTGTATTATATGAGTGCTCTTATTTAGTTATTATTCAAGTCCCACATAAGTCAATTAATTCAATTTAGATTCAATTCAAGTTTAGCCTAATTCTATGTTTTATTTAAGTCATGTATGAGTCTTGTTCAAGTCCAATAAGTTCAATTCAAGTCTCATGACAGTCCAAGTTTTGACAAAATTTCGGATATCCGCGTCATCGTGTGGCACTACCTTGGGGTCTAGTCTACCATATCAAGAAAGACGTATATGAGTGGTATAAACCACGGCCATGAGATTTTGTTTCTCCACCAAGAAATGTGTGTTTAGGTCTTCGTGACTGCATGAAAAGTACAAATTTTTTCGCCACGCCAAAAAAGACGTATACGTTAACTCTGACAACTTAACAAAATCAATTATTGCATTTATTTTGCATAAAAGAGAACGGATTGCTAGCTCTTCCATGCTGTGTCTCAGTAACCTTTTTCAATACGGTCCGGATTGCTACCAACATCAATATGGTAACAGATTTTGATTAGACAAAACACAAGATTTTTGTTCATCGATTTGGAAGGAAGATAAAGAAAGGGTAAACAAAATGATAGGGTTTGGCCTGAATGAGTTGAATAAGAGATAGACATCTTTGAATCTTGCGTGAAGCTACTGATTTGATAGTTGGTTCTTCAAATGATTAGATTAAACTCAATCTAATCAGCAATAATGATAATTTTAAAGTCTTTACAGAACCTTTAAATCCCAATTCCCTCACTGTTTTTATATGGAATTGACTAACTTAACAGCAGGATGGCAATTTGGTGGTGTAATGTGAGCAAGATTTAACTTGAATAGTTAAATTAGCAAATTCTAAACTCCAAAATCTCACAAGATTTAAGATCATACTACCATATCTTTCCTCTACAGGTTGCTGGTTTAGGTCATTCCAAATAGCAAAAAAGAAAACTATAGCATTAAATCCTATAGAATTTAAAGAAAAAGTTGAAGCAAAAACTTTTAAGTTTTATACACTTACAGCAAGAGGGAGTATAGTGAGGTAGGGCTTCTGGAGTGCTGGATGATTACTTGCTGTAGAGAGACAAAAAAAGAAGAAGGGGACTTGTATGAATGGATTGAGGACACCCTGAATTGACAGGTTGTAATCAGCAAGCCAAATCACGTGCTGGAGTTTTTGTTGGAGGCCAAGAATGACTTCAACTGAGAAGGGCATTGATAGCTGCAAGTGTGTGCAGCTCAAGAAGAAAGGGAGGGGAGGGGTGTGAGCTTTGCTGGAGAGGAAGTGACGGGATGTGGAGAATCAAAGTTGTTAGTTGAATGTGTGGTGTAGATATAGGGGAAAATGGCGGTCTGCAGCTTGCTGTTAGCAGAAAAATGAGAATAAGTTAATAACATAAAAGAAAAAAAAAAGGGAGGATGAGATTGTGCAGGCTGTAGGCGACCAGCTTTAGGGGGTGTTCGGCGACCGGTTGAATTTATTTCAAACAATATTTACTAATTTAATACATTTAAATTTAGTAAATTTTGAGCTGTTAAATTCTAAAAAGTATTTAATAATAAATTTATTAAAATTTGTTAAATCCAAAAAGATGTTTGATAAGTTATTTGAAGATTTAAGTCTATTATAATAAAATAAAAAAATTTTAAAGAATATAAAAAAATTTAAAAAAATGTAATATTAAAATTAAAATTCATCATTTAATAAAGATATCATATTCATTACTATAAATAAATGTTATATTATTTAGATATAATAAAATTATTATGATAATCAATTTGTTTCATTATTTTAATAACTAAAGCGTTCGAAAATTACGTTAGAAATCTAAAAAAATTGTATTAGTAAAATATATTATCAAATATTATTTTTCTTAATTTATAAAATTTACTCTCTTATCTCTCTGTTTCATATTTTAGTATTTATTATGTGTAAATCGTCTCGAACTCTTTTCGTAGTTTGAATTAATTTTATATCAAACTTTACAATAATAATTATATTATTGATCATAACTAGCTTAAAATAATATATTAATTAATAATTAATTAGTGATCAAATTAATTTAATTAAACTTAAATTAATCTGAAAGTCTAATTTAATAATAACCTCACAATTCTTATCTAGTTAATTATAAATTAATTAAAATTAATATTTTTTAGTTAAACAAGCTAAACAAGTAATAATGACTTAAAATAATATTTTAATTAATTATTAATTAGAATATAATATTTTGATTAGTTATTGTTTATAAATTTATAAATATAATTATTTTTAAAAAAATTTATATAATAAATTTAATTTAAATAATATTAATTTAATTAACTTAATTTGTCTCACTAAGGGGGTGTTGGGTAACAAATTAGATTTAATTCAAGTAGGATTTAGTAAATCTAGTACATCTAAATTTAGTAAATTTTGAACTTTTAAATCCTACTAAATCCCAAGAAGATATTTGATAAATTATTTTAGAATTTAAAAAAGATTTTTTTTTGAAGAAAATATGAAATAAACGTGTTATCATAATATAATTAAGTTTAAGATATATTAAGTAACAATTATCTCCATGATATTAGCCTATACTAAATCTTGAATTATGTTTGGCATGTAATAGTTAAATTCTATTAAAGATGAGTTATTTGATAAATTATTTGAGGATTTAAATCTATTAACTCAAATAATAATTTAACTTAATTAAAATTAATTAATTAATTAACTATCAAATGTATAATAATTGTATTTATTAAATTATAATTAACATAGAATAACATATCAATTAATTATTAATAATATTAAATTAAATTAGTTAAAATTAACTTAAATTATTTTTAAAATAATATTAACTATTATATTAGTTAAAATTAATAACTATCAAAGCATAATTACATTTAATAATTATAATTAATTTTTAATGATAGTAATACGCAATTAAAATCAACAACCGAATACATTAATTAATCAATTATTAGTATTAATATTAATATTAATTTAAAGTAATATGTATTAATATTAACTATTAATTAGTTAAAATCAATTAACTATTAAATTATAATTATATATGTAAATCCAATTTTGTAAATGTAAATCGACTTGAGGATTTACTAAATCGAGATTTAAAGAGATTTATTTATTTATGGGATTTAATAAATCAAGGATTTTTAAACACCCTGGGGTTGATAAATTTCAAAATCTTTGGTTAATCACTTTAATTGTGTATGTGAGTTTGCGATTAAATTCACTCAAATGTCCCAAAAAAAAATGAGGGATTTACTAAATCCCGAAAAAATGTTTGGCAGAATTTAGGGGATTTAAGGGCTTAAATCCTGAATAAATCCTTACCAAACAGAATTAGGTGATGGCTTGAATGAAAGTTATGTGATGTGTGTGGGGATGAGAAGAGGAGGAAGATGTTCTGCTAGAAAAAGGGAGAAGAGGGCTTAACACCGATGAGGATGCTCGTCCACTCTGAGATCTTGTAGGGTCTTTAATGGGCTTAATTTTTAAAATAGGTCATTTTATAAACTTAATTAGGTGATTAGCCATTTAAAAAAATTAAAATAGTCAAGTCATTTTAGGAAATTGAGGCGGCTCTTTAATTTTTTTAAAAAATAAAATAAAATGGGTAGTCTACATTAAATATACTATATTTGACTCATCAGGTATCGGATTTTGACATTCTTAGTATCGTTGAAAAGATAATAAAAAATTCTACAACTTTTATGTTAATAACTTTCAACGAATCTCGTGAGCAGCAGTGTTTGCAAATGTGCGACTTCTGAAGTTGCAAAAATTCAAGATATTGATGTAACTCTCATTTTTTGGCCATATCAGGCTAATTAGATGTCGGATTTTGGCGTGGTTAGTATCGTTGGAAAGATAATAAAAAATTATACAACTTCTATGTTGATACCTTTCGATGAATCTAGCTCGGTGAGCCACAGTTTTTATAAATGTGTGACTTCTGAAGTTGCAAAAATTAAATATATTGTGGCAGCACATGTTTTTTTTTTTTTGCCATAATATAAGGATATATTATTTTTTGGTAATATCAAACACTCTCACTATATTCTATATGTAAATTGAGTTTATAAATTGAGTTCGAATCTTTATGTAATTCCCAGTTGAATCTTTCCTCCTTGCATTTGAATTAATCAAAATAAATAAATAATAAAAAAATGATAATACAAAAGTACATGAATGACAAAAGATAACAAATAAAAAATAGCGAGTACATGTAGTCCACTATAAATAAGATAACACATCTATCTTTGGCGATGCCAGTGAAATCGCATGCTAGAGTGTAATAGGTGGTATTGGCGTCGCGCATATGATGTTGTTGATGGTCCTCCTCTTCTTCCACCTGCTCGACAGGTTGTTGCGAATACCCTAAGTCTGTAACATGAGATATATCTGTCCAAGCTTGTGTAGGCAATGAATACCCATGGTACACTCCGTATGGCGGTGTCATATGGAATGGCGGTGGTCCATATGTCTAACTCTGAGTGCCATTAGATCACATTGCCTCACGATATAAATACTAAGGTGGTTGAAAATGTGTGTAAAAGCCCCCACCTATTATTAACACACACCACCTTGAACTTATGGAAGTGTTCTCGTCATTGAATTCTTATATCTGTTTGACTGGGACCACTTTCTTCGACATTTGGTGAATTTTAATTTGGGTATGTACCATGCGAATTATTCGACCACTCTTCACGATCCTATTACATGGAATTGTAGTAGGTTTTAATGTAGTTTGCAAGTTGTAAGGTGAGACAAATTGCATGGCTTAGTCGTTGTCCCAAGAATTACATGCGCACATGGTAGGTGGTAAGGCGTGGTTGTCGCATGAACACCTCTGCATTGTTTTCTTCAATTATTTGAAGGTTCTGGTGATATCAAACACTTGGTACTCAGTCATGTCTATCCTCAATGGTTCAGGAACTCTCCTTGCCTCTCGTTCATTATCTTGCAACGTTGCCTTAATCGGGGAGAACAAGGTATCATGTTACCTTTCTAGTGTGGTAGGCGCGTTTCATGAATAGTGATACTATGTTATAATACCTTCATGTCAATGCTTGAATTGGTAAACTACTCGCTCGGTTGAAGCACACTGCATGCGCTACCCTTCATCATGAGTTAGGGACCATTGCCATTGACCGGTCTGCCGCATTCTTGATGTCCGACATGTACCTTTTAAAAAGTTGAATATCATCAGTATTCCCAGCAACGTACATCTTCTGACATATGAACTCAACATCACCTATGCCTAATTGTCTTACTGCTCTTTTAAAGTTCTCCCTCAAATGGCGCAGGCAAAAGCGATGTGCAGCCCAGGGAAAGATCTCTCTGACCCGAACAGACACGCATGTATCCCAAGATGAGAGATCACCTCTTGTAGACATTGGGATCAAATTTTGTAATGTGTGTAAACCATACCCATGACTCGATGCACTCGATTCCACAACTACAAAGGCTAATGAACAAGCCATTATTTGTATCGATTTCACCTAAGTAAAGTACCTATACTTACGGGAGGAAGGTGTCATCTAGACATGCCGGACGTATTGCCAACCTATAATTGAAGGTTCAACGTAACAATCATTGGAATCTATTTGATTATGTTGAGTGGACACATCGACCGCATAGATGAACATCGCATGAATTTTCCCAAAGAGTAAGATTCCTCCCAACTACTAAATATCGCCTTCCTTGTTTTCTACGTTATCCAGGCTTTCATGTAGACACTCTTATATTGAACTTGGACTTAATATCACAATTTCCCGAGCTTTAGATTCGACGTCGATTGCGGTTGTATGAAGCGATGAATTTTGATGTACATGTGGCAAAGCGCAGAATGAGAGTATGGTGAGGTGAACCAATTCTCATGCACCACCACCTAATTGAGCTTGCATGCAAATGTCACAAACATGGTCTACCTAGGTTAGAATGATGGGTGCACAACCGCAGTGAATTTTGATTTGATCGAATGACATACTCGGCGTTGTTTGTGATGATCTAAATAAAAATTGTAACTATTTCTTGTCATAAAATAGATACCCTCGGCAATTCTTACGGAATGCAGTTCTTTTCCTCAAAGATTGAATTATCTATAGGCCTGAGATCTTCATCACATTCTCAGTTGTTGTTTGGCGATAGTCATTTATTCGTGTTGTTGTGTGACTTGTTCATTGAGTAGCGACAATCAAATCTATCACCACGAGGGATGGTTCTGGCCCTCAAATCGTTGCTCTCGTATCATCCTCTTCGTCATCATCACTACTACCTCCACTAGGCATAGTTTCATATCCAACATCTTCAGGAGATGGTGGATTCATATCGTTTCCTTCTGGGTCACCCATAGCAGAAGAACTTATCCCAACAAAATAATCATGTTCTCTTATTGGACATAAATTCCAGAAGATAGAGTGATGTACTTGGTCTTTTATTGACACATTTCACCGAGTTAACCTCCCTATCTCCACACGGTTTTCGTTAACTTGCGTAAATCACAATAGTTCGCATATGCTACATTATAGCTTCCCACTTGTTATCGTTAATATGTGTTGCATAAATCCGCACCAATAAGCGACCCACCAGATTAACAGATAATTTGTTGGATCTAGCTTCAATGACCTTATTATTCTTTTCATTCATAATTTAATTTGATGGGATTTGGGACCGATTTTTCCCACCAACATATGTTAGAATGAAATTACTCGAGATCACCACCATAGTAAAGAACTATACAATATCTTTCATTTCCAACTAATAATAACAAAGTAATCCCCTTCCTTTGATTTTACATAGTTTAAATCGATAAATACAATGATGGGGCCATCTACCTATTAAAATTTAATAATTCAAATTTTATACTCTATTTCACATCTCTAATGTGACCTTACAAACTTTGTTGTACAAATTTAATATAATCACACAAAAAATAAACTTTGATCTATACACGGCAAACATATTATCATTTATACTAAAATTTCTTATATAAACATCACACATACAAATTTTTCATCAATAAATATCACGCCAAACTAATTATCATTATAAATTCTCATAAATTAAATATCATGCACTAACTAATCAAACTTTGATCTTGTTGCGTGTTAGAAAACCGATTCTTGTAGAGTGAAAGTTTACCAGCAATTGAATCGAACACACGTATTTAAAGTGAACAAAAAACTCAACACGTGAAAAATCTGAAAAGAGGCATGGGGCTCAGGTAAAAACTTCCTATATATTTGTTTTGAGTACAAATTTTCCGATACGGATTACATAATTAATATATGAAAAGAGCGACAATGGGAATCCCAAAATCGACAACACCATATAGTCACGTTGTTGTAACGATTCTTGTAGTGGTAGAATGATGGTGAAACGTGAAACAACCGATGAAGGTCATCATGATAATGGAAATAGATTAGGCGACAAGGATCAGCATGGTAGTAACTGCCGGCGGTGGTGTCGCCGTCAGTAGTCGGTGGGATGTCCGAATATGGTGGTGGCAGCGAAGATTCAATGGTGTGGCGATAACCGGCAAGATAGTTAGCGTGACCAACTGATGGTTGCGCCCGAGTGGTCAGCGATGCAGCCAGCAATGATAATGAGCGGCGTCGATAGTCAGCAGGATAATAAAATGCGGCCGCAGCGTGGCCGATAGTAATCAGCAACGTGGTTAGCGGCCGACGGGGTGGTCAGCGGCCGCAAAACGAACATGATCGCGGCCGGTATCGTAGCGCGGGGATGGCGATGGTGGTAGCGAAATTGTTGGCGATGTGTGCGACCGGCGTAGTGTCGCGGATGGCAACAGTAGTTGGCTAGAGATAATGTCATCCAAAAATAGAGCAACCGATATAACCCGAAAATTTCACTAATCAACCGAATCTTGATCGAGCCAGTGGCGGTCGAGATTAAGCACTTAAAATATCATTGAAAATTTTGGGAGTGTTTATTCTTAAAGAGCTCTCAAATATGGAGTGTTTATAATCAAATCGAGCGTCTCGACGAACTAGTTCCAACAAGCCAAAGATCTTACAATTTTGACTTCATTTGAGCATTCAAATACACAAAATATATCATATGATCAAAGGAATCATCATGAGTCGTCGATGGAGTGGTGATTTTTGCATGTATTATAGACGTCACTCTCCAATCTATAAATAACCCTTCATTCCTCATATGAGGTGAGTCCAAACAAGAGAGAGGAGAGCTCTAAAGCTTGAAAATCCTCCGAGCATGTCGTGTCACCACTCGGATTTGCCGACCACCCAGTTGGTTACCAACCACCATACGCCGCGTCATCATCCGCCGATCCTTGCCGTCGTCAATCTCCGTCCGTCTCCATCATGACAACATTCAGCATCATTGGTTGTTCCCCATTGTTCACCATCATTTGCTACCACAATGTAAAACATGACTATCATATTTATTGTTGTGGATTTTGGGATTACCATTGTCGCTTCTCATATACAATTATGTAATCATGGAAAACTTGTACTCTAAAATAAATATATAGTGGAAGCTTTTTTTCGGGTAAGGTGATTTTTTTCCCTCTTTCGAGATTTTCCACGTTAAAATTCAGGTTTTATTATTAATTCAAACCTCACGTGTGTCTTTGGACTCCATGATAAAGCTAAGCGTAAACTTTTACCCGCTGTTTTCTAGCACAATAGATCTTATCAAATTTTCACCGCAAAGCGCGCTTAATCCAACTAAAAATCTTAATCATACATATTGGGCAAAAGATATGCGCATAAACTAATCAAACAAAATAAACTCATTAATTCAACTAAAAAAACACACATTCAAAATCAGATCTAACACATATTTCCTATAAAAATCTAACTAAATAGCTTAAAGATACCAACTAAATCAGATCTAACACATATTTCCTATAAAAAAAACACATTCAAAGTACTAACATTTTTTTTTTTCATTTCGGGTAAAATTTACCTAAATCGGTGAAAATCTTTGAGATCCACTCCTTCACCGTGATCTGGATGGCGGCGCGGCCGGCGGCCGACCTTTGACGCTGAAGGGGAACAAAAAAAGGAACAAGAAGCTCCTTGATTCGGTTGATCTTTGAGACGGTTGCGGTCGGCCGGATTTGGCCGGGATGTCGGCCGTCGCCGTGGCCAGGCGTAAACTATTTTAAATTTTTTATAATGGCTAATCACCTAATTAAGTTTATAAAATGACCTAATTTAAAAATTAAGCCCTTTGGCTTGTGAGGTCGATCGGGAGAAGAGGGGAAAATGACACCGAATTATATAATTAATTTTGAAGTGTAGTCCAAATTAATTATTATTTAATTTATTATTTAATAATTAATTATGTACTTAAATTTTATTGGTCAAGAGAGAATTTGATCGATCGTTTATGAACCGTTTGATCAAATAAAATATATCTTCATTGAGAAATTACCGGTACTCTTCCTCTTTAAGGTGTAAGTGTCTCTCCATTAAGATGATTTACATGAAGAACATTTGAGTGAAGGAAGAGAAATCCTAGTTTCACAAATTCAAAAGAACTCATGACAAATCAAGATATGTGATTTATTTATTAAGTAAGTTTTGTGAAAGTCAATTTGTTCAGAATTTTGAGTTTATGAGTTTATACAATTATTTTGTTTGTATGATTAAGAAAAAAGAAATTTTAAGGAATACAAAAGATTTCTTACAAGTGGTATTAGAGCACGGTTTGTGAACATATGATTTTCCACTAAATAAAAATAAAAAAATTTTGTTTCACATTTTAAAGTTAAATTTCATATGTTACATAATTATGCATTTTTATGGACGATTATGTCATTTCGCTGTGAATTTATTGTTTAGTCATACTTCCCCTTTGTTAATTGATTTTCTTTATTTTATTAAATTCAATTATGGTTTCTTATTCAAATTCAAATGATGCATTATTTAATTATCTCGGAAGTTAAAGTACATTAAAGGTTTTATTATTCCTTCCAGATATTATAGCATATTGGTAAATTAATATTTTGATAATATAATATATAAATGTTATTATACAATTAATATTATTTATTGATTTATTCACTAAATGCTTAATGAGATTTATTTTAAAAATAACAACATAAAGTAACGGCCATTAAATTGATGTGATGATTTCATTTTTTATTAATGATTTATGAATATATATAACAAAAGATTTGTTAGAGTAAACAAATGGATTAAGAAATGTATCCAAGTATAAAATGTTAGATAATGCATTTATATAAACTAAGTGACATCTCTAATATATTTAATATATAAGCATGATAATGTTTGTATATATTCTTAATTTTCAGAAAAATTTATATTATTGAATTTTTCTTAAGAAATTAATGATTTGAAAATTACATGTATATATTAATAGAATAACCATTAAATTTGGATTTATTCATGTATGAAATTATATACATATTAGTGATTTTCTTTATGTATTTCATTCAAGTTAAATAATTATTATTATTTTATTTAATTTGATATTTACATCAAGCATAATTTGTTAGTCACCAAAGTGATCAAATTAGAAGGTTTTTGTAAATGTCAAATTAAATTTATTTAATTACTCATGAGCATGTGATGCTAATAATGAAATGATGTAATGAACTTTATAAATTTATTATGAGTAATTAAAATTCAATGATTACAAATTATTTAAGGATCGCCCAAAGGTTGATTAATCGATTTGTAATCATGAACATAATTATGGTTAATTAATATACTTGGCTAGATATGTTTAGCATATTCGAAAATAGCAAATATATTTAATTAAAGTATGCATAATTGCCAATTATGTAAAATTGATATTGAGCATCAATTATGTTTATTATTGCATATTGTAGTATCACCCAAGGGAGAACTTCAATATGCATTTTTTTTTTTGTGATTATATGAATGTTATCTGAAACAGTTTTTATGTGTTTGTGTTTATAACTCAAACATTAATATGTTAGCATTTAATATTTGCAACATCTACTTCTGTTACTCTTCATTCGCAAGCTTAGTCTATTATAAAGTTTAATGGGCTTAATTTTAATGAATGGAGTGAACAAATTCAGTTTCATTTAGGTGTCTTGGATCTTGATTTAGCACTTCTTAATGATAAATCCATTGTTATTATTGCTACTAGTAACAATGAATAAAAATATTTCTATGATGCTTGGGGAAGATCAAATAGACTTAGCTTAATATTTTAAAATGACTATAACATAAATCATTAAGCCAATAATTCCCAAAATTGATAATGCAAAGGAATTTATGAAGCATGTGAAAGATTTATCTCAGTCTAAGTCTGCTGATAAGTCACGTGCTGGGACATTAATGGTATGTTGACTACCATAAAGTTTGATGGTTCACGTACCATGCATGAGCACATCACTGAAATGACAAATATTGCAGCAAGATTGAACACCATGGGAATGAATGTGAGTGAAAGTTTTCTTGTACAATTTATTGTTCATTCTTTTGCCTCTTGAATATGTCCATTCCAAATAAACTACAATATTATTAAAGATAAATGGAATGTAGTTGAATTACAAAGTATGCTTATTCAAGAGGAAACAAGACTTAAGAAACAAGGAATTCACTCAATTAATCTCATGAGACAAAATTAAAAGAAAATTAATTAAGAGGCATGTTAAGGAAAATAAAGGACACTTGAAGGCAAATGTGTCATCTGCTCAAATTCAAAAGAAGATACATAAGTATGATAGATATCATTTCTGTCACAAGTATGGACACTATTAGAAAAATTGCCAGAAATGTAAAGCTTGGTTTGAAAAGCCAAGTGCTTTTGTATATTTAGAATCAAATTTGACAGAAGTTCCTTATAATACTTGGTGGATTGATTTAGGTTGTACCACACATGTTTCAAATGTAATGCATGGATTTCTTACGATCCAAATCCATAAAGCCAAATGAAAAGTTTGTCTTCATGGGTAATCGAGTCAAAGCTTCAGTTAAAGCCATTGGAACAAATCATTTAATTTTAGATACTGGATATCATTTAGATCTTTTTCAAACTCTTTATGTTCCATCTGTTTCTAGAAACTTAGTTTCATTGTCTGAATTTGATACAATTAGATATTATTTTAAGTTTGGAAATGGATGTTTCAGTTTATTTAAACATAATCATTTTATTGGCTCTATTGTTGTTTGTGATGGGTTTATATAAATTAAAGCTTGATAATTTATTTGTTGAAACTTTATTAACCTTGCATCATAATATTGGAATGAAATGTGATTTGGTTGATGAAAGATCAGCTTATTTATGGCATAAATGTTTGGGTCATATATCTAAAGAAAGAATACAAAGATTAGTAAAGAATGAAATTCTTCCCGATTTAGATTTTACTGATCTTGGTAGTTGTGTGGATTGTATTAAAGGTAAATCTACAAAACACATAATTAAGAAAGCGGCCACAAGAAGCACATAATTTTTAGAGATTATACACACTGATGTTTGTGGATCTTTTGATGTTCCAACTTTTGGTAGAAAAAAATATTTTATCACCTTTTTTGATGATTTTTCACATTATGGCTATGTATATTTGTTGCATGAAAAATCTCATTCAATAAATGCCTTGAAAATATTTATTAATTAGGTTGAGAGATAATTAGATAGAAAAGTGAAAATTATAAGATCTGATAGAGGTGGTGAATATTATGGAAGGCATGATGAATCTGGATAATGCCCTGATCCATTTGCTAAATTTCTAGAAAAATATGACATTTATGCTCAATATACAATGTTAGGAATACCACAACAAAATGATATTGCAAAAATACGTAATCGTACTTTAATGGATATTTTTAGGAGTATGTTAAGTTATTCTACTTTATCCTTATCATTGTGGATGTATGCTTTAAAAATTGATATATATTTATTAAACAGGGTTTCCAATAAGGTAGTTTCAAAAACTCATTTTGAATTGTGGATAGGAAGGAAGAATAATTTAAAACACCTAAGATTGCTCAAGAATTAAGAATTTATAATCCACATGAAAAGAAACTGGATTCAAGAATAATTAGTGGACATTTTATTGGTTATCTAGAAAAGTCTAAAGAGTATAGATTTTATTGTCCTAATTATAGTATAAAAATTATTGAAACTGGAAATGCTAAGTTCATTGAAAATGGTGATATTAGTAGGAGTACAGAACTACGAAATATGAAAATTGAAGAAGCTAAAGCAAAAATTCCTTTATCAATTACTTCTTCTAAAGTTATTGTTCATACAATTGTTGAACAATTTGACAATTTACAAGAACAATAAATGAATGATCATACACCACTTAAAGAAGTTATCACCAATAAACTTATAATTGATGAACCACAAGAAATAGCATTAAGACATACTCAAAGAGAAAGAAAATCTGCTATTTTGGATGATTATCTTATTTATTTCCAAGAGTCAGAATTTGACTTGAAATTGATAATGATTTAGTTTCATTTACACAGGTCATTGAAAGTATTAATTCTGAAAAGTGGTTAGATGCTATTAAATAAGAGTTAAAATCAATGGATCATAATAATGTATGGGATCTCGTTGAATTACCTGAAGATTCTAAAAGAGTTGGATGTAAATAGATCTTTAAGACCAAACGTGACTCTAATGGTAATATAGAACGATATAAAGCCAGACTTGTTGCCAAAAGTTTTACAGAAAGATGGTATTGACTATAAAGAGACTTTTTCTCCTATTTATAAAAAGTACTCATTAAGAATTATTATGACATTAGTGGCTCATAATGATTTGGAGCTACATCAGATGGATGTGAAAACAGTCTTTCTAAATGGAAATTTAAAGGAAGAAGTTTATATGAATCAACCTGAAGATTTTCCAATTAAATGAAAAGAACATATGATGTGCAAACTTAAGAAATCAATATATGGACTTAAACAAGCTTCTCGACAATGATATTTTAAGTTCAATGATATTATTACTATCTTTGAATTTAAAGAAAATATTGTTGATCGATGTATATATCTAAAAGTCAGTGGGAGTAAGTTTATATGTTTGATTTTATATGTTAATGATATCTTGCTTACAACTAATGATCTTGGATTAATATATGAGATCAAGAAATTTCTCTTAACAAACTTTTGAAATGAAAGATATTGGTGAGGCATCCTATGTGATAGGAATTGAAATATTCCGTGATAGAACACATAGATTATTAGGATTATCTCAAAAAGCATATATCAATAAAGTTTTAGAGAGATTTCAAATGGAAAAATGTTCTGCAAGTATTGTTCCAATTCAAAAAGGGGAAAAATTCAGTCTTATGCAATGCCCAAATAATGAATTGGAACGTAAGCAAATAGAACAAATTCCTTATGCATCTATTGTTGAAAGTTTGATGTATGCTCAAACTTGTACGAGATCATATATCAGTTTTGCTGTGAAAATGTTGGGTATATATCAAAGTAATCCATGAATTAATCATTGGAAGGTTGCAAAAAAAGTTTTGTGATATTTGCAAAGGACGAAAGAACATATGCTCACTTATAGGAGATCTAACCATCTTGAGGTGATTGGATATTCATATTTAGATTTTGCTGAATGTGTGGATACTAAAAAATCCACATTTAGCTATTTATTCCTACTAGCTCGAGGAGCTATCTCACAGAGAAGTGGGAAACAGTCCGTCATTGCTTCATCCACTATGGAAGCTGACTTTGTGGCATATTTTGAAGCCACAATTCATGGTTTATGATTGCAGAATTTTATTTCAGGACTTGGAGTTGTCGACAATATTGCTTAAAAAGCCGTTGAAAAATTATTGTGATAATGCCGCAGCTGTCTTCTTTTCTAAGAACAACAAGTATTCAAAGAGTGTTAAACATATGAAACTGAAATACTTTGTCGTTAGAAGAAGTTCAGAAACAGAGAGTGTCATTTGAGCACATTAGCATCAATATTATGATTGTTGATCCTTTAACTAAAGGATTGCAGCCTAAACTATTTAATAAACATGTTGAAAAGATGGGCATTATAGAAAAATATTATTGAATTTATTATGGTCTTTATGTATTTGACTCTCGAACTCTTTATTGAACTTATTTCTGACATATTATCGCATCTTGTTTCATTATGTTTGAATGTATGTACATGAAAGAATTATGTAAATGTTAACAAGATTTGTCTTTTATAAAGACATTAAAGTTGGACCATTATAACTATCTCTCATTATAGATTATATTAAGTATAAAATTAATATTGTGATACATGGAAGGAAATATGTCATTAATGATGTATAACCATCATGATCCCTATTAATTTTTTCTTAATAATGAATTATGATTTGACCAAATTAAGAAAAATATTTAATATGTAATGCGCATTATATTTATGTATATATAATTATTATATATTTAAATTGAATAATATTATGTGAGCCAAGTGGGAGAATGTAAGAATTATGTAATTAATTCTAAAGTGTGGCCCACATTAATTATTATTCAATTTATTATTTAATAATTAATTATGTACTTAAATCTCATTGGTCAAGAGAAAGTTTGATCAATCGTTTATGGACCGTTTCATCAAACAAAGTGTCTCTTCATTGAAAAACTACTGGTCCTCTTCCTACCCTTTAAGGTGTAAGTGTCTCCATTAAGATGATGTACATAAAGAATATTTGTGTGAAGAAAGAGAAACCCTAGTTTCACAAATTCAAAAGAACTCATGACAAATCAAGGTATGTGATTTATTTATTAAGTGAAGTTTTGTGAAAGTCACTTTGTTCAAAATTTTGAGTTTATGAGTTTATACAATTATTTTGTTTGTATGACTAAGAAAAAGAAATTTTAACGAATACAAAAAATTTCTTACACAGCGAACTGTGAGTGCATGGAGAGAACTGCTAGAGGCTGGCTGGAACGAGAGTTCGTTCGGTGCTGGGAGTTTTGCTCGAGAGGGGAGATGGGAATCGCTATATGCTGCTGTGCGGGATTTGGCCAGCGAGTTCAACAGCTCATGAGAGTGGGTCGTACGTGGCAGCCTCCAATTGGATGTTATGGGTGGGTGAGTATGGATAAGGTCGGCCACAAGTTTCGAGGTGCTAATTAGTCCCACTTAAAGATGATTAGGTGGTTTTTACCTCAAAACGTGTGTTGATTTCATCATAAATTTAAGTGTTATAATTTAGTCAAATTAGATTTCTATTCAAGATAATTTTGATATTTCAGACACCGTTTCGTGATTGGAGGTAGTTTGGTTCAATTTGAAATGATCGAAATATTTGGGTTAAAATTATGCAACGTCACACACAAATCACTCAACATTCACGTAGAATCAACCGAATTGATCATGAAAAGGTGTCGTTTGATAGATTTTGATGTTTCGGCGACAACGACGCAGTCGATTTCATGAACGAAAGTTGTTTGGATGTCGTCAGAGCTTCCCGACCCCAATATGCATATAATTATATTTAAAATTGACTTTACTTAATTAATTGGCTATTAATTTATCCGATTAATTTGTTTAATTATTTTTTTCATTCTAGATGCATCGATGCAGTATATTTTCAAATCGACTATAATTCGATCGAGCTAGGTCGCGATTAAAGCATTTCAAACCCAATTTAGGTGACGTTACATTAACTAATCGTTGATTTTGACTCATGCGCTTAATTTAATTCATGAAAGATGCATATATGTCAACAATACATATTATTAATTTTATGATTTTCACATTCATTAATTAATTAGTAGATAAGTAGAATGATTAAATCATATTCATCTCATTATTTATTTATTTTTATTTGTTTCAAATCTCATGTTCGACTCAAATTCGAACAAGAAAAATATAAACAACAAACTCGCCTAAACTCGACTCATTTATAACCCAACTTACATCAACATAAGAACAATGCCAAAATGATGCAATGCTTCTTTCTCTTGAATTATAGCTCTTGAAGAAAAGTATTTAGATGTGGAGATAACAACTTACTCATAAGGATAAAGTTATAAATATTAATAGATGTAGAGATAGAATTATAACTTTAAAGATTATTATTGATATAAGATTATCAATGATAAGTATTTATGCTCCTCAAGTAAGTTTGGATGTAAGTTCAAAAGAAAAATTTTGAATGAAATAGAGGATTAATACAAAAGATACGAAAAAAAAATATTTATTGAGAAGATTTAAATGGACATGTTGGCAGTGGTAAGATTTTAAAAGTGTTCATGATGGTTATGGATTTGGAGTGACTAATGAAGAGGACTATATTAGATTTTGTCTTAGCTTATGATTTTGTAGTTACTAATACTTTTATTTAAGAAAAGAGATGAACATATTATTAATTATAAAATGGATCTAGAAAAACATATTGATTATTTTCTAATAAGAAAAATAGATCTTTAGATTGTAAAGATTGTAAGGTCATTCCAAATGAAAGTTTACCAACATCTTAGTTTTAGATTTTAAGATGAAAAATTATAAGAGGAAAAATAAATCAAATTATTGTTGTGGATTAGACACTTAAAGAACACAAATACAAATATTTTAAGAGCAAGTTATAAGAGCTTAGAATTTGGGATGTTCATAAAGAAGCTAATATTATGAAAAAGTAAAAGAAATTAAAAGTTAAAAAAATGCTTGGAGAATCAAAAGGAAAAACTTTTAATAAAATAGTTGGTTGAGTCGAGCAAGAAAAGATTAAAAATAAGAAGATTGTTATAAAATTTTGTTTAGATGTAAAAATTTGGAGAATTGAAAAATATATAAAGTGGTCTATAAAAATTCTAAGAAAGCAATATATTATGCAAAAAAATTAACTTTTAGTGATTTATACAATAGATTAGATACCAAATAAGGTGAAAGATATATGTATAAATTAAACCAAAGAGACAGAGAAGTAAAGACCTAGTCAAGGTATTAAAGATGAAGATAATAAAGTGATTTTCTTAGAAAAGATATTGAGAATATGTTGATAAGATATTTTGATAAATTTTCAATGAAGGATCCGAATGTACGATTGATTTTAAACCTTAATATCCTAAACAAAAAAAATTTTATTTTATTTTATTATAATAAATCTGAGAAGCTTAGAAAAGAAAATGAAATGTGAAAAGCAAGAGACGATGATATTCCAATAGAAGTGTAGAAATGTTTAGGAGATCAAAAATTTCTTGGCTTACAAATCTTTTAATGTTATGTTAAAGACTAAAAGATGTCGATGATGGAGAAAGAGTTTGTTGGTTCCTATATTTAAGAATAAAGGTGATGCATAAGAGTGCAAATTATAGAAAAATTAAGTTAATGTGTCATACATTTAAATTATGGGAGAGAGTAATTAAGCATAGGTTATGATGTGATACAAAAGTTTCTCACAATCAGATTGATTTCATGCCAGGTAGATCTACTATGGATGTCATACATTTGTTAAGAGGTTTGATGGAGAAGTATAGAAAAAGTAAGGAAGATTTACATATTATATTTATTGATTTAGAGAAAGCTTATGATAAAGTTTTAAGAGATGTTCTTTGGAGAGTTCTAGAATAGAAAGGAGTTAATATTGGTTATATTCAAGTCATTAAGGATATGTATACTAGAGCTGTTACTTGTGTCCAAACACAAGGAGGATTGACAAAATATTTTCCCATTTCAATTGGATTACATCAAGATCGCCTTTAAGCCCTTATCTTTTGCTTTAGTTATGGATGTTCTTACTAGGCATTTATAGGAAGATGTACCTTGGTGTATGCTTTTCGATGACATTCTTCTTGTTGATAAGACTAGAGAGTACAAGAGAAACTTGAATTATGGAGATCAACATTAGAGTCTAAAGGTTTTTTAAGTAGATCAAAAGCGAATATAGGAATGTAATTTTAGTTAGAAGTTCTGAGGTGACATAAGGTGAAGAAGTCATTAATAAGAAGCGATTTATATTTAAGCTCTATTGTTCAAAATGATGGTGAAATAGATGGAAATGTTATTAGTAGAATTCAAGTTGGATGGTTGAAGTGGAGGAATGTCACCGTTGTGTGATAGAAAAGTTCCACTTAAACTTAAGGAAAATTTTATAGGATGGTGATAAGATCTGAAATGACTTATGCAAAATGTTGCCAATAAAAGAGAAAGCATAAGACTAAGTGTGTTACAGATGAGGATGCTCGTGGATGAGTGGCTTTACTCTTGGAGATAAAATGCTAAATGAGTATGATCGGAAAAAGTTGGAGTAGCTCTGTGAGAAGATTAAAGAGAATCGCCTTAGATGGTTTGGCCACATAAAGCCGTCAATGACCGAGAGAGAGATTAGATTTGCCTTATGTTAAGAAAGAGGTAGAAAAAAAAGACTTGGTTAAGATGTAAAAAATAACCTAGTATACTTGAATTAAATGAGAATTTGACACATAATAGGACACAATGGAGACGAAGGATTCATATAGCCGACCCCACTTAGTGGGATGAAGGCTTGTTGTTGTTGTTGTTATTGCTTCTTTCTCTTGAATTAATCTCAATTGAATCATATCAACAAAAAGCCACAAAACAATCTTCTCTTCATTTCCCTTAATAATTGCAACCAAAAAAAAAAAAAATCAACCAAGAAGAAATAAAATATAATATCTTCACCAATAATCTCCACAAGAACACTCTCCTTCTTCAAAATGATGGAACCTATAAGAATCTCTCAGTATGATCACGCGACCAACAATTCCAGACACAAACTTCATCCAGTTATGGCAGTCTGCGCACACACGAATATTCTTGATCACCCTCATGGGCACCTCAGGTGGCAGCTTCATGTCCCCAAACGAAACAGCGAGTTTCTCACTGTGTATCCATGCAGTAGGATCCTTCTGCTCCTGCTCAGTTTCCTGCAGAAGACAGTATTTATCTTGCTTATACCCAATCTCAACCGCCCTCTTGTTCAACTCTTCCAGGTGTTCATAGATCGCCTCTGCGAATGGATGCAAACGATCCCCGACAAAGAAGGAATGGATCTCATTCTTCACCTCAATCCAACTTCTTCCTGGTTCCTTCTTCACTCCTCTATCCTTCATCGCCTGTCTCATCCTATCCCTGCATCCCCATCGCCTTGTCACCGCATACAGATTCGATAGGAGAACATAAGTTGCTGAATCATGAGGTTCCAGCTCGAGGAGACGGCGGCCAGCGAACTCGCCAACCTGGATGTTCTTGTGGATTGTAGAAGCGCCGAGAAGAGACCTCCATATCATCGAGTCTGGGTTGACAGGCATATCGTCTATGAATCGTTTCGCACGGTCCAGTTGTCCGGCCCGTCCGAGAATATCCACCACGCAGACGAAATGCTCGGGTTTCGGCGCGAGCCCGTGCTCCTTGCTCATCGATTGGAAGTGGTCGAGACCCTCGGTTACCAGCCCCACATGGCTGCAAGCGGTCAGAACGCCGATGAATGTAACGTGGTTTGGCTTGAGACCCTCCTTCTTCATGTGTTCAAATAGTTGCAGAGCTTCCTTACCACGTCCATGTTGTGAGTATGCTGTGATGATGGCGTTCCAAGAAATCTCATTCCTCTCGGACATACTGTTGAACACAAGCTTTGCATCTTCAATGCTCCCACACTTGGCATATAAGGAAACTAGTGAATTACCAGCTTCTATCTCCATGTCATAACCAGTTTTAATCATTTTTGAATGTATCTGATTACCTAGCTTTATATCGGCAATATTAGCTGAAGAGCTAACAGCTGAGCCATATGTGAACAAACTGGCTGTAATGTCCTTCTGAGTCATCTGTTTATACACTACTAGTGCTTCTTCATAGTGACCACTCTGTCCAAAACCAGAGATCAGTGCATTCCATGACACATCATCCCTAACCTCATTGGTCTCAAATGCAAAATAAGCCTCCATGATCATACCACACCTAGCATAAAGGTTTACCAGAGCATTTCCAATTGATATATCAGTGGAATAACCCAAAATGCAAGCTTGGCCATGGATCTGCAAGCCCTGGCTCACAGCCTTCAGTCCAGCACAGGCACTGATTGCACTTGATAATCCAATATTATCTGGTTCGATACCACGAAATTTCATTTCTTCGAACGTTTTCAGAGCTTCGACGTAGTGCTCATGCTGCGCATAACCGGCAATCATGGCTGTCCAAGAGACCACATCTTCCTCTGTCTGTCTATCAAGAATCTCCCTAGCCCTTTCGAGCATTCCGCATTTGGAATACATATCTATTAACACGCTGCAAACAAAGATATTCATTTCGAAACCAGTCTTTATGGCCATGGAATGAATCTGCACACCAAGATCAAGTTCTCCATGATAAGTACAAGTTCTTAGTATACTTGGATAAGTATACTGGTTTGCTTCCATTCCAGCTACAAGCATTTCAGAGAATAGATTAACAGACTCATTCAGATCACCCAAGTGTCCATAAGCTACAAGCATCACATTCCAGAGCACCACATTTTCCTTGTTCGTCGAATCGAACAATCGACGCGAGGTTTCTATATCTGCGCATTTTACGTATAGATCCAGTAACGAACCTTCTATGATGTAATCTGAAGAGAGTCCAGCTTTCAGCACATAGGAGTGCAGCTGCTTGCCCTTCAGAATGGCTCCAATAGAAGCACAAGCACACAGAAGACTTGCAATGGTCACTGAGTCAGGTTTGAAGCCCGAACTCTGCATATCCTTGAAGGCGCAGATAGCTCTTTCACTACTTCCAAGCATCCCATATCCTGATATCATGGAGTTATATGTGACTCCATCATGAACTGACATTTCGTAAAATATTTTCTCGACTAATTCCAAGCTTCGACATCGTGAATACAAGCTGATAAGCGCATTTCCGACGAAAGTTTCAGCGGAGAATCCCCATTTCAAGGCTTGGGCTTGAATCTGAATCCCCTCGCTGAAAAGTTCAGTCTTGGTACAGGCACTGAGGATGCTGGATAGAACATAAGGAGTAGGAATTACTCCAGATTGATGCATTTGAAAGTAAAGATTGAAAGCTTCTCTTCCAAGCCCATTTTGAGAAAGACCAGACACCATGGCAACCCATGAAACATTGTCCTTTGAACACATTTCATCAAAGACCAAGATTGCAGAGTCTATACTGTTATTTTTTGAATATAAATCAATCAACGGATTGCAAACAATAGGATCGACTGCTAAACCGAGCCGAATTATTTTACCATGAATCTGTTGAACAAGAGGCCAGCAGGCATTGTTGCCAGTACAGGCTCTCAAGGCAATACTGAATAAAACAGGATCAACGTTCTGGCACTCTCTCAATACATTCATGAAAAAGCTTATGACCTGAACTTTCTCATTTCGTCGAAGATGGTCAGAAACCATCCTATTCCACAAAGCAACACTTTTCAGGGACAAATCATCAAACAGCTTGCTTGCACTAACAAAATCACCAAGAACATAGTAAATATTAAAGAGCCTATCGGATAAAGAGCTCTCTGTATCAATACCCAGTTTCATGATCATGCCATGGACTCTTCGAGCTCCTTTGAGGGACCTCGAACTAAAACAAGTGTCAAGGACCGATGCATATGTGTGAAAGTTAGGCCGAATCCCGCGCTGTCCCATGAAGCTAAGAATAGAAAAGGCGTCACCTTTGTCAATCTCGAATCTTGTATTGCCTTCAGTTTCGCCGTCTGAAGAGTCGCAGATGGCGCGGCATGCCGCAGTTTGGACATGGCGGATGGAACCAAATCCGCAAACATTGCTGATAAATAACTACAGGGATGAGAGAGAGGTCATGAAAAAGCTTCACAAGAAGAGATTTTGGAATGAGTAATGAAGGTCGGAGTATAGATAATAAATACCTTGAAGAAGCTGGAGTAGAGCTTTGGCTGGTTGATGGAAATTCTTAGAGGGAAGATAGAGACAGAGGAACCTGGGAGAGTGAGAGTTGGACAAGAAGAAAGGGGCATATAGACTTTTTTTCTTCTCCGAAGAAAAAAGGTGGAGGAAGATAGACGGTTATATACTTATAATATCATCAGTGGATGAAGTTGCTAGTATAGACAAAAAAAATGGGGGAAAGCTACCAAAAAAAGGAATGATTTTGAACCTGCAACATCAAGGAACAGTAACTTTGATCTTCGAAGGAAAATGTAGGAGATGATATACTTAGCGCTCTAAAAAAACCAGAACGATTCAAGCTCATTGCTTGTCTCGAAGGCAGGGGCTTCGTTGCTGCTCTTCTTTACTACCCCCTACGATTCTTCTCTCGCTTGTTAGTTTGGAGTCACCCTGATGATGGAGAAATTATATAAATAATATCCAAAATCTTATTATTTATGAAATAAATATGTTTTTTTTTAAAAAAAAAAATTTACTCAAATATTAAAATACATAATAAAATTCTAACTAGGTTATTTTACTTTTATCAAATTCTAAATGATTTGATCTATAACTCACAAATATATAAATTTCATAGCTAAAAAAAAAAACATAATTATTAGTTTTATAAATAAATTTATTTTTTAAAGTGAAATATATATATTTTTATATATTGAAAGTATTATATCTGTAAATATAAAATTTTAGATATTAGTAATGTAAATACATAAAAATGATTTTGTATGTATATAATTTTTTTATAAATAAATGTATATTAGATGATATGTGTGTTTAATTATTCTGCACAAATTACCATGATCATATTAATTTTTTGCAGGATATTCTAATTTTAATTATAAACAATTTTCATGAAATTTAAATAATCTTATTATTATAAAAATTTAATAAAATTATATCACATATTAGCATAACATAAATGATATGTAATCCTACTATGATTTATCTATTACGATTTATTCATGTAAATTAAGTATATTAATCTATTCTATGAATCCTACTTTTTTTATTTGCATATAATTATTTATTATATCATAATTACAAGCATAACTTAGTGATTTGAATCTTCTCTTACAGATTTTTCGGATTATTGAATTTCGAGCCATTTCGAGCTGATACGAGCCATTTCGAATAATTGGGGCCGAACACGAACAATGAAATTTTGAATCGAACACGAGTCAAACACGAACAAAGCAATTTTCAAATAATAAATTAATTGATAATTTTAATTATTAATTTATTATTTTATGAATTTTAAATAATCTTTTATTCTTTGAAATTTAAAATTTAAAATTTAAAATTTTGAATATCAGAATTTCAAACATTTTAAATTTAAAATTCACCTTTTAAAAATTACAAATATTCTACAAATAAAATGATAAATACATAATCTTAAAGAATAATTATTACTCTCATAAAATAAGAATTCTAATTATTAGACTTTGATTATTTCTCTAATCAAGCATTCATTTCTTTCATCAATTAAATCTAAATTGATTGGATCAATAACATCTCTCAAATTTAAATTTTCTCATTAAAGCTCGATTATATTTGATTAAAATTAAATCATTTAAGCATTTTTTATCTGACTAATTATTTTCATATGAATCTATAAAAAAATTATAATTAATGTATAAATATTAAAAATATTTGGTATATTAAAAACTTATAAATTATCAATATGCATTGCAAGTCAATCATAAAGTTTTGATGGTTCAATTAATATAAGAAAAATGACATGATTTAAAAGTAAAAAAATTATAATTATTCATTAGTTTTAATGCATTATGAGAGATTTTAGTGTTACTTTTATAAATATTAAAATTTAGATATTATATATATATGTAAATATGTAAGAATAATATGATATGTATGTAAATCTCAAAAAAAAAAAATATAAACTATGTTAATTATATATCTAATACTTTAAATATTACACCCTAAACAATTTATATAAAATTTCATGACAATAGATCAATATTTTATATTATTACTATTATTATTATTTGACTTCTTTTTTTTTTTGTTGAAAGGTGAAGCCTTATTAATTTAATATTTTGATAATCTATATCATTATTTATATACATATTATAAAGAAAAAATAAAATAAAAAATTCGCTTCAAAAACTTATATAATTAAAAAGCTTCCTTCCCATTTTTATTTAAATTTATAATATTCTACACAAATTTTAAAAATTTAAATTTATTTATAAGATATTTTCCTTTTCTTTTTAACTTTTTAAAATCTTAGAAAAAAAGGAATATAAATTCAAAATGAAGCAAAAATAAATGGACACTCGAGTTTAAATATTATAGTTTTCAAATTTTTTTTTTTAAATATGGTATTTGTTTATATTTGTATTTAAATTTATTGCATTGTTATTCATTATGTAAATCTAAAAAATATTTTATACTTAAAACTTTGATAAAATTATTTATATTAAATTAAGAACAATAAAAAACAAAAATCTAATTATATATATATATAATATTCAAATTCTTGATATCATATTAAAAGTATTATAATTATTATTATCTTTTTACAAGTGAATATATGTTTTTTTCATTCGAAAGAAATATTTTATATATATAAATATAAAATTTTAAATATTAGATATATAAATACATAAAAATCCTACTATATGTCTGTAAATTTTTCATATATGACTTGAGCACAAAAAAAAATATTTTAAATTTTTATAATTTATATTATTCAATAGATTAAATTAAAAATAGATATATAATTAAGTCTTAATATTTAGCATAAAGATGGATTTATAAGGCATCTGAGCATTTATTTATTATTTATTATTTTCTTATAATAACTAAAATTATTTTCTTATGCATGCATATATTATAGTATGGTATTTTATTATTATTATATTATATTTATAATAAATACACAATAAATTTTATGATCAAAATAATTATATAAAAATGAATAAATTAAAATTGAATTTAGTCTAAGCGATATTTGATTTTATGAAAAAGTAAAGTATTAGAATGCAGGGGTTTTAAGAATTTTGATATTTGATTGTTGATTATCACATGCCAACGTCATTATCAAATCATCATCGTCGTATCAGCCATCCAAATAAGTTATTATCGTCGTCATTTGCTGTTATTATTGTACGACATACACGTTGTTAGTGTTATATCTAAAATTTAATATTTTATATATTCATAAAAACTAAATTCATTTTTAAAAAGATAATAATAATAATGATATTTTTATGTGAAGATTAAAAATTCGAGTATTATGTATGTAAATATCAAAATTTAGGAGTATATACATAAATATAATAAGAATTGTGTGAAATGTATAGTTTTATTATGTTCAATATTTTTTGGATTAATCTATAAGATGAACAATTTAATAAAACTCAGCTCCTAAGAATTAAGGCTATGTTTGACAGTAGTGGTGATGCAATGCACTCTACACTATACTATTATGCCGTTTTGGGCACTGCATTTTTATTACGTTTTGAAAAATCTACAGTGAAAAAGTTATATTTTTTAGCTTATTTAGCTATTTGCGATGATAATTAGAAAGCCATTATTTGACTTTTATAATAAAAAAATTAGCTTCTTCAAATAAAACTTCTTTTGAAGCACTTTTATCATTACTTTTTTACTTAAATTATTCATTTTACATAAAAATATGAATTCAATTATCATTCTATTCTAAAAATAATAATTTTAGTTATTTACTGTATATTACAATATTCAAAGAATTTTGAATCAAAATTTACTTAAAATATTATTTTATATATATTCAGAATTTTAATTTAATTATAAATCTCATAATTTTTTTTCCTTCAGATTAATTTTATTATATTTTTTTATTGAAATGAAATTTCACTTTAATATAATAAATAAAAATAAAATTATTATATAAAATATAATCTATAACATTTTAAAATTAAATATATTTTAAATAATATTTCTCACAAATAAATAAGTCCTCTATTTTCTCAAAACACCTCCGATCTTCTGAAGGTGTTTCCATCTCTCCTTCCACCCAGCGGTAGCGGAGGTCTGCCCCTTCATGATGAACCCGTCTTCACGATCCCTTTTCCGGCCTTCATACGGTGGTAATTCTCCTGATCTTGGTCTTATCGAGGAAAGATGGCCTTTTGATTTGCTTTTATTTAATTAGTTTACGGGTTTTTACCTGTCTGCTGGATCTTTCTTCTAAGAGTTTCTTCCAAATCAAGGAATCTTTTAGAAATCTAGAGAACGTAAATCGTGTTTATGAAATTTTTTTAACTGGATATTACTTCTAAGAATCGTTATTAATTGGAAGGAATTTCTTAGAAATCAAGAGAGCTTGAATCTGTTTTAGGGTTAGTAAGCTTCAGAGACGTTCTGGTTTTGGATCCTTCGTTAATCGGACCTTTGTTCTATTAGCGTTTATGATCGTGATGTTTCTCCAGTTCCTGATAGGCGGGGACCAACAAATACCAACCCTAGAGAGGTGTTTGTTTTTCTGGGTTGCGATTTGTGATTTCTTGATTTTTAAGATTGTTCCCTTTTGACTGATCCAAGGGCCTGTTTGCTCACGAGTAGGGTTTAATATTTGTAAGATTTAATAAATCTTTTAAATCCGTATTTTGTATATCTTGGAGTCATTAAATCCTGAAAAATTATTTGGCATGATAGATGTTAAATTGTGGATAATCATAATAAATTTTTTAACATATTTGTAAGATTTAAGATTTAAATGAAGGGGAGGATGATTCACAATGAGAAGAAGTGATATAAATCTCATAAAACCCACTTTCCTTGTGATTTATTAAATCCAGGATTTAGTATAAAGTAAGAGGAAATAAGATTTAAGAAGATGGTAAGATTTATGTGTCTTAAAAATTATTTGATTATATTTAGCCAGGCATTTAATCTTTGCTTCTTTCTCAAAGAATTATGAGGTTTGCGTGTGTTGATTGCTTATTTTGATATTGTTCATGATAGTTAGTCTTGGAATGAAGTAGTTATTACATCTGGTTCTTGCATATGTTGAAGTTTTGATGCAAGGAGTCTTTCTCTTTATCATTCGCATTGAGGCTACATGATTTATTTTTTTTTTATGGTTAAAAGAAATTTGATGAAAGGCATATATTATGCTCCACTGAATTTTAAATATTTTTGTAGAGTGATCTAATATTTCTTAATTAATCTAGGATTGTATTAAAGATCAATATTGAGTTCATATTTTTTGCATTGACTATAATGATACTTATAAAAAATAATTAAGGTGCCTTGATGCTCACTTTTTGCGGATGCCATGATTCTAGTTGGCGAGATAATTATTGAAAGACTTGAAAGTTTAGAACTAGAAAGAAAATATTTAGATGAGATATGATTCATAATTAGCAAAGCAAGAATTAAATGCATGATAGACAATTTTAGTAGGTGTGATATTAACAATTATTCATTAATATTTTTAGAAGATATAATGACATATAGGTGCGATGGGTGTGTTAGGAAATGTAAACCAAGAAAGTGGTTGCGGGGTGGGTGTTCAATTGGATGTGCATGAGTACTTGCAAATTCATTTAGAATTTTCTCAATTCAAATCACACATAATCTAATTCTAATTGAGGCAATTAATATAGCAATTAAATTGCAAATCAAATATGTGAAGGCTATTAAAAAAATAAATTAGCAAACCAAATGATCATCACCATGCAAAGCAGGTTGATGTATGGGATTATTTGTGCTTTTGCGAGTGACCTTTAGCTTTAAGCACTATATGTGTATGTTTCTTTGTTATCAACACTATCAAATAATCTAACACGACTTACATGTAGATTGATTTAAGTTGTATAGTTACAAAATCAAGCTAGTGAGAGTAAATTATCGGGAGCACAATGTAAATATTACAATCACTTTACTTGCTATAGCAATTAAATCCACAATACTAAACCTAAAACTAAATTTCTTGTATAATGATTTTTTGATCAAGAGGATATTAGAGATATATGAGATTGTATTTACTTTTAAGCTTAACTGTATGAATTTACACATTAGTACAAACTTAAGTATTATATGGATCTCCACAAATATAATTTAAGCAACTAAGAGAAATATTCTTACATTGTTCGTTTCTACATGGATTACATTCATGCATTGATCTCTCAACTATCTTGTGCTTTCAAGCAACACAATTTTTTTTTTTTTTAATTTTGCAAAAAAGGCCTTAAATCATCATGCTATCTTCAAGAACTAATGCAACCCAAACTTTGCTAAGCCTCTCCAAAGACTTAACAAACTCTCCCTAACCAAGAGAAATGATTTTAAACCAAAGCTTTTGAATTTTGGAGGCGAACAAAAAAATTTTTCCTTCTTAGGCAAAAAATCTCCTCTTACAATTTATTGTAAAATACATAAGAAAAGCTCAAAACAATCTTAAAAATATGCTAAAAGAATGAGGGAAAGATGTTTTAAAACTCAAAGATTCAATGACATTTGAAAGGATGAAAATCTTAAGCCCAATTTGATTGGGAAATTTGACTTTATATTCCTCATAGTACATTATATCCTTGTCGTTTTTGCTTTTTTGGAGAAATATGCCTGAAAGTTTTTGTTTTTTTTTTTTTGTTGATGAAATTACTTCCAATGGGAAAACATATTATTTTGACAAATTGCTTTTTGAAGCCAAAGATTGAAATTGGTTCGAACTTATTTGGATTCAAACTAGTTCAATTCATATTTAAACAAGTTTGAACCTCGTTCTCATAAGTACAATCACAAGTTTGAGGCTGTTCGAAGAGAAGTTGAACTTATGATAGTGAGTGAAGGTGAATAATTATTTGCGATGTTTGAAGGAGAAGAGTTGTTTGTGGCGGGTGATGTCGTTGGGAAGGCTTCATAGGACGTGCCACATGTGAGGAGAATAGGAGTTCGGATCTTGCTGGAAAAGGCATTATGGGACCATCGATACGACATGTGATGTTGCTGGGAAAGCAATTGTTGGATTAGCTGTGTGAGGTGAAGAGGAGTTCCAAGCTCGCTTGGCAAGGCATCGTTGGATTGTTGGCATTATGTGACATCATTAGGAAAGTATTACAATATCTGCAATATATTTGGGGAAGAGGAATTTGAATTTCTTTGGGAAGCTATGATGCACGGAGACGCACATGGGGACACAAACATGACAATACGAACACGAGACACTTTTATTATTAAAAATATGTGACATGGACACGCTTTAGACACGTTATTATAATTACAATTTAAACTAATATATGTAAATTAAATAAGTAAAATATTAAAAACAAAAAAAGATAGGTCATTTAATCATAAAAATTAAATTAATTATTTAAGTAACATATATATATATAATTTATTTTATTGTATTTTAATAAATTTAATGAATAAAATTTATAAATTTAATTATAATTTTCTATATTCTTAATTATTTATAATAAATATATCTTATTATATTTTCTTTCTCTTCCAAATCACATTCCCCAAATTCCCAAATTTCATTACATCTTAAAATATGACAAATTATATTTAAAATTATTTTTATATAATATTAATTCAATTATTTAGGACACTCATATCTCTTTTAATTTTTAATATTTTTTTAATCGAGCCTTAACCATGTTCGATATGTGTTGGAGGCGTATTGGACCCGTATCCGTGTTCGACGCATATTGAACATTGCATATATTTTTTTTAGAAGTGTCTGTGCATCATAGTTGGGAAGATATCGTTGGATCATCGACATGGTGTGCGACTCATAAAGAAGGCATTAAGGAACCTACGGTGCTGCATGTGAAGAGAAGATTTAGACCACATTTGGAATTTAGTTTAAACTAGGTTTGAATTTGATCCAATTTGAATCAATTTTGTTTGTGATGGATTTCAATAAACAGTTCATGAATACAACAAGGGTAATTTGGTTCGAAGACAACTTTCAGGGATATTTCTCCAAATGAAACAAACTTCAAGGATATTTTTCCAATTATGTGCAGTATGTGTCATATATAATCAAAATTCCCATTAGATTCTTCTCCAAAATGATAAAATTCTTTAAGCTCACTTAATATAGATTTTACATTGGCTCTAAAACCCTCTTAAAAACTTCTATATTTTAAGTATTAAAAATCCATTTCTTAAAAATTCTGTAGTTGATTGACTAATTTTTAAGTTGTTAATTAACTATTTTTTATAACAATTAAATGAGTTTGCTCGTTACTGGACATTTTCTCAAATGTTGGGATCCCATTTGTAGCCTTTAGACTTTGTCATATTCAATGATGGTAAAATAATAGAGTGGCAATTATAAAATTATTAGGAAAATCCAGAAATACAAGCTTTATATAACTTCATATTGGTGCTGATGAAAATATTCCAAACATTTAAAATGGAGTGAAAAATATAAGCATTGATTTGCTAAAATAATATATGAACATGTGTATAATATTATATGTTTAATAAAATTTATTAATCAATTAAACTAAACATAATTGTTATATTATATATGCATTTTTATTATAGAATGAGACATATTTAATTGAATCAAAATCATGATTTAATTTGTTAGTATAAATTAATTTAATTTAACTGATATATTTAAATGGTCAGAACATTTAGAGTTTTTATAAAAAATGATCAAATCATATAAATTTGATGAAATATTTAAACAATTTTAATTTTCACAAAATAGATATGTGATGAGATCATGATCATGAACATATTAAGTTTCTGTTCATAGAATATATAATTTACAAAATGGTTTTCTCAAATAAATAATTAGAGAATAATGCAATTATATGAAACTATCCCAAATAAATTTCTAAAATTATAGAATTTTTTTTAATTTTTATAAGATATTTTCATATTATTTAACTAATTTTAAGCTTGTCTTTATTATCTTTGAGGCTTAGTAATAGTGTAATTTATGGACGCCCTAAATGCTAGGATGCAAAATATTTGACCTTGATATTATATCTTCTAGATTGAACCTTTGAGTCTTCCAAGCATCAAGTGCTCTAAGCATGCCAAGTGAAACACAATTTCTCTATTTTGATTATCTCCATGGTTGCCAAAATTAGATAAATTTGTAACCAAAAAAAAAAAAAAAATCTAGCAAATCATGTGTTGACATCATAAATACTTCTTATCTTCAAATCACTAACATGTCATTTGAGTTGCATGGGATTATGAGATCAACAATCTTTTACTATTTGATAATGCCAAACCAATGTTGATGCCAAAGAATAAAATTTATAATAATTAAATTCTACCCCTCTCACTAGATACATGATAAAGTTAAATAAAATTATTCTTATGATACCTTTATGTTCATGCATCTATCCAGTAACACTTATGCTATACACCAAAATTGATGATTTTCTTTTTTTTGATATCATAAAAAAGATTACTAATAGTCTTAGATTGGCTATATTGATGACATTCTCTTTCTAAATTAGATATTTTAACCAAAAAATAACATGCAAAAATGAAAATAAAAATTATCATGCTTGAAAATTATGTAATTTATTCTCCTCTATACTAATCTTATCTTCCCTTATCAAAGTGAATTAAAGTAAAAAATTTATTCTCTTAGGGATTTTAATAAGTGACTTGACACGATAACCCAACATGGATTCAAAAAACTTGTATTTAGGTTGACATAATTAGCTTATGAGTTGGGTTTGAGTTTAAGTGTCAGATCTGTTTAATTTTTTGTGTTATTTTGGTTTAGCATGCAAACTCGTGATTAACTTAAAATTGATCTTATTTTTATTTTAATTTGACTTTAACTGCATGTCCAAACAAGTCAGTTGAGTTGTGTTTGGGTTATTTAAGTTGATGGTGTGTTGAGTTTGGGTTAATTTTTTTTTATCTGATTAATAATAGGTCGGGTTTGGCTCATACATATTTGGGTCGATTCAAATTTGTGTCAGACTTGAACCCGCCCACTGATCCAAATTGATACCCATATTTCCTCTATTTGACATGAACTCCACTAAACAAAATTGCATGTAAAATTGAATACAACTTACATCATGTATTTGGAGGAAAAACACTGATTTCTAATACTAAACAATTATAAACCTTGTTTTCCTCTACTGAAATTATTAATTTGCAATTTTAAATTACCTAGTGCTAATTAAAAATACAATCTATGAGGGCAACAAACAATCAAATTTTGCATAAAATGAAATAAATAAAACATGAAAGTTTACATCATGCAAAACAAATTGCAAATGATATGGTCAAAATCTTGATTCTAAATCTATTATTTTAATTGCGCTATTCACAGCACTAATTATCAGTAACAAAAAGACGAAATTCAAATTTGGTTTGCTAATCTAATTAGCTTGATTTTGATCTTATATTATTCTAATCACAAGCCATTAACAAATACTCATGGAATCAAATTATGTTACAAATACATGATTACACATTTACAGTGATTGTGTATGTCATGTGTTCCCAAACTGTAAAATTTATCCAAGTCATGATTAATGGTTATGCACTAACTGTGAAATAAATTTATAAACTGAAATATGTTTATCGTGCAATTTTAAAGAACCAAAAGCATAACAAATCACAAATAAAATTCATTTTGGCATGTTATTATAGAATTCATAAACAATAGTTGATGTTCATACTAAAACAAACTAAAATTTTCTGGAATATGAATTATTTATGATTTATAATTTCAAACCATTTTTTAGAATAAAAACTCATACATTTGTAAAGATTAAACCTAAAGTATATGCAATTTAGTTTACTTGTTTGAGCCAAAACAAAGGAACAGATTTAGAATTATACCAAGTTTACCTCATACCATATCTTCATACCCTTGATTTAACATCATTTTGAGAATATCCATTGAATTATTTCCATCATATTTTTAGCTATCCTCTATGAAGACATACCTACAATATAAACCTATAAGATTTGGGCATCTAAGCTTAAATTGGTTTACTTACATTAATATCATTGAAAATAGGACTGCGTAGGTGGCGATGAATGAAATGTTATGGCTCTAGTTAACCATACATCTGATTGTTATATATTAAAGCTTATAAATATCCTAAAATCCCAAACTTATGTCACATGTCCATCTCTATCATAAAATGTGCATTGAATATTGGGCAAGACATGAATGAATGATTTAAGAATTTTATTATTTTTGTTTGAAAATGAATTATCATGCATAAAAGAGGTATAACAAGTGCTAGTATAAGATAAAAATGTTAAATCATTCATCCTACTTTTAAACTAATCATTTGCATTTTCTAAACTAGCAATATTAAAATCTAAATCATGAATGCCATGATTCCAAGATGATATATTATTAAATGAAGCCATATTTATATCTTAAAATTTTATTCTAGAACAAAATCATTTTGATCACAAAATGAAAAAGTACCTGTAGAAGTATTAATTAAGGCATTAGTTTAATCTTTCAAATTAGGAATTTCATTTTGAATAGATAAATATTTAACATGTGATTTTTTGTAATTTCATTTTGAATAGAAGTATTATTTTAATTTTATTTTTTCAAATATTTAATTGAGGTCATAAAACTTTTTGACTTATTTTTTATGGCAAAATATTTTTCTTTAAATTTCTTGAACTCCAAAAATAATTCATTAAAAGCATCAAATGATTTCCATAAATTAGTTTCATTTTGTAACTCACTTTTTTTTTGTTTGATTACGATTTAGTTCTTTGAATTGATTGTGTGGGGGATGAGATTTGACATTTGTCATTCTCTTTTTCTTCAATCAATGTTATGACTTGCTTTTGTTGATTTCCATTGTTCTCCTTTTCTCCTCTAAACTTTTTTTTTTTTCTCTTTTCACTTCTCACTCATCTTAAGATTAACAGTTGAAAACAAGCATAAAAGAGTATCCAAAATTTCTTTATTGATATTTGAATGCAAAATGCATTAAAATCATTCAAACATCAGTCTTGATGAAAATATGAATTTTCTTTAAAAAAATTAAATCATTTAATTAAATATCTTTAATATTAGATAAATAATCATTCAAGATAATGTGCCATAACTAAAAAAATACCAAAAATTTATTTTCTTATATATCAAAATTAATACTATGAAAAATAAATGGAATGCCACAATAATAATCACAACTAAGAGTGTATTTGGTGGTGGCGGTGGTGTCATGCACCGTAGTCTGTTTGAGATCAAGGGTCCATCCATGCTTTGAAGAATTTACGGCCAAAAAATTACACTTTTCAATCTTATTTTGTTCTTTGCGGTGGCGGCTAGAAAATTGCATTTTGACTATTTGAAAATAAAAAAATTTGTTGGCCCCACCACAGTTTTTTAAATAGTAGATTCTTCTGCAGCATCTTCATCATTATTTTTTTTCAGACAACTGCAACTATCTCAAACATACCCTTAAAAGTTATGCAATGTATTGGATCTTAGGTTTCAATGCTAAACCAAAATATATAGTCGAAGATCTGATATAAAATTTATGGAAAAAGCCTAAGCGGGCACTTTTAAATTCCTTTGGCAAATTTACAATACAATCCCTCACAATCCAATGTAACAAAGGGTAATTAAATACAAAAATCAAATATGTGATGGCTGTTTTAAAATAAACAGGCAAACCAAATGCTGCTCACCTTACAATATAAGTTGATATATAAGATGGCTTAGACTAATGCAAGTGGCTTTAACATTTAGCAGTATATACTCATGTTTCATTACTTCTAGCACAAACAAATAATCCCATGCAACCTACAAATTAATCTAAGTCGTGAGATTACAAAATCATGTTAGAGGGTAATTTATCATTTAAGCAGAATATAAATATTGCACTTCACTACATTAGCTATAATAATTAAATCTACAACACACCAATGTCATAAACTAAATTCCAAGTATAATGGTATGTTGTTCAAGAGGATATTTGAGTTATATTATAATGTATTTAATTCTATGCTTAAGTAAATAAATTTATTTTTACGTAAATAAGAATTTAATTATTATATGGATTACCACAATAATATTCAAAATAATCAATTATATCTATGAATAAATAAAATTTAAAAAAAAAAATCCTAGCTACTAAGAGAAATATTTTTATGTGATTCAGCCTTGACTTATGCTTGCAAGCAATCATAGGCACAAAAAATTCTTTCACAGGACAAAAAGCCTTGCACCCTCATGCAATCTTGATAGGTTAGTACAACACATACTTAAGTCTCTCCCAAGACTTATCAGACATCTTTCAAGAGAAATGATCCAAAACCAATGCTTTTTGAACATCAGAGGTGACCCGCATATTGTCATTTTCTTTCTTATGCAAATACACTCCTCTTGCAATGCATTGTAAAACACATGAGAAAAGATAAAAATGATCTTACAAGTATGTGAAGAGAGTGAGGAATAGATATTACCTAAATATGAAGCCTCCAAGGCTTTGAAAGGATAAGCACCATACACTCATTTATATTTTTTCCATAATGATGAGAATTTTTAAGCTCACTTAAATTGATTTTGCATTAACTCTAAAACCTTCCAAAACTTCATTTAGATGTAGGCATTTGATTACATTTTTAGTTTTAAAAACTATCCCTTAGAAAATACTCAAATTGCTAATCAGATGGTCAATGACTCTTTTTTCTAGTTAAATGAGTTTGTCAGCCATTGGCATTTTCTTTAATTTTAGGATCTTTGTTCGATGGCCTTTATTGTGTGCTGCGCTAGTGTAATGATAGAGTGAAAACTTTGAAATTTTCAAAAAAAAATTCAAAACATTTGTATTGTGTGGTTGGAGGGAATGAGTAATATAAAACATTTTAAGGGCTCTAAAAAATATTCTAAATTATTTCCAAATTTTCAAAGAGTGTAGTCATTGATTGGTTAAGAAGATAATGGAATTTAATAAATAATATATAAACATACACACCCACACACATATATAATATTAAATATTAATATAATTTATAATTTAATCATATTTAGACCTATTATATGTAAATTCCTTTTTACGGAATGAGAAATTTAATAAAATGAAAATTAAGATTTAGCTTTATCAATATTTTAAAGATAACTAATATGTGATTGATTAAGTTTATGCGAATCTGATGGGTTATTTACTTGATCAGATTTGACATAATAGATTTGTGATGATATCATTATTATGAAAATATGAAATAATTTATAAAATAATCTTTTCACATAAATAATTAAGGAATAAATCAAACAAATATGAAATTAGCCTAAATAAGTTTCCAAAAAGTATAGAATAATTTTGTAATGATTAAAAAATATTTTCATGTTATTTAGCTCAATTTAAGCTGGTGTTCATCATCCTTGAGGCCTGGTAAAAATCTACCTCAATCATATGCAATGAAAATTAAAGACACCCTAAACTCTTGGACACAAAATCTTGGATGTTGAAGTGAATTTTCTTAATCTAAACTCGAGTCCTCTAAGTTTCAAATGCTACAGACATGTCTAGTTAAACAACGTTCTCCATTTTAGTCATCTTTTTGGTTGTTATTATTAGATAAACTTGTTAAAAAATACTTAGCAAATCTTTTGATGATATTACAAAAAGATTGTCATCATCAAATCATTAATATATTGCATGGTCGCATTGGCTCATATAGCCAATATAAAAGTATAATGGATTTATCATATAAGACAATGAGGATATAGATGAGAAGATAACTTACAGAGTTAAGATTGATTGTTAAAGTGAAGTTCTTCAAGGATATTATGTAATAAAATGATACTTTGGATATATGCAAATTAAAGTTTAATGAAATTATAATTAAGCTAACAATGCTGTATATGAGTAGAAAGTACATTTCATTTGATTGGTGGATAAAATTAGTCTTAAAGAATTAAGTAGAAAAATGATTAGACCTAAGATAACATTGATGAAGTTCAAATTTTTGTAAGTGAAAAGTAAGTATAAGTGAGAGAGTTTGTTTGTGTGTGTATGTGTGTATATTAAAAAGATGGGTGGAATGATATTTGTTGAAGATAATTAGACTTAGGTGGTTTGGAAGGTAGAAAGTACTTGTCATTAGACAGGTGGATAAAAGTAGTGTCATAAAATTGTAATGGAATGCATTAAAGTAGAATGGATTGAAGTTGTTCAAATTTATTTGCGAAAATTAAGTCTGATATCTCAATTGTCACTCAACAAATATGATGGAAAATTATTATTCATAAAGAAAATCCCTAAGATAGGAAGAATAAATTGATGAATGGTTGTGTTAGAAATAAGATTGGAGTGGCATATGTTGAAAATAAAGTGATTAAAAATAAGCTTATGTGGTTTGGACGTACAAAATGAAGAATAGAGAGTGCATTTCATTAGATGAGTGGATAAACTTAGTGTTAGAGAATAAGGAAGGAAAGGGTTAAACGTAAGGATTGAAGTTGTTCAAAATAATTTGTGAAAAATTTGTCTAACAATTCAAATGACACTCAGTAGGCATGAATTAAAAACAAGGACTTTTAAAGTCTATCAATTAGTTGGAACAAGGTTAATGATGTGTGTGTATAATGCTGTCAAAATTATCATTTAAAAATCTTAATTCTGTTTTGGAATTCTCATGGACATACTATCATGAATGATCGGATTCTGTTTCGTATGAAATGATGATTTATTGCAAAATTTTTGTCTATTCCTGTAGATAATTGAAGATTCGCTGGAGCTGTTTTCAATCACTGTGACATGTTTCTAGAAGGATTCACATTCAACGGCAGCTAAATATAGCTATCACTTACTGCACTGCAAAGAGTTCTTCGCCTCTTCTCTTGGAGGCATATCAACTAATTTTTGAATATTGCTTTGATCTCATTCCGTCACAGTTCTTTGTAAAGAATGGCTCAGGAGAGCTGGAAGGAGATTGAGGAGACTGAATTCCAAAAGCCTGAAGGTCCCATTCTCTGTGCAAATAATTGTGGCTTCTTCGGTAGTCCAATGACCAACAATCTTTGCTCGAAATGCTACCGAGATCTTGTGATGAAACAACAAGTGTTGGAAGCAGTAAAACCACCTACTGTAGCATCCTCTTCTATTGTTTTTGAATCAGTTACAGAGCAAGCAGAGAAGCTGAATGTGGAAATTGCGGGGAATGTCAATAAGAAGGCAACAGATGAGATACTTAACAAGCAAAATCTGAACCGTTGCTTGTCGTGCAGGAGAAGGGTGGGGTTAACAGGTTTCAAGTGTCGATGCGGAAGCATATTCTGCTCTACTCATCGTTACCCTGAAACTCATGGGTGCTCATTTGATTACAAGTGTGCTGGTAGGGAGGCTATAGCCAAAGATAATCCTGTTGTGAAAGCTGAGAAGATTGAGAAGATCTGATGCTGTTGGAATCAAATATGGATGACTTTGAGGCTGATTCCTAATTCATGTGTGCTTTTCTTCAGAAATCTCATACCTGCATTTCATGTGAGGGTTTGCCAACCGAAGATAAACCAGTGCTCAAGTATCCGTAAGTTGCTACTTTCCTGATTGCTGCTTGTATTTCTTTTCAAATCATAACAACTGTAAGCAGAATCTCTGCTCTGAATGTGTGGCATCTCTATTTCTTTGCTGTTTATTCAATTGCCAAGCTTATGCTGTTTTGTCCATTTATGAATTAATGAGTCATCTCATGAGTGAATGTTAGGTATTGGTGGATTCTTGTGTCATGTCCTGATTGAATTTAGCAAGTCTAGTGTTGTTTTCATTATGCTAATTTCTATTCTGTTCACTTAATTAATTCGTGTACTTGGAAAATGTCCTTAAATTAAATATTGCTAATTATTTTTCTTTTCTTTTTGTTTTTCTACTTGGCCTTTGTTTATTTACGTGTAAGAAGTGGGAAGTGATTTGGCATTTCTTTCCCAAGGAGTGACTAAATATAATTTTTAGCCATTTTATTTTTAGGCTTATATTCTTTGACTCACACTTTGTTAAGTCATTAAACATAATACTTTCACATTGTTGGAAAATTGTGGTGCCACTTATATATTCCCACACATAAGGACATACATATGAATAAAATAATTTATAATATAACATAATAAATATTAATGTTATATGCACGATATTATTAACTAATGCATAACTTATTAATTTGTGCTAAAGCAATACATATTACATGACATGCCTAATATTTTACATAATAATAAATTATGAATTTCTTATACGTATTATATGTATCATATAGATTAAAAAATCACATATATTAATATATAAATTATTTAGAATATTATTGGGGTTATAAAAACTTTTATTGTATCCTCATATCTATTATTTATGCTTGCTAGTTATCAGTATTAAGAGCAAATTGAGATGAGTTTGCAGACACCTGGACTTTGAAATTTAAAGCCCTAGCAGACCTGAAGTAACCAATTGTTTGGTTTAAAGGGTGAGGTGACCCTGTTCAACTGGTCTATTCTGTCCTCACATGCAATAGGGTAGGAGACAATAGTCAGGGTTAACTTGGCTTGAGTAATGCGCAAGCTCCCTTAAGTTGGCAGTGCCCTCATTATCATGTAATGAATCCTGAAATAATTAGGATTTTTTAACTCACTACAAGCTTTATAAGTCACTGTTTGTGGTGACCTATTTCTTTCAAAGCGAGGAACTTATGTAAAAAGCAGTGAGACATTGCCTTGTTTTCTAATGATCCCAAATTGAAAAACAATGAACCTTCTTGAAATTATTTTTATTTATCTAATCATTGAAACTTTTATCCGTCACCATAAGTGCACTTGTGACATTGAAATCTATGATGTATATTTTAGATCCTTGGTTGGAGATATCATCGATGACGACCACAATTATACCTTCGCCAACTGCTTAGGTTAGCCCAAGTTTGGGCAGGCCAACCAAGTTAGCCTAAGAGTAGCATTGTTCGATCACAATTTGATCATAGATGCGCATGATTTGCATCATTCATTATTATAACTAAAAAGCATTATTATGGACAAAATCTAGATGTCATTCTAAAAAATTATTAAAAAAAACCCACATTCATTTAATTTAGGGAGATTTTCCTAAGTTTTGCAGGCTGCGCAAATTCTTTGAGAAAAGCTTATGAGCAGCCACCATCTACAAGACTAGTGCGTAACATTCATTTGTATTACAGTTGTTACTCGCAAGATTTGCGTCACAACCTTCATTAGATAAATTTGGATGGCTATGGATGAGTGGAACTATTTAAAATAATAATAAATAAATCGAGGAGCTGTAGCTTTTCCTCACAACCATCATGCCGTAGCGCTTGATGAACCCTTTGGCTGTACTACATTCTTTTCTTTTTATATTTTAAAAATTTTGAGTTTTGACTGAATATGTTATTGTTTTATAAATTAGCATTCACATCAAAAATGATATGCTTGAATGGTTGGCATAATTTTCTGAAAAATATTTGATTTATTATTTGCTTCAATGCAAGAATTTAGAGAGGATATATTTTTTTTGGCTGGCTTGGTTTATGCCTTTTAAGGATTGCATTCCAATTATTATTAGTGTAGTTTAATAATTTATGCGATTGTTATTATAGATTTATAATATAACTTATTCCGTGGGTTTTATGATTTGCACTTATGCCTTTTGAGTTGTCATGACATCTCATAAATGATCTCTTGGAAGCAAAGCAAAGGACATTTGGTTGGTTCTGTCAATGTTGCTTTGTAACAAAACAATAAATATCTTAAGGGGTCATTTAGGATCAATTTTATTTTTATTTTTATTTTTCATTTTATTTTATTTATATTTTGTTTCAAAATAAAATATGTTATATGTTTGATGATGATAGTTGTTTTTTAAAAACACTCAAAACATCCTAAAACTGTTTTGAGTGTTTTTAAAAATTGTGTTATTTGTTTTAAAAAACAAAAAATTAAACAATTTAAAAATACACTAAATAAATATATTTTTAAAAATAATATAAAAAATAAAATAAAAAACACAGCAAAATTTGATCCCAAACAAGCAATTAATATTTTACTTTGGTGATTAGAAGTAGAAATTGATGCTGCAGTTCAGGAAGTGTGTGATTAGCAACTAAATCTGTTAATTTCTATGCTATTCAAGAGATTATGGTTGCACTAATGCACCTACTAAAATAATTAATTTACCTTCCATTGAGTATTACAAATGTTTCTTTTGTTGTTTTGTTCCTTAATTAAGTTAATGCTTATTTTGAATTTAAGGTTTTAGTGTTTGCTTCTCTTTATTGGTAAGGGTCCTTTCAAGGGTGGTGCTGCATTCACTTCGATGCTTCATTGCTTCTCTAAGGTTTTGATGGCAACTACTATAAACATCACAACTTTACACATAATTAATCAGTTGGCTGTGCATTTTTTTTTTGTTTTGTTTAATTTTCATCCAAACCACACGATTTCTATGTATTTACAAATCTAACACCTAAAGTTTGATATTTACATTTCTAACACTTTATTTATATATGAAAGTATGCATTTGTTTTTAAAAATGTAGTAATTATGGTATTTTTGGCTTGGTATGTATGTAAATTTTAAATTTTAGATGTTAGATAAATAAATATATAAGAATTGTGTGGTATCTATGTAAATGCCCTTTTTTTATTATCTTAAAGCAGCCTTATTGTGACAAGCAATAATATTGTGTTTCATGTAATTGGGATAAGGCTGTGATGATTGATTATGATTCAAACAATAAGCAGCAAATCATAAATGTGTGTGCTATTTATTTATGATTAAAGTAGCTTTCTTCATTTAACTCATAAGCCACATGCCTTTTATTTGTATGTATGTATGTAGAGATTTTCCCTCTTAATGCACTCATTTCCTTATATTGTTTTTGGATTTAATGTGATGCTTTTCTTCCAAGACTTTTGGAAGGTTAAAGAAGTTGTTGGTCGACTTTTAAATTTCTAGAAATGATAATAGAATAATGGATTCTTAGTTATGATTTGAATTGTGCTTTGTTGATAACCAGTGAATGGTGAATATATATGCACATTGGTGCTTCTAACTTTTTATAAATTTTTAAGCTATACATGAAGATGAGTGCAAGATGCCTATATTTTGAAGGTCATTTCTCCCCATGCTTCTATATTGTCTCTTGAGGTGGGAGCTTCTTTGTCGACTCTACTATTGAGATATCAAGGTTTATTGTGATAAATGATTTGAGTTTTGGATTGATTTGCTATATCTAGCACTTACATTACTCTATTGATTGCGATGGTATTGTCGAGAATCATACAAGTTTAGACTGATATGGTATAGAGGTCGCAGTTGATCTTACGCGATTGTATTCCTCTGCATTATCATGATTATTGATGAGCTCAAATGGCTCGACTAATGTCTTTGGTTAAGTCAGAAGCATATCTAAATGGATCTTCTTAGAGGCTATGGTGATTGCTACTTGGAGGGATGATAGGCTCAAAAATGTTGAACACCCAACATTTCATGCTTGAGATGAGTGATGAAATGATAAGAGTAGTGATTTTGGTGTCTACCTCATATTAAGGAGAAGTTGTGTGATGAAATTTTACATAAAGTTAGAAGAGGAGAGAGAGAGAGAGGCAAGAGAGCCACCATAATCAAGTCAAAGTGGCCCTTAAGGGGCATCCTTGAATAGTCAATGTGCATGATAAAGGAGCATGAAGCTCCATTCATTAAACTTTTTGAAGAAGATGGTCAATAGGAGTAGCACTATAACATGATAAAATTTGTCAGCCCTAAAATCAATAACATAGGACCGATCAATTTAAGGATGTAGGGTCCTATGTAACACGTAGCACTGATAATTTTAATCAACAATCATCTTCACTCGACTATCAACAATCGATCATTATTGATCCACCTGATTGATATAGCTCATTTGTCATTACTTGACCTTTGTCAATATGCCAGCCATTGTCCAATCATAGTCGTCAATCACCATAGCACGTCATCTTCTGTCACTTGATTATCATGATCAAATCACCATCACTCTACGATTGCCACATACTATTAATATTATAAGACCAGAGTAGAAACATAGTTATTCTATTCTTCTTCACATTGAATTCATAATTATAATTATGCCCTCAAATGATGCAAGTGACATAAAAGTATATATATATATATATTGTATTTTTGTTCTTCATTTATTTTATTTTATTTTTCTTAGCTTTCTAATGATATGCAGTAATAAAAATTTGAGTTTAGCACTAATTTGACATGAGCATGACCCGATATAATGAAATTAACATAGGTCTCATCCGATTATTAAATGAGTTAAAAATGACATGAAATAACAAAAAATATTTAAGATAGGAAAATGTATATATATAATACACAATTATTATGTATTTAAGTATTTAATATCTAAAATGATATATATATAATATTTTTTTATACATGAAAAGTATATTTTATTTTTAAATCAGATAATGATAGTAGTATTAGTATTTTTGATGTAATATTAAAGATTTGTATTGTTTATATAAATATTAAAATTTAGATGTTAGATATGTAAATACATAAGATATTAAGTCTTCTCTTAAGACATTATCAACTCTAGCCAAGATAAATTATCTAATTTTAACATATAAGGAGAGATTTATATATATAGTATATAATTTTTATATATTTATATATTTAATGTCTAAAATTTGATTTAACCATGGAGTTAAATCAAATTGACATATGGGTCCACTATTAATATCCTTGCCATATTAGTACAATAAGATGGTTGGCCATTATTAAGATGATATAATTATAAAGCCAGTAGAAATACATGAAAATTTCTATTTTGACCCCCCGATTTCCTGAATTTTACAAATGGTAGATCCCCCAAGAATAGTAGAGGATATATATATATATATATATATATATATATATATATATATATATATATATATATATATAAATAGAAAATAGAAATTATAATTATAATTTTTTTTAGAAAATTTAAAAGTATAATAGAGTTCAATTCATATTAATTGATAAATGCAGTGAATTAAAATTTAAAAATATTATAAATTTATCATTTGTTAATTAAATAGAAGTAGAGTATCAAAATCGATCCCAAATTATTGACAACCGAAAAATATTTGGTTTGACCGAATAATTTTCGTGCAAAGAAGATTGCTTTGATATTTTGAGGTTGGTTGAGCCACCAACTTCGATTTGACGAACAAATTGACTTCGATTTTTTATCCAGAACTTGAACCAACTTGAAATTAGAGTTAGGTTCGGATCAAATTCGGGTCAAATTCGAACTCGATTTTTTGACCCGAATTGACAACTCTAACTAGAAGCAATCAAAAGCAGCCAAATCAGCCCTTATCTTATTAAACACTAGTTATTTGTCCTATAAGAGTAATAATTGTCTTATGAATCATAATTTGCTTATTTAAAACATTGAAAGCATTTAAAATACATAATATTATTTATTTCTTTATTTTATTTTAATCATGAAGATATATATATATATATATATATATATATTCTCTTATTTTGCAGTTAAAGCCTTCCCCACTCTATGATAAATATTCATCCAAATCTTGGGATAATTGATTTGCTTATCCAAGTCTCCTTCATTCATGCACTTTAGTGAGTAGACAATAGCTTAAATACAAAATTGAATCAAGAGTTATGTTCATATATAATATTTTTTAAATGTAAAAAAAATCATTTTTTTTATAAAAATAAAATTTTTATATTACTATCTTCAAATGATATGATGATTGCATCTTTATATGATTAATGTTGAGAATTAATTAAAACATAAAATCAAGATTGTTATATTTGATTGATGCCTATTATTTGTTCTTATACATATAATATATCAAGAAAAGAATTTATTTTTTACAAAATTATATTTTTTTATGTTATTGTTATACCAAGAAGATATTTATTGTCGCATCGTAAACTCTCGATTCCGAATATGTGGCGTATTGACAAGCTTGATCGATCGATCATCAAATTTATTTTATAGACTGGACTCAATTGATATAACATGTATGGAGGTTAACAATATTACTTGTTCTTATATTATATTTTATATTTATATATATATATATATATAATATTTCAAGAAAAGAATTTATTTCTTACAAAAATATATTTTTATGTATTATCTTTGAATATAAGATAAAAAATTATTGATGTGAAGAGTACACCAATGTATAAAGTTAATGTATAGAAAGTAATTATTTTAGCTTGCATTTCTTTGAATTGTTTATATATAGTAATTTTATTATATGAGGTTTTTTTATTGCTTTATATCACTTTTCAAGTAATTTAGATATATAACAAATCATGTTAGACTTAAATATACTAATAATCTCAGTTAACATCATTGAAAAGCTTTAATTAAAATATTTAGATTTTTTAATTATTTAATAATTTATTATGATTTTTTAATTATTTTAATTGTTTTTTAATTAGTTAATTGATTTATATTATTTGGAAAAAAAATCACATGTAATTATGTTTTCCAATGAGGGTGGGTAGTGCTATTATTCCTTGTGAGCCATGCATTAAAATTTGTGATGATTTGAAAATAGTGAAAATGAACTACTTGCACTTAATGTTGCATTTATTAAGGTTTATATATAAATATATATATATATATATATAATTTTTAAAAATATATTTATTTGATATATTTTTTAGATATTTTTTATTTTTATTTTTAAAAAACAAAATAAATTTTTAAATATTTTTAGTATTAAAAAAACTAACACTCAAAACATTGACATCAAACTTATCTTATTTTTAATTAAAATATAAATAAAATAAAAAGTAAATAATTCCAAATGACTTATTATTAAATTAATTTATGAAAAAACATGAATAGAAAAATGAATAAACATAAAATGATTAGAAATTATGCATGTACTGCCTCTTTTTATTCCATTAAAATATTCTTAAAAAGTATTTTATTTCTATAAAGATTAATTTTATTTTAATAATTATAACAGTGATAAAACTAGTAAAATTTAAGTTACAAATCCGATCTGTCCCATTCCTGTACAACATCCTTCAGACCATTCTTGCTCTCAAATGGCGACAAGTGCCTTGTACTCTCTCTCTCTCTCTAAAACTCTCTTTCTCTCTCTACCATTAAATTGAAATTAAATAAGAAGGAAGAAAGCCAACCATTTTCACTTTAAAATGGTCCCATCATGCTTTGTTCATGAAAAAAAATCTTATAATTGTACTATTTCACAATAGTTCTTCTCTCTCCCCTCCATTCTAAGGTTGAAGATGATCTTTTAATTTTTTTTTTATTGATCTTCAAAATAAAAGTATCAATAATTGATTCGATATAATAATTAGACATAAACTCAATTCAAATAAATTTAAATTTTGGCTGATCAGATTAATTTTTGCATACGATTCAGGTCTAAAAATCTTACTTAATTTGCCTCAATTTTGATCTACTAATTCATGATTGGCTTAATTTTATCTCAAGTTTAAATTTAACTTGTTTTTGATCTAATTTGAATTTGAATATAAATTGAAATTCATATTCAAATAGATTGTTATACTATAACTCATATTGAAAATAGTTAAATTTGTGTCAAGATTTTTAACATATTTAATAAATAAGTTCATATTTTTTTTTTCACCAATAGCTCATATTTAATTTGAAAGGATTTCGTTGAAAAAATAAATAAATAAAATAAATTAAGAGTTATGTTCATATATAATATTTTTAAAATGTGAGAAAAAAAATCATTTTTTATATAAATTTTTTTTTCTATATTACTATCTTCAAATTTAAAATCAAAATTATTGATATGATGAATGCACCTTTATATATAATATTTTTTCCAATTAAGTTATTAATTTAGAAATATTAATTTAATTAGAATATTTAGATATATTAATTTATTTTTTAAACATTTATAAAGTTATTATGATTTTTCTAAGATATTCAAAAGAATTATAAATGATGCCAATTAAGTTATTAATTTACATAATGAGGAAAATCACATGTGATTATTTTTTTCCTTATGGGGGCAGTGATGTTATGAACTATTTACACTTAATGTTGTATTTATTGAGGTTAGGTGATTCTTTAACACTTAATGAATTAATTTATACAGAAAATATGAATAAAATATTTATAATTATTAGAAATTATGTATGTGTTTTCCCCCTTTTAATTTCATTGAAATATTGCTCTGAAAAATATTTTATTTTCTAGCATTATCAATTTTTTCCACCTCCCTTAGACATACTTTTCTTGCTCAAAAATTGCGACAAATGCTCTCTCTCTCTCTCTCTCTCTCTCTCTCTCTCTTTCTCTCCCATAAAATCAAAATTAAATAAGAAGGAAGAAAGCCAACAACTTCCACTTTAAAATGGCTCCACCATGCATGGCTCATGGAAGAACTTATAATTGAACTATAACTATATTATGTTAGAATTTTTTTTAGATCTAGGTTTTACTTCCTATGAACAGAAGCATTCATAGTTAATTACCCCTCTTACCACAACAAGAGAGCACTTTCGATTAAGGTTTAAAATAAACATATCTTTCTGATATGATTTAGTATCTTGCCGTGTGAAGTGAATGACTATCTAAAAAAATATAGGGGTAGTCTCGATTAAGATCCTATGATTCCATCATCTCGGGACTGTCGTTGTTCTAATCTACCAATATCAGAGGGCTATTAGCTGTAATGTACAGGGAGTCTGATTAGCATCCATGGGTTTCCTCATCTCAGATATCTTGAGTAAACTTAATATCTCGAGTAAATTATTTAGTGAATTAAGGATAAACTTAATTTATAAGTTTATTAAATAATTTAATGAAGTATGTATTGCAGACATATGTAGGGCTTACATCTATTAGAATGTAGTTAGGGGGTGTTTACAGGGTGAATATTTGGATTAGACTTGCATCTCGAATGACATTAAGGTGTTCAAAAGATGAACATATGGATTTGATCAGATTTAAGGACTAGACACAAATTTGATTAGATTTTAACTCACCAACTCGAGATTGAATCGGATTTAACACATAAATTTGAATTTAAGATAATTTGAATTTGAATTTGACTTATAATATATGTTTGAATGAGTCATTTGAGTCATATTTATATCAATAGAATTGAAAACGAGTCAAATTCACATCAAGATTTTGACATTTACTAAATAAGTCAAGTCAGGATTGCACCTATTCACTTCAGATCAAAATTAGATCAAACTCGAACCCAACTCATTGATCTGAATGTATACCCTAACCTGCTCACTTAATTAAGATTTGATGACATAATCTCCTTTTTAAGTTCATCAAAATATTGCTCAACAAATATTTTATTTTTCATAAATGTGAATTTTATTTTAATAATTTCAATAATAATTAAGCTAATAAAAATTAATTTACAAGCGACATGATTAATGAACCATTCTATTCCTATATGGCCCACCCTAGACTACCTCTCTCTCTCTCTCTCTCTCTCTCTAAATTGATTGCAAATGCCTTTAACTCATTTCTCACTCTTCCTCTCTACCATAAAATCAAAGTTAAATAAGAAGCAAGAAAGCCAACCTCTTTCACTTTAAAATGGCCCACCATGCCATGAAAATACTTATAATTGAGCCATTTCATGAGGTTTCTTCGCTCTAAATTCCCTTTTGAGGTGGGAGGTGATTTTTGAATATCTTTTTATTGGTCTTTGAAGACAGTTGCTTGGGCCCATTTAGGGGTATTGACTCAAGTCAATAAGTTATGCTTGATCCGAGTCAATTTTGACTCAATCCGAATTATTTATTAAATGGGTCAAAATTTTTGACCCAAACTTGATCCACTTTCAAGTTGACTGATCTGAGCAAAACTCGAATGATCCATTTGAATTTATATGTTAGGTCACAATTGAATCAAAATTGAGTCAAATTTGAATTTGTGAGCTACATTCAGATCAATCTCAAGTTGCGGTTCAAATAGAGTCAAAATTAACCTAATTTCCAATTAATGGCTCAACTCGGATCTAATCTAAAAAATTAAATAGGCCAGACTTTTAGACTTGAATATAACCCATAAGTTAATCGGGTCAATCCGAACTCAAAATTTCTTAACAAAGTTCCTATCAAGTTGCCATAAGCCCGCGTTATCACTCCTTATGATGGCATAACTTAAAGGTGATAGGCGAAGTGATGTAGGGAGATATAGAGGCACTACTAAAGTTGTAGTCTAAAGGCAACAATATATAGCAGCGGTATTAAAATTGTTATGTATGATTGGCTACAGCTATAACTAGTGAATTATTTTGAGACGGTTTTGAAATTTGTTAAACGGTTGGTTTATATGAATCCAAACAAGCGATCCGTTTAATCAATAACACAAACCGAACGATCCAAACCGAAATTTTTGATTTTGTTGGTTTAGAAAACCAAAAATTGAAAATATAATTACTATAATAATTATTAATCAAAGAATTATATCATTTTATCAAATTATTTCCAAAATTAAATAACTCCTTGACAAATAAAATTAATAATATACAATTTATCATTGAAATTCCTTTTTTGAGAGAATTTTCTAAAAAATGAAAAAATTGATTCTTTAGATATTTTTGATTTAATATGACGATTAAGATAATACAAAACCGAACCGAAAATCGAAAACCGAATTTTACCAAATTCAAAATTGAAATCCAAAAAAAAATTATAAAACCGATCCGAATTCAAAAAATTGATTTAGATGGATTTGGATTTTCAGTCTTAATCAAAAATGACATTGTTATAATTATGATCATAAATACCATTTAGCTCTTTTGATTCGTGAAATGAAAAGTATGTTTTGGCTAAGCTTAAAACTTTTTTGAGAAGCTAAAACTCAGTTTCAAAAAGCATACTATTCAAATGGGTATTAAAATTAAAAATTCAAGCTCTCAAAAGTAAAACGCACTAAAAAAATTCTTCCAAACGAAGCCTTAACCGCCATAATAAAAATCGGTTTAAGTTGCTGCTGGAGGAGCATATTATTAAGACGTGAAACAGTCTCTCTCTCACCTGATTGAAAGCCCTAATTGTGTCATCCTTTTCGAAATACTTCTCTCTCACAACGGCTTCTTCTTACATTTTAGGGTTTTTTTTTTTGGACTTTTTTTGTTAGATTTTGCATTCTAAATTTGGGAATGTTTAAATTAATTAGTAAACTGAAACCAATTCCAAAGAAACCAATTGCATTCTCGTGCTCTCATAAACTTCACTATTATTATTATTATTTTGTGTGACTTAAAAGTCAAAAATATTTAAAATATATATAATTTATAAGAAGTATTTTAAACTTTTTTTTAATTTAAAATATTTTTTTATACTTATCACTAACAAATGGAGCATATCACGCCTTAATCAAGAATTGATAAAATAATCACTTAATGCCACCCGTTTTGGCATAGCGAAATGAGGGCCTTTGCACAAATTCTAAGTGTTGACATTTTTTGGATGGGATTTTTGAAAGGACTTCGTGGGAAAAAAAATTATTTTTCGATTGATATAATTACTCTTAAAAGCATATAAGTTTTGTTATATATGTTTATATTTATCAATTTTAGTGGAGTCTATTTTTATTTTATATTATTATTTATTTTAAAAATAGATTTATTTAATATATATATATATAATTAATTAATTTTATTTTAAAAACTAAATTAATTTATTTTTAAAATATTTAAAATAAATTTTTTTTGGCTATAAGTATTTTTAATAAATAATTCTCATCATATTTAGGGTTCCTTTGAGAGAACTTTCTGACTGCTTTTTAAAAAGCAGTCAGAAAATAAGGGGTTAAATTTATAATTAACTCATAAATTAAATCCTACAAAGCAAAAAATAAATAAATATTTTATATTCCATATTCATATATTTTAAACAATTGAATTTTAAAAACTAAATCCAAAATTTTATTTATAAAAACTATGAATTAAATTAAATCAAAAATAACATTTTTGCAACAAGTCCCATAAAAAAAACAAAATGTATGGATCATGATCATGATATTAATATTTTTTTAATAACCTCATATTTGAATAATAATAACGTTTTATACACTTTGTTTAAAATTCAAAACTTAGAATAATTATAAAGCTAAAGTTAATTGCAAAACTGAACCAATTCATTAATTAAGACTATCAACTACTAATTTACTCTAAAATAAATAATATAACATTTTGAATATGATTTATTATTTAAATAATGTTATTAATTGATTGATAAAAACTATTTAAATTACATTCTTTTTTTTAAAAAAAACTCTTTTAGATATTGGAAAATTGTTGGTTTCTTGAGTGATAACAAAATAACATATTAAGAAATATGATTATATTTTTATTTTAAAATATTAAAATATGGGAAAGACAAATATATATATATATATATATATATATATATATATATATATATATATATATATATATATATATATATATATATGATATGGCTCTCAAGATACCATCAAAGCACAAATCTTGATGTCGAAAAGTGATTTGATTTTGAGTCAAACCGATCGAGATCTGACTTAAAATATCATTGGAATCTTTGGGATATCAATTAAATCCCAAAACACTCTCAAATATGGAGTGTTTATAGTCAAATCGAAGCTCGACGATCTAACGAGCCTAAGATCTCATAATTCCGACTTCATTTGGGCATCTAAATGCTCAAAATACATCAAATGATCAAAGGAATCATCTTGAGCCGTCCGATCGAGGGGAGTGGTACAGGCTTTACATGAATTTACAAGAATGCCCCTCCTCCCATCTATAAATAGGCCTTCATTCCTCACATGAGGGAGGGCCAAGTGAAGAAGAAGAGGAGCTGAAACAAGTGAAGAAGAAGAAGAGCTGAAACAAGTAAAGAAGAAGAGGTGCCCGAGCAAGGAAGAAGAGAAAGAGTCCGAGCAAGGAAGAAGAGGAAGAGTCCAAGCAAGAAAGAAAAGGAAGAGCCCGAGCAAGGAAGAAGAGGAAGAGTCAGAACAAGAAGAGGAAGAGTTCGCAAGGAAGAGGAGGAACCCAAGCAAGGAAGAAAAAAGGAAAGAGGAAGAAGAGGAAAAGCCCAAGTGAGGAGGAAGAGAGAGCTCGCTTGAAGATCCTCCAAGCAAGATCGCACCCCAAGCAAGATCGACTCCGCCAGCCACAACCACCGCCACACCCACCACCATCATCAATTGTACCTGCATTCCCACCAAAGTTACCCCACATCTCCACCATCGAATAATTACAACTGATCATTGTTACAGGTTGTTATTCCTCTCTCATATGCAATTGTAATCCCGTTATCGGAATACTTTGTACTCAAACGGATACATAGTGGAAGCTTTTCTGGCTAGCCCCGTGGTTTTCCCCTCTTTCAAGTTTTCCACGTTAAAATTGAGTGTCTCTTGTTCGCTTTAATTTAATCCGTGTGTGCTTTGGACTTCACAACAATGCTAAAAACTTTCACTCTATCGCGATTGGTTTTACGGCACGCAATGCTTTGCCATCGTGGGATCGATTCCCATTATTTCATCTTGTATGGCGACCAAGTTTTCCAACAAGATCAAAACCACCATTGAGGTGGAGCATTTCAAGCATTTAAGGAGCACAAGTGAAGAATGAAGATTCATCAAACTTTGTTCCTTCAGATTTTGTCAAAAACTGGAGGGCAATTCTTAATCTCAAAAGATTATCCAAATCGATATTCTGGATATCTAATTGATTATCAGTTCGAGAAGTAAGTCAGTAATACTAATGAAAAAGGCCAAAGATAAGGAGCAACTTTGGCTACAACCACAAACGGATGTTTTAATCGACCTCTTCCATACATGTTAACGTCATCGAGCAAAGACTCTGACAAACAACCTAGGATGGGTCAAAAGGTCCTTGGTGGACTTTCTACGACCTCTTCCATACAGGTTAACGTCATCGAGCAAAGACTCTGACAAACAACCTAAGATGGGTCAAAAGGTCCTTGGTGGACTTCCTACGACCTCTTCCATACAGGTGAACGTCATCGAGCAAATACTCTGACAAACAATCTAGGATGGGTCAAAAGGTCCTTAGTGGACTTCCTACGACCTTCCACGAGTTAACGCCATCGTAACACTCGACAAACAACCTCGGATGGGTCAAAATCCTCGGATTCAATTCAACCTCTTCCATACGTGTTAACATCATCGGTAGACTGACAAACAACCTCGATGGATCAAAGATCTCGGATTCAATTCGACCACTTCCATAGGTTTAACGCCATCGGGTAACACTCGACAAACAACCTGGATGGTCAAAATCTCGGATTCAATTCAACCTCTTCCACATTGGTTAACGCCATCGTAACACTCGACAAACAACCTCGGATGGGTAAAAATCTCGGCGATTCAATTCAACCTCTTCCACCGAGCCATCGAAGTCACACTCGACAAACAACCTCGGATAGGTCAAAAATCACCACCGCTGCACCCGCACGCCAGGCCACTGCCGCTGTATTGCCATCCACTATCCGCATGCTGATTCCGCTATGTTGCCGCCACCATTGGCCGTATAGCGGCCACCAGCCACTACCGTAGGGCCATCGCAATTATCGCCGACAATCTTCCATCTCCGTAACCTTCGTTTATTACTACCATCGCCGTGCCATCCCGCTTACTACTGACGCCAATGCCACTGCCGACCATATCATGTGGTGCCGACCATTTCCGGGCCGCCAACCGTATATTGGTCACCTTGCCGACTACCGTCGACCATCGCCGGCAATCTCCGCCGGTCACCACCATCGTCGATGGTTATCCTCGACGACCACCCTCGCAGGTCACCATCGCCGACCAATGTCGTCAGCCCCCATCGTCGAGCATCTTCATCAACCCCCGTCTCCGGTGATCGCCTCCTAACCCGGACGGTCCGACGAGGCCAGTAAACTGGACGAGGCCGGTAAACCGGAACCACGACATATGTACCGTGGGCCTTGATCGCCTCCTAACCCGGACGGTCCGACGAGGCCAGTAAATCGGACGAGGCCGGTAAACCGGAACACGTGATGCGCCTGATCGCCTCGACCTGACGGTCCGACGAGGCCGAATCGGACGAGGTAAACCGAACCAATGATATGTACCGTGGCCTTGATCGCCCTAACCCGACGGTCCGACGAAGTAACCGAACGAGTAGGAACCGGAACTGACGACGTACCATGGGCTTGATCGCCTCTAACCCGTGACGATCCGACGAGCGAACCGACGAGGCCGGAAACCGGAACCACGACGTATGTATGGGCCTTGATTGCTAACAGACGGTCTGAGGCCGAACTGGACGAGGTAAAACCGGAACCACGCGATGTACCGCGCTTGACGCTTCCCAACCTGACGGCCCGGATGAAAGAACCGGATGAGGCCGGGAAACCGGAACCACGACGTACCGCGGGCCTTGATCGCCTCCTGATCGCTCCTTGAACGCTTGATCGCTTCTTGATCGCCTCAAAGGACCCTCACTCAAGAAGAAAGGGAGAGGAAAGGTGCTCTCCTCTCACCCTGTGGGGTATTTATACCCACGGAGGAAAAAAGGGTAAAACCCTCAAAATGGCTCAAAATCGTTCAAATTCTGGCATGGCGTGTACAGACGTATGGTTATGGCTACAGACGCTGCTGCCTCTCGCCGCCATTCGGCCGTGGCGTCACGCGAACGTCATAGCTGCAGACGCTGATGTCATGCAGATGGCCATGCTCGGCGGCGAACCCACTCACGCCAAGCTCGCGACGACCGCTTATACGCTGCCCGCCATACAGATATCACGGCCGCCCGCGACGAATTGGCCGCATCCAGCCCCGCCATTAAATCGCCACCCAGACTTGACTGATTTCGCCATGGTAAGACTCTACAAGACGCTGTTGAAGCTCACGGCCATGCCAGCAAGCGCTCATGAGTCCCAAAGAAAACTTTCATGAGTATCCAAATAGATCCGTAACCTCAAAATCTCTTTACATCTACTTCCATAATCACAATTTTATATTTTTATGATGATTTATTCTCTCAAAATGTATGATTCATGGGCCCACACATTTTGTTGAAGAATTTATTATTTTCAAGCATTTGACACATATATTTTTGGATGAATACGCTAATGTCATCCAAAAATAGGGGGCAACTGATATGGCTCTCAAGATACCACTAGTCAAAGCACAAATCTTGATGTCGAAAGCGATATGATTTTGAGTCAAAACCGATCGAGATCAAGCACTTAAAATATCATTGGAATCTTTGGGACATCAATTAAATCCCAAAATAGCTCTCAAATATGGAGTGTTTATAGTCAAATCGAAGGCCTCGACGATGGATCTAACGAGTCTAAGATCTCATAATTCGACTTCATTTGAACATCCAAATGCTCAAAATATATCAAATGATCAAAGGAATCATCCTGAGCCGTCCGATCGAGGGGAGTGGTACAGGCTTTACATGAATTTACAAGAATGCCCCTCCTCCCATCTATAAATAGGCCTTCATTTCTCACATGAGAGAGGGCCAAGTGAAGAAGAAGAGGAGCTGAAACAAGTGAAGAAGAAGAGGAGCTGAAACAAGTGAAGAAGAAGAGACAAACAAGTAAAGAAGAAGAAAAGTCGCAAAGAAGAAGAAAAGAGTCCGAAAGCAAGGAAGAAGAGGAAGAGTCCAAGCAAGGAAGAAGAGAAGAAGAAGAAGAAAAGAGTCCAAGGAAGAAGAAAGAGTCAGAAAGGAAGAGAAGAGTCAGAAAGGAAGAGGAAGAGCCCGAGCAAGGAAGAAGAGGAAGAGTCCAAGCAAGGAAGAAGAGGAAGAGTCCAAGCAAGGAAGAAGAGGAGGAACCCAAGCAAGGAAGAAAAGGAAGAGTCACGAGGAAGAAGAGGAAAAGCAAGTGAGGAAGAAGAGAGCTCAAGCTCAAGATCCTCCAAGATCGAGAAGATCGACTCGGGCCTGCCATCAACCACCGCCACCGCCACCATCGCCACTAATTGCCTGCATTCCCACCAAAAGTTACCCCAAGATCTCCACCATCAAGAATTACAACTGATATCATTGTTACGTTATTCCTCTCATATGCAATTGTAATCCCGCATCGGAAGACTTTGTACTCAGATACATGGAAGCTTTTTTGGGCTACGTGGTTTTCCCCTCTTTTCAAAGTTTTTCACGTTAAAAATTTTGGAGTGTCTCTTGTTCGCTCTTTAATTACCTGTGTGTGTGCTGGACTTCACAACAAGGCTAAGGCGTAAACTTTCACTCTACCGCGATTGGTTTTCTAGCACGCAACAATATATATATTGCATAATGTCTAGGATTATCAAAACAGCTTGTTGTTCGCGAACAACTCGTGTTCAGCTTGTTAGAGAAATTTTTTGTTCGAATTTGAAACGAGCCGAACATGAACAGCTTAACTGTTTGCTCGTGTTCGACTCGATTAGGCTTGAACCGCGCACGGTTCCTCGATTGCGTTACTTGCCTATTTATATTACGCTATTCAACTTCCGACTCCGAGCGGTTTGAATTTCACTGTTTCGCTTTACAACCTTTACCAATGGCAAGCGGTTCGAGCGGTTGAGCCCTAGTTCTTCTGAGCTTCTCTGCCTCTGAGTTCTCCAATCTCCGCTTCTCCTCGTCCCTCGACTTTGAGCATCCAAGCAGTACGCACTCCACAATCCCTTCCTCCCGAGTCCTGCCTCTCGGATTTCTCTCGTTTTTGTGTGTGGCGCCGAGCAAGTGGTGTCATGAATTTGATCCTTTGTCCCTTTCTCTCGTTCTCATTTTTTTGAGTCCTGACTCTTCTCTGTGATTTTATTTACCTCTCGACTCTATTAACTGTTAATATGAGATTATTACCTGCTCGACCTGCTCAGGTATGTCATAGACCTCTGTAGCCTTTCACCAATCTATGATTATTGTGATTATGTGATTTTTTGAGAGCATAACTCCTCTGTTATATGGGAGCCTCTGTTGGAAGTGATTATATGATTTGAATTGGGCACTGGTGATTTTTTTTCTCAATGTGCAATCGATTCTATATTAAAATCGGTATGTTCACTGTTGGTTTATTTAGGGTTTCACATGTCATTGTTCCAATCGATTCTTTGAAAGCTTTTTTGTTTTCTAGCGTAAGCATGTGAATGGGATATGTCATTGTTGTGTTGTTGGTTGTGAATCGTGATCGCGATGTTGTTTAGTTTTAATGTGCTTCGTTCCATCTAGTTCCTTTGTCCCTCTCATTCTCGCACCTTTGAGTCGTCTGACTCTCATTTTCGAGCCCTCAACCCACTAAATTATGTGGTTCCCTCTATCTGTTTACTGTTTTGAAAGTATGATATGTCGTTACGTCGTATATGTTTAGACTGTTTTAATTCTTTTGAAACTTGAAAGTATGATGTTGTTTAGTTTCAATGTCGTATCTGTTTACACCTTTGAGTCGGATGTGCCATTGTGCGGCATGTGCCACAATATGATATGCCATTATATATGTTTTTGGATTTCACAATAATCTGCTCTTTCAGTTTTTTGTATTTTCAAATTATGTGATGAATAGTGCCTGTTCTATGCGTATATAATTGGGAGAAAAAAAAAATACTGCCAATTTAGGTTATATATATTTATGGTGGAAAAACCTGAAAGATTATTAATGATTTCTCTCATTTAATTTATCTGGTAAAAATAGATGGCTGGCTAATTGTAAGCATTAAGCAATAACATATAAATACACTGCTTTAGTGCTCTACAACTAGTAATGCTTGAAGCATACTTTATAACCTCCCGAGCAAGAAAACGGATCATATGCTTTTACTTTAATATTTGATAATTATTTGTTATTTCTTTTTTTACCAAATTATTTTTGAAAAAAAAATTAGATGATTTAAATAGCTATTAGCCAGTTAACTAATTTTCTAATAATCTTCTTCTTATTTCTATTACAATGAAGCTCACTCTCTTTCTATTATAAGTGATATTCATCTTTACAATTTTGATTATGCAAAGCTTGGTTGCAATGTATTATGTATGTTCTAAACTCTGTTATATCTATGAATACATTATTTTTTAACATATTTATCATTTAACACATGATGTTTGGAATTATTCATAGTTTATATACAACATATGTCATCATTTGAGCATTCTCAGTCTGCATCAACTGGTGAGGTACCACCAGTTGATATGAAATATGTGAAAGATAGTTATAATCAAGCATCTCAACAAATTGTTGAGAGTGCTAGCACTATACTAGAGTTGCAAGCTAAAAAAGCTAGAAAGAGAAAGTCTAGTGTGTGGGAGTACTTTGTAGAGGTTAAAATTATATCTAAGAGTGTTAAGATTCCTTGCTTGTAATGTATGTCTTGTGGAGTTAAGTTCCAAAAATCAAAAATAGACACAACTTCTCAAACATATCAATAATTGTGATAAAATTAAATCAAAATATCAACAAGTTATTAATTTATCAGATAAAAGGCAGAAGCGACTGAATTTCTCTCTAATTAATATTGCTAGTGATTTTGGCATTTCTATTTTTCATGATCATAAAAATTATGATCAAAGACAGGTTAAAAAAGTTATTGCACGGATGATTATTATTCATTAATATCCTTTTATGATGGTAGAGCACACTCGGTTCAATATCTTATTGACATTTTTGAATCATAATTATAAAAGTGTGTCTAGAAATACCATAAAAAAATGATTGCATGCAGATTTATGATGTTGAGAAAGAAAAACTTAAGACTTATTTTAGTGGTGTTCAAAGAGTTTCATTAACATCAGATTGTTGGACATCTAATCAGAAAATAGGGTATGTGTTTGACTATTCATTTCATTGATTTGTCATGAAAGATTCAGAAAAAGATTATTAATTTTATTGAACTTGGCTCTCCTCGTACTGGGACTTTCATCTGTGATGCTATATGCAATTGTTTGTTAGAATGAAATCTTCAGGATAAAGTCTCCACAACTACTCTTGATAATGCCAGTAATAATGATGTTGTAGCTTCTTGCCTTAGAAATAACTTTGATTTAAGAGGAAAATTATATTTTTGTGGTCATTTTTTCATATGAGGTGTTGTGCATTGAATATAATGGTGCAGGATGGTTTGAAAGAAGTGCATGACATAATTTATAATATAAGAAAGTCTGTTAAATATCTCAAAAAATCTCATGCAAGGCTACACAAATTTGTTGAGATTGCAAAACAGTTAGGAGTACCTACATCACGGTCTCTTTGTATTGATGTGTCAACACGTTGAAATTCAACTTATATGATATTTGAGTCTACTTTTATTTATCATACTATCTTAACTCATTATGCAGTTAGAGATTCAAATTCAAGTGGGTATCACTAGATTCTGATTGGCTGAGGTATGAAAAAATTAGAAAGTTCTTATCAATTTTTAATAATATCACTCAAATAATTTCTAGCACATCATATCCAACATCAAATATTTTTTTGCCAACTGTAATGCATGTTAAGAAGCTTCTCTAGGAAGAATTTAGATCTGAAGATGAGTATGTGAGAAAAATGGTCACGATTATGACAATAAAATTTGATAAATATTCGAGGGAGTGTAACCTACTAATGTATTTTGCTGCAGTTCTTGATCCTCATTTAAAGTTGAAATTCATTTCATTTATATTTCCTAAGATCTATGAACCACATGAACTTGATTCTCAAATTATATATATTGAGAAGGCTCTTTGGGAAATACATGTAATATATGCTTTTTAGAGTTCTTCTATTACTGCAATGAATGATTCTATCAATGTGGGGTTTTCTTCTTCGAAGTCTATTATAGATCCTCTTAGCGCATCTCAATTTAATTATATGTTGGGTTTTAAAGATTTTGTTATGTCATCTGGCTCCATACAACCTGCTAAGTCCGATTTGCAGGTGTATCTTGAGGAAGGGTTATTTGTTTGCAATACTGAGCAATTTGATATTTTGGAATGGTGGAAGATGAACACATTAAAATATCCATGTTTGTCTAGAATGACTCGTGATATTTTATAAATTCTAATAATGACTGTTGCTTCTGAATCCGTATTTAGTGTTGGTGGAAGGGTACTAGATGATTATAGAAGTTATTTATCTACCAAGACAGTTAATGCATTAGTTTATGCATCTAATTGGATCAGATCATCTCAAATAAATGCTAAAACACCCTTGATAAGTGCTTCATTGCTTCAATATAGTTCCATGCAATTTAATATTATTATTTCTTATTTTGCATTTTATTTTATTTTTAATTTTTTTTTACAGCAAGAAATGTTGGAGGAGGAAAATTTGGGTGTTCCTTTGGGTGATTCGTGAGCAACAATACTTTTTTTTGTGTTATTAAGCTACTAATCATTTGAGGATATCATATCCATTTAATTGCAAAACTTTACTTATTTTTGTTTTATACACTTGGTTATACACTTATACTGATGATAGATTGTTTGCTTAATTTGGGTTGATTTAAATTTATGAATTATTGTGTAATATTATTATGTTATAACTATTTTGTTTACAGAAGAATTATAGGAGTGAGACTATGATGATTTAAAATGCTCAGATAGATAAATGTTGCTTCGTTGCTTGTTGCCTTCATTTTGGTTTGTCATTATTGTATGTAACCCTATAGAGGATTGAAATGATGGTAAAATATACAAATTTGAGCAAATATTTTTTTATTGATCTTCTATGGTTTGGATGCATGCAATTTGTCAACCTTATGTGAGATTTTTAAGATGATGATTGATGAGTATCAAATACTTTTATGTTTCAACCTTTGTCTCTCTATATTTAGAATGACATGTTAAAGTTAAACGTACAACCATATAGAGTGTACGAGGTTATGTCATATCACATATGTGTTATAATTAAATCTGAGTCTATCTAGTTTCAAAATTCCTATATTTTCATTCAACTGTTGTCTACTGGATCACTGCCCACTACCCAATTCTATCATTCTATGTTGTTTTGTTGTTTTGCTGGTTGTTCTTCTGCTCTTTCAGCTGGTTGTAAGTGGTTCCATTAATAATGTTGAAGAGGCGGTTGGAGTCAATTTCAATTTAATTAAGATTAGGGAATACTTGAGCAATCTTGAGAGAAAAGAACAAACTATCAACTTCAACAAATAAATAACTATTAGAGATGCAAGGTTTATGAAAAGTGCATATGACAAAACCTTCTTATTCTCTAATAATGCCATCAGATCTAACTATGTTGTAAGAAGAACTAAAGAGCCATCAATTTTAACTTTAAGCTAAGGAGGTTTTGGTTTAATATAGAAAACAAGATTACATGAGCTATAATTTGATTATGCCATGAGATTATTTTTAATAGGCTTTTGCTACAACTTCTTATAATAGATAGCCTGTTAAATATGATTGAGTATTTGCTATGCTATGAAATCAGAGCTTTTTGGCTTATTATTGTGTATGGTTTCATTTCTATCCAACCATTGATGGTTGATTTTATTGATTCTTTCAGGCTGGTACTTTGGTTAGCTGTTGAGTCTATTCTCACTTCTCGGTGGACCTATGGTTCCTTTTTTTGCAGTCTCTTTGCTTTGATTAAAACTATTTTTTCTATTAATTGAAATTATTAAGTGCCTTTTTTGCATCTTTTTTTGCTTCTAGTGGGCTATTCTACATTTTGATGAATGGTGCTATTGAATATTTGAATTTTTATTATTTTTTTCTGGAATTGTTCGCTACTTGCCTACTTGGCTGTTGTTGCTTTGACTGCAAAGCCTAAGTTACTTTGAACTTTGAAGATTGCTTACTTGCTTTTGTTATTTCTATCATTCTATGAGAATCATGAGATTGATTGGCTCATTGGTTGTTCTGGACTTCTGGGTGTACCTCATAACTGCGTACTACCAGAAGCATATGCGACTTTTTGGTCGCTGGTCTCGATCAGAACTCGTTGTCTACACTTTTGGTCTTGACCGGTCTCTTTGCCTTGCCTTTGCTTCTAGCAGGCTGGTCTCCTTTTGATGGTTGGTTTTGTGGAATTGTTGGGCTTTGTTTACTATTTTGATAGCCCTACCCGTGGTGCCTTTTTCGCAGACTCTTTACATCTGCGATGTTGTTGCTTTTGTTGCTTATGGTGGCTAATTGGCTATGATGACTATGATGATCATATAATTATTTTCTTTGGTTGGTAGTATCTTTTATGATTGTAACCCTTCTTGGAAGTTGGATGCTCACTAATTTGTTGCCCCTTATGTTGATAATTAGAATGAACATTTTTTTTTACTCTAAGCCTGAGCCTTTTATTTTACCTTTTCTTTAGCTTTTTTTATTTTCTGTTTTTTTTGTACTTTGATGATGATTTAACACTTTAATCTTCTTGTAGCTCATAGAGTATTAGATCTTTGAGCCTTATCTCCCATAAGGACTTTATATCCCTTTCTCTAGTTTAATAAAACATTGTTTTATATTTTTGTATCATTGTATGTCTTTCATTATAAAAATTTTATGTGAAATGTATATTATAAATTTGAAGAATTATTTAATGTTAATAAAATTTGTATATTATTATATATATTTTTCTTATTTGTACCTAAAATTTTGTGTTATAATAATTCAAAATTAAAAAATAAGTTACTTTTAGTACTTAATTTGATAAATTAGAAGCCATCGGTGAAATCGAGTTAATTCGACAACAAGCGAGCAGAAATTTGAACACATACATTCGAACAACAATAAATAACGAGCTGAACACGAACGTTCTCAAAATGAGCTTAACTCGAACACGAGGCGAACACGAACATAAATAAATGTAAACGAGTCAAACCCAAACAGAGCCTCAGCTCGTTCATGTTCGGCTCATTTACACCCCTAATAATGTCATATTCTAATTATAACAATATTAAATAATTTTATTGCTCCTAATTTTAAAGTCATGTGTAATCTACAAGTACAATATAATATTTTTATTTTTATTTTTATTTTTTTCACTTGAATTTTAAATTATTCTCTCATATTTAGTCAATTGTCTCTTATGTCACCCATCTTCTTAGATAAGGATACCACTCATCTTTCAACTATGTCACCTAATAATACAATCAAACCAAGAAAATGGATCCCATAATCTATATATTTGACATTAGTAAGTTTATAATGTTCGAGGTTATACCACAAAAGGATGCCATGTCTATAACTTTATGCAATAGCAATCATTTTCTCCACGAGTAAGTCCTTGACTACAAACTTTGTATGCACATGCAGTCAATCATAACCCTACCAATGTAAGATGGTTACTTGATAGTGGAGCAACTTATCATGTCGCTAATGATCTAAAAATCTTTTTTTTTTCATTATCATCATAAAACCACAAAGATCATTATCATCAAAAAAGACTTATGCAGTTATGCTTCCATATTACCTCTATAAATTTTATATCTCTTAACTCATTCTCACATACCTTTAAATACAAGAAGTTACTATGCATACCTCACCAAGCAAAAATTTTCATTTTAATATTAAATTGTAAGCTTCCAATCAAGAGGATGTCAATTCGGGTCGACGGATCGGGTTTAAGTTTGACTCGAATTTGACCCGAACCCGACCCTTTTATTAAAGGATCAAAAATTTCAACCAGAACCCGATCCTACTTTCAACCCGATTGACCCGACATGACCCGAATGATTTATTTATATATGTATTTTAAGTCAAAACTGAATCAAATTCGGGTTAGTGGTTAAAAATAATCAATTTCAGGTTCGCGGATCAATTTCGAGTTAAATTAAGTTGGCGGGTCAAAATTGAGTCAATTTCGAGTTGGTGGGTCCCGAACGATCAAAATATCAAAAAATTTTATTCAATCGGATTTTTCAAAATTATTATGAATTATCGTATTGGATCAATTTTTAACACCCCTACTTCCAATAATGTTTCAATTAAATTCTTAGCCAATTATTTTTACATGATAGATAATAGTACAAGTTTCAACTTTTTTTTTTGAGGAAATATAAAATAGTTTTAGTTTAATCTTTTATCATATATCAAGACCACTCAATTTCAGTGACATCTTATATTAAAGAATCGATTGTTGGCTATTTTTTGTCACTCTATTATGACCAATAAGCTTGAATATTTGTAGTGTTATATCTACAATCCCACTTAAAATAAATATTTTACAAAAAATATTTAATTTGTTTCCCATATGAGCTTTTAGGACTTAGGGTTATACACCTTTATGATTGTTCTATTTCATGATAATAAACACAGAGAGTGTTGCTTAATTTCTCTCTATTTTTTAAACCTAACCTACACTCACTACATTCACTAGTAATTTATTGCGACAATAGTAGTTTCACCTGAGTGCCAACCTAACAAACAAAACATTTGATACTCAATCATCAATCTTTTGCTAAAAAAATAAAAAAAAATTAAAAGTGATGATCAACATACTACTCATACGAGACTTTCTTCTACTATAATTTGAGATCGATATCTTGACAAGCACGACTTCCAAACACTCGTTCGCCATCTCTATCAATCTCTTAGATGGTGTTGGTTCATAAAAATTTATTTTAGATCAAGAAATACAAACATTTCTCATATGATCATTGAAACCCTATCACTTTCACTTGTAGTATTAAGACATGATATCTTCCCTCATCCATAAAAATACAGTGATTGTTGATTGTTAAGATTGCCACATGATCACTCCACCAAATAAATCAATGTTCAAAGTCATTTTCTGACCATGACAATAGTAGTTTTCACACAACAACAACAAAACAAAACAAAAAATTAATAATAAAAATTGCTACTTGCTGGACTTCGTTTTCAAACTGTTCACACTGCTTTGCTGATTACTTCCATAAGAAGACATTCAATTGACAGTTGAATATCAACCGTACGCACTAAAGAACTGTAAATTATTCTATTCTTTCTGTTGATACTAAAGAAATAAACAGAAAACTTACACAAAAAATATTCACTTATATTCAACTTAACCTTGCACCTATTTACAACAAATCAAACAGCCAAAAAAGATATAATTGTTCCTTAACTTCTCCATTATCATAGCACAGACTAAAAATACATAAATCAACATATAATAAAATCATTAGCTAAGCTCCAGTAATAAGTTTGAATCCTAAACATATTAATAAACTCCAAATTGAACCACTTCCAGGCTCTCTAGAAGCCTCAGGCAAAGAAAACAAGAGTAAATGGCTATGAGACCAACACCCAAACTCTTGTTCAGCTTCATCTGCTTCCTTGACAAAATCACCAGAGCCCATAGCAAACCCCCAGTGAGAAATCCTATGATCACAAACTGAGAAGAGTCTTTAGGAATCAGAAAAGGGGAAGGAAGAGAGGCCAAAGAGGAGAGAAGAAGAGACATTCCTAACCCAACCAGTATGTTGAAGATTGGACCAGCATAGCATCCAGCAATAGCAATCTGAGCTCCATTCTCTCCTCCATTTACAGCCATGGTGACATTAGCTATAAGGTCTCCAAGAGAGTTCCCCCAAGCTAAAACAGTCACTCCAAGCACTGAAGGACTTATTTTTAGTATATGTCCTATAGATACAAGAAGAGAAACAAGCTCTCCTGCTACTATGTAAGTCCACACTACACTCATCAGAAAGCCAGCTGCAAGCAATGGGAGAAGAAGTTTTGGTGGGTGAGAGGCTTCAATATGCTCAATGGCAATGATTCCAAGAACCATTCCGATTAAGGCTGCAACGAGGAAGACTGCAATGCTTTCTTGTGAATCGATCTCTCCTTTTCGAGAATTCCATAAAAGTGCAAGAAGGTTTGGTGATAGAATCATGGAAGCTACTGCAAATGGTTTGGACCAATTTTCTTCTGTCACGACTGGGATTGTTAATCTTCTTGGTAGATAGAGTGGAAGCTCCATCAAGAACAGTACCCAGTCTAATAAAAGAGAGAACTTTACAACTTTTTTGCTCTCTTGAGCTGGGGCAGCCGATTGGTCCACTTCAATGGACTCCAATAATGGGGCTCCTAGCTCTTCGAGCTCATTCCTGCAACAATGGCTGGTGGAGACGACGATGACATAGAGAATGTACAGCGAAACGAAGAATATTGATGACAAAATGTGAACTTTTCCAACAGAAAGAATTAGGAGAAGGAAGAAGAGGGCGAGGAGGAAGAAACAGAGGTCTCTGATGAATCCGATGGATCGATGGCGACCACCCGGCAGCGCGAGGAGCAGCAGATACTGATGATGCCGATAACGACGCTGGAGACGAAGAAGGCTCCACCGAGAACGCTGCTGAGGCCCACTGCGGCGGCTCCGTCAAACGAGACGATAGCAGCGAAGACATCCGGCGCGCCGTTGCCGAGGGAGAGGAGAGTGACACGCCGGCGATGGTCGGGGAAAGGTTGAGCACACGGGAGAGGCTCTCGAGGGAAGGGCAGAAGTAGTTAGAAGCAGTGTTTCCAAGCAAGTAGAGGAGAATTAGAAGCCATAGAACAAGGATGATGTAGCCGAGAACAGGGGAGAAGCCGAGGACGCAGAAGAAGAGATTGAGGTAGTCGATGTAGCCTCCAGTGTCGCATGGATGGTTCTCTTCCAGGTAAACGCATTTGGCTTTGGAGTCGTTGAGCGATTCTAGTGATCCGCAAGCGTCTGGCTTTGTAGAAGGATGAGAGAAGGAACGAAGAATGGATTGTTTCGGAAAGGAGAGAGGGAAGAAGAAGAAGAAGAAGAAGAAGAAACCGAGCAAGAAGATGAAAGAGAGATTTATGAAGAAATAGTGGGCGTTGTAGAGGAAAGCAAGAGCCATTCAAGATAGAGATGATTCAGCTCCAATGGAGAAGGTATTCGGAGAAAGACGGGATTTTGGGAAGAAGGGCATGATTCGAAGGCATGGGTTTTATAGAAGAAGAAGAAAAAGGAATTCGTTGCTGGGTGGAAACAACGTAATACCTCTGGTTTTAACTTTTAACGACGCGTTCTCTCTCTCTTTTTTTTTTTTACATTTATAAATATTTAAACTCAAGATTTTTTAATTGAAAATCAAAATTCTCAATCAATAACTATTTTCTTTACAATTATTCAGTTTTTTTATAAATATTTGAACAAATTTATTCATAAATTAACATATATAATATATATATATATATATTTAAATTTAAGATCTCTTAATTAAAAATTATAATTCTCAATTATTAAATTAAGATGCCTAAGCTCAGTTCTCTCTTTCTCTGTCGCGGAGTGAGTTCGGCTTCTCCGTGCTCATGGGGTTGGAAAAAGTAAATGGGACACTGTAAAGTGCAGATCAATTTCATTGGAAGGACGCGGTGGGGAGGACAAGCGTTGGCTTTGGATCTCAGCTTCCTGTGATTATTGAATTTGTAATGGACCTTTTTTTACTATTTTAATGGGGCTTGCTTTCTTTGTTCTCTGGTTGAGAAATATTTTGATTAGGCCATTTCCAGAAGAAGAAATGGATTGCTGGATGGTCTCACTTAATCCAAAACAGTGGAAGACAGCGTGAGAGATAAGGCCCCATCTTAGTATAATTTATAAAGCGATTATAAATTAAGTTTGAAAAAACACAAAGTACTAAAAGTAATAAAAGACTATAAGATCCCACTTGCCTAAAATAGGTAACTTCAAATTTTAATTAAATATTTGCAAGAAAGAGAGGTGTAAAGAGTGAAAATTAGTTGTGGTGTATGAGAAAGGCTAATGCAATGAATTTTGAGAATACTAGAGAGACAACACAATTAAAAATGTAATAATAATCTTAAGTAGTTTGATCACGAGATTTTACATCTGCTATGAGCCAAAATAGAATCTTCATAAGCGAAGATAAAAAAAAAAATAATAATACATAAATTCTCTTTCTTCAACATTAATGAAATGATTGTTGGCTTCCCCTCTCATAATTATAGAGATAGCAATGAGTTTGTAAAGGACAAGTCTACTCATCGACCAGGGAACGAGACGGAGGAACCACGAGTATTCGTGGACTCCTCCAAGATCAAGAATTTGTGAGGGAGGTCGCCTCTTGAGTGAGACCTTAGACTCATCCCAGCAACACATGGGTGAGGTGTGAGCCTAACTGGAGCTGGAGTCATAGTGACGACAGTACTTAGAGGTGGAGTACCAACACAACTTCACGACTCTAAGGGCTGATATATTGTTGTTGTAGAACTCCATCAAATCATGGAGTAACTTTGCTTCTCCTTTATGGTGTGAATTTTTTGTTTGACTATAAGTGCAAGAAAGGTGAACTGGTCAAGGAATGGTACTCGGATCTTGATAACTTGTTATAAAAGTTTTCTTTTTGTTCAAAAGAGGGGCGACTCTCGCTGCCCCCAAACTCAACCCTAAAGTGCTCCAATTTGTTAAGTAAGGAGAGCGCGAGATTAGCGAGTGAGTGGTCGATGGTGAAGAACTGACCACTCTTGAGGTTGGCGAAGAGGAAGAGGAGGGGGAGCCGAGCGCGACTAATACTAAGACCGCTAATGAGGTTGGACCGAGTTCCACTCCCAAGAAGTCTAAGAAGTGAGCAGTAAGCTCGATCCCTTGCCGTCGTCAGCAGAGCAATGAATCTGCTGAGAAGGAAGAGGAGGAAGGCCTAGGGGACAACTTCTCTCCAAACCTGTGCGATCCTTTCTGTGAAGCCTATGAGTTGGGCTCCTTCATCTTCTCTAGCGATCTCAACAAGCTCTTGGGTGACCTCCGAAATGCTTGTCAGCCAAATGCTGTCATGACTGCTTAGACGATAGCATGACAATCAACTTAGGAGATGTGCCACAAGTTTCTTAGGAAGAGAAATGAGGCCTTCACAAGTAGGAACCAATTGGCGTAAAGAAGAAACAAACCACTCTTAAAGCCCAACACAAGGATCTTCAGGCTGAGGCGACTCGCCCAGAAGAAGAGAGAGGGTGTTATGGAGCTAACTCATCTCGTGGAGGAGGAGTTCTCCCATCAAACTGAAGAGTTTCATAGGAGAGAAGTTTAGTTCGTAGGGTTTCTCAATTCTGTCAACGTACCAAGAGATCCTTCAGCGAAAGTTCAAGGCCAATGCTAACTTTATCATATTTAAATTGGTGAAGCATGGTCACATTGATGCTAAGTTCTTGAACTTTTCGAACGTACTTGTGCTTACAAACTCTGACGATGACAATAAGGGCAGTTCGAGCCGATACATTATTCCCTACTTTTTAAATATATTTTCAATGAAAATACTTACCTAAATAATGACTTGATTCATTTCCTTAATGTGTGTTTTTGAATGAATGGGCTGATACTCACTAGTTAATATGTAAGTGGCTCTACATTTAACTTGGAATATTCGAGTTACTGATAAATAAGTTTATCTATTGGTAGTCACAACATGATGAGTTCACGTATGCGAGTAGCATCTAATTGTGGTGCTGACCATGGGAGAGAGTCGTAACTATCATGTGTGGACTTGCTAGTATGATGCTTATTTATTTAAATGAATTATGCCATGACTTAGAATATTTTGAGGCATTACCTCATAGAGAGTGTCTCTCTAAGCGATTAGCTTAATAGCACAAGTTTATGCTTACTCATTAGGTTGATACTCACTTATAGATGCACGAGTTGCTTTGCTCGGCTTAGGATGCTTTATGTGGTCGCATTATTCGTTAGTCACCCCATTTTTATGGTAGCCTTGACCTGGTGATTAGAAAAATTAATCATTTCTTTGTCGCCAACTTCATGGATGTCGGCGTTACTCAATACTTGTCAACCGCATGGAGTGTTGGTCTTTTTAGATGTCACTAGGAGATTTAGTCTTTCATTTAGTTGCCAACATTACGGAATGTCGGTCTTACGCTATAGTCGTCCAATGCATGGAGTGTTGGTTTTTTTAGTTTAGTTGTCGACCTCACAGGTTGTCGGTCTTACACTGTAGTCATCAATCACACAGAGTATTGATCTTTTCTAATTTAGTTGTCGACCTCACTAGGTGTCAGTCCTACATTACAGTTGTTAACTGCATGGAGTAATGGTCTTTCCTAGTTTAATTGTTGTCCTCATAGTGTATCGATCTTATATTAAGCTTCGATGGTTATACTAGTCTTTTTGAGCAAATAATTGCTTGATAAGTATTCTAGACTCCTACTCGAACTTTTGTCGCTCACTGAGTGGGACAATTCATTGGGCCAAAAATGGTGCACCAAGAGTCACCAAGTAGCTCCCCAAATAGTAAAAGTTTGCTTTGCTTGACAATAGTTTTTCTTGGGCTAATAGTGGTGTGCTAAGATCTTTCTTTGGGCTAAAAATGGCTCACCAAGTATCCTGAGTCATCAAGTAGCTCCCCGAATATATGTTTCATTTATTGTCGATCGTGTAGACATCTTTGGAAACCCTTATGATCCTGCCAATGAACTTATTTAAGGAGTAGAGTATATAAAACTTCATTATTGAAAATGAAAAGATACATGATACTTGAAGTTAATAGACTGAGTATAAATGATATAATCCTAAAAGGATGTCGAAATGTGGGGAAAATGCAGTCTTTATTGCTCAAGATATCCAAAATGTGAGTACAAAATATAGGTGTCTAGACTGTGAGCCAAAAAGATTCCTCATAAGAAAGAAATATCTCTTTTATAATATCAAGAGATTGCCATACATAGAAAGATCATATATATGGTAAGTTTAATACAAAAGATTCACGCCTAAGCTGATAGCAGTGAGCGAGTAAGATTCATTGAGCATGTGAGTAAGGATGAGATGGAGGAGAGTAGTCACATTATTCCTCAGCTTAGTCACCAGATGTTGGTGAGTAGAATTAGGTCTTGCCTTTGAATTATCACACAATAAGTTCTCCGCTTGCTGGGCTGGATCTATCTTTCTTTGTCGAGTGCCCCTTGACAAGTGTTCTTATTCTAGGTTGTCGAGTACTCTTCATGCAAGTGTCATTATCTTGACTTATAAGCTCGTTTAAGCCTACCCTTCGAGTATATAATTTCATTATTACATTTATTTATAGGACTTCAAAGAAGAATAATTAACTTTTTATTCTTCTTCTTTCTCTTTAAAAAATTTTATTGCATGTATCTCTATTTTAAATTTAATGAAATTTATTATTTTCTCTTCTTCCAAGTTATGTTTACTCAACGAATGCATAGACAATTGATCATGAGATATTATGTATTTTCTTGAGACCTTTTATTGTTTTTGGTGAGAATAATTTCATTATGCTTAAGAAAAAGTAGCAATGATTATCATATCTTGCCAAAATACTTGAATATGTATGTATGATGACATTTTATTATTAAACTAAAGAATGTTCATTCATTTGAGATTAATTGTATACTAAAATACCATTATAATTCCATTACTTTATGAATATTCCTCATACCATTTATTTTTTTCTCTATGATAATGTTTTAGCATTTATCATGATTTTTTATGATTCTTCATCTTTCATCACTACTGGTAAGGCTAAATATAGGATAGTGGTAGATGTCAAGAAAGCTAAAAGAAGGAGATGCAAATCTTTGGTTGATTAACTAATGTATCAAAGAAAAATAAGATGTAACCACCTACTGGATCCCGTGTATCTAAATATTACATCAAGAAACAATTGTTATAAATGCCATTGACAATGTAAAATTATTTTACTTAAAGGAAATTTTTTAACTTTAACTCTCTTTTTTCTTTTCTTTTTTGTTATGACCCAAAAGCTTGATACAGAACAAGAAATAAAGTAAGTTGTGAAGCTTTCAGAAGATGAACTCCAACTGAATGATATTTTTGAGATAATGTATATAGGGCTATCAAAAAGTTTATTGTTTGCGAACATCTCATGTTCGGATCATTCTTAAAGAAAGCGAGTCGAACACAAACAAATATTTTAAGGTTGATTTATAAACGAGCCGAACATGAACAATCTTTTATTCAATCGGCTCCTTTTAGCTCAAAATTACACACACACACACACACATACGTATATATAATTTCATAGGGGCAAGAAGGGTTTAGTAATTGGAGCTTTTGTCATACAAAAATTGACTCAAGTTCAATTTCTCCAATCTTCATATTTTGTTGGATTATTGCTTTTTCGAGCTATTTCAAGCTCATATGAGCAATTTCATACTATACAATCTGAACATGACCACTAAAATTTTGAGCTATTTGAATTGAGTTGAAAACAAATATAGTAATTTTCAAACAAGTTCAACATGAATGTTCAGCTTGCTCAAGCTCGGCTCATTTACACTCCTAAATATGTATAAACAAAGAACCAATGCCTAAAGTTATTGGCACGATTCCTAACCAACCAATAATTGTTGAGGATTTTTCTCGTTCACTCATCTTCATAAATCCAATCAAATTGATGATTGAATAAGGTATTTTTGTCTATATCTTCATTCTTGGCATTATTATATTGATTGTTGCAATCATTTGAGTGAAATTGATTCGAAGTGACTCACTCTTGTTGACCTACAAAGACATATCTATACTTAAATAATAAAAATCTTTAAATTCTTGAAGAAATTATAATGGAATATGAATGGTCATTAAATCATTTTAAATACATGAACTACTCTTATTTTCTAGAAAAATAATCATAGTCAACTAGGTTGACACATTGTCAATTTGACTTAATCTTAAGTGAAAGGCAAAAGATTTTTTGAGAGATCTTTTCAATCAAACATTGGGTGTATATGCATATATATATATATATATGTATGTATGTATGTATATATATATATATGTATATGTATGCATGTATGTATATAAGCCTTTGAACCACTAAGAACAAACATAAGCATGTAAATGATAGGCTTGTGGTGTTTATTTTTGCACCATGCAGATCTTATGGGATACTTATTGAAGTAATCGGGTATGACATTGAGGAATTGTGCACTTTCTCGAAAGATAGAAATCACCTCCCTATAATGTACCTAATCACCTAGTAAGGACTCCTAAGGCATGAAGGGTCTTCGAATGTACTAAAGATTTTTCCCAAACTTTACATAAAAATGTAAAACAGGGTTTATTTTATGCTGGGTTCATTAAGTTTCCTATAGAGGTAAGCCCCCATAGTTAATTACATCATAAGAGATGAGCTCCCTTAAGAATACTCTCAATTAAAGTAGAAATTAAAGTCTCCAAAGATTTTAAGGCTAGACTATCAATAAATTGGTTATGTTTGAAAAATCAAATGGTATTGTTCAAGGAGAAGAGTTACTTTTAGAATCCAAAGGGAGGAAGTAGGAAATGCTCATGATACTAGGAGGCTTAGTGAACATTCCAATCTATCCTATAATTGGGCTTTATATACTTAAAATTGAAGAGATTTATATGTTTTGAGTTGAAATTTTATTAAATTACTAGAGATTATAATCCAACAACACAAGGTTGTGAAATTGCCTAAGAGGTGAGGATTTATGCTTGTAGCCCGAAGAAAACAACTACCTTGGATCCTAAGTCTACGGGGCTTTAGCAAGAGATAAAGCATGACCTAAACCTAAGCAAAGGTGAGTATAAGATTTATCTCCATAAGAGAGAGTAAACCACCTGACTACTGGGTTTACAACTGCTTGGAGTGACCACCAGCTAACTCCTTCAACGATTCAAAACCATGTAGTTTGGTCATATAAATTTGTAAGATAGTTGGGTTATTATTGATTAGAAAGAGACTAAGGTCCTTAAACCCACTTTCTAAGAGACTAGAGCATGAGTGGTATGAATAATGACTTAGTCTAATAAGAAATCTTTTCAAATTTTATTTAATTTTTGACTCTTCATTGTGATAAAGGCTTTGGAATTTTGATGCCTATATGCATGATGAAAATAGATCATTGGCTAAATCAGTAAGAAAGGTGTGTTTTCCACCACAAGGGATGCTCTCATAGGTCAAGCATTCCCCTATTGTGCAAGGATAGAAATCCCCTATTTTTAAGAGCGAAATAATATGATATGTTTGTTGTGAAACATTCAACCATTCAGCTAAGTGGTTGCTAAATCTTTTAATTATCTTGTTTAATGCCTAGTATTTATGGTGAGATTATGATTATTTAAAACATTAGTTATGAGTTGTAGTTGGATAGAAAATTTATTTTTATCCTAAGAGCCTAATTGCATTCAGGCCACACATTAAAGCATCAAACATTTAAGAAACTAGGAAGAACATATGATTTCTATTATGCAAGTTAAACAAAACATCAAATAATTTTTTATAACTAAGAGCAAAAGAATAAAAGGTTGGTGCGATCGGGTACCACCATAGAACACGAAAAAAAAAGAGTGGGCGAGCTCTACCCTTATACAACCTAGAGTTACAAAAAAAATTACAATTTATAAAATGCTATGGGGTCTTCTTTCTTCATTTGTCATATCTTCTTGTATCTCAATTTGATTTGATTTGCTCCACTTCAAAGGCATCACATAACCTCCCATGACAAAGCCTTCTAGCTAATGCTCATCCTTATCCACTAGAACACTAATCTTAATTCCAAATGTAAAATTACATTAAAAATAGAAAAGTAAATTTAACTACACCTGCAAAATAAGTGTTAGCTTAATATACATACAACCCAAGTAGTTATATTTATAATTTAGGCTTAGCACCCTGCACATGGGTAACCAAGCCCAACTATCATAACTTGGATTATGCTTAGGGGCTTAAGTAACCTGCAAAGAGAGTATTTATATTTATTTTTAAATGACCCCTTAAGCATAATCCTCTGTAAAAAATATGATTAGGCTAATCATGACCTACCATCTAGTCTACGAGGCATACACCCTAATATATAGTCTAAAATATTACATCACAAAATAAAATATACATCAAACCAAGCACCACCCTAACATAAAGCTAGAAGTAGTAACTTAATTTTAATGTGTGTGCATGAAGGATTATGTGGTATGCCCTAACTAGGCAATAATGTTATGATTTTCTAAATGTGAGAGGATGTTTAATCATAAGAGGTTGATTTCATTTTAAGTGGTTTAATTTATTTGAGAATTTTACTTAATATTTTATTTTATTTCATATGGCTTACACTTAGCAACTAAGTGTTATAAAGAGAGGAAAAGAGGATTATTCTCTTTCATTCCTACTTTAAACTTCTAAAGTATATTAATTTGATTTAGTTGTCTTTAATGAATGGCTTATTACACATTTTAAATTAATCTTAAGTTTAGGCTTACTTTAAATAATCTTATTTAATATGAAGGTCATCTTAAGATTAATTCAATTGAATTACTATCACATGACACATGTTCAATCATTCCTTTCATCACATGTAACATGCATATGATATTAATCATAAATTTACCTACACATACAATATATTTTAGCACACTTAGATAATGAATGTAGATGTGTATATTTGTAGAAAAGGAGATTTTTATTCATTAGCTAAATGCACATACAAGTGTATAAAAGTTTTAAGAAGATACTTCTCCATTGTTAAACCAGGGGAGTGAGGTAAAGACCTCTTTGGGGTTATTTAAAGCCTTACATCCTCGGAATGTACAGACTAGATATACCCACTATTATTGAATACACATGAATGTATAAATGACTACAAGAATGGAAAATCATGCAAAAGTTGCATTTCTTTCAATTGAATTATTTATACATATGAGCTAAAGCTTATCTAAATTATAACATAGAAATACATAGGAATGAATTCAAACAAATGTTGTCCTTTTCAAATGGGTTATACACTTGTTAACATTCAAACTTTATGTAAATCCATATATACTAAAGAAAGAGACTCCATATCATATGTTCTAAGCCATATATGCATGCAAGCTTATAGATATTTATAAGTATTATCACTCCAAATATTATAGTTGACTTATAAACCTTTGAAAATAACTTTGATTTAATAGTAATAGCCACACATATTATAAATTTAATTCAACACATATAAACTTAACATAAGAAAATTTTCATTTGATTTATTTTTGAAAGACATGAATGTATGATTTCAAATAACATTCAATATTTAGCACGGTTGGAAAAGAATACTTGAACATAAGCACATGAGTTCATTCAACTAAGTTAATTCCTATGGACAATCATACTAAATAAAATCATTTCAAGCAAACCAAACTTTCTGATATCACTTTTAACTTTATGTTTTGATTTGATTTAATGAAATGAAAGAAAGTTTGTTGATCTTAATCCATTCCCATGTTTGTGATTCAATTTAGTTTAATGAAAAGGTAATTAGGTGAATTTTATGAGTTAATTAAGTTATCTTTATGCTTTAAGTACATTAATTAACCCTCGCCTATATCACCTTAACATAACTAGCCAAATAATTATGAGCTAACATGAAATGCATAAAATGAGATTACAATGATCTTAAGAAATGAAAATGCCTAATGCAATTGGGCTCATAATTGATGATTAATTAAATTAAAGAGACTTAATTAAGTACACTTATGATTTTCTCACACATGTGAGTTAATCATAATTTCTTTAAATGACTTTAGGCTATTAAACACTTAAAGACCTACCCCTCAATTAAGTAATTAAGATTTGATATGATTTAGATTTTAATTAGATTAATGAAATTATTAATTAATCATTCAATTAATTGCTTGAATTAATTAATTAATTAATTATTCAAATGAACTAGACTTTCTGAAAAGATGAAGGAAAGGTTCTCATTCATTTTTAGCTCTCTGATGTTAATTGTGATATTTTAGAATCATCTTTATCAATTTTATAATTTTATAAATTTATTTTACTAAAATAGGCATTCTGAAATTTAAAAATTAATATCTCCCACTACAAAAGTCTTTTAACTTGAAAATTTTATTATAGGCAGATTTTATGCTCCATTTCAATCTCTAAAAATTTCAACTCAATATGATTTATATTTTTAGAGTATTTGATAAAATTTTATTTTCATTAAAACTCAAATTAAACTCAAAATATCTAATAGCATTTGGGGATTTTGGGTTTGTTGGATTCCTCTTGGAAAGGCGAATCCAATGAGCTCTTATTTGTAATTTTTGATTAAGTATTTTATTTTCTATAAAGTTTTGAAGTTTTAGGTGATTTAAATAATTTTTAAAATAAAAAAATCCTTACTTACTTGACTTATAAGCTAATCGGAGTGCTGCCAATGTGTTGATCTTGGATTGATCCTCGCTCATGTGACCGAATGGAAATTACCTTTAGACGGATCGATAGTCCAATCAAAATTGGACACCCGTGATTGATCCGTGTGATCCAGGAGCTGAAACTAGGCTGATCTCGCTTGAAATCATAGCGGTTTGTCCCTATTAATAGGGGATTGGAAGACTGTTGCTCTTATTTTCTGAAATCAATGAACAAGAGCTCAAAAAAAATACTAAAACCAATTGAAAAAAATGGGGTTTTGGGCTCGATTTTCTTGTGATCTTCGTCAAAAAATACCCCAAAATGCATGAGGATCACATAAAATGAAGAATATAAAATCCATGGGAAAATCTTAAAACTTAGCACACATTGAAGCAAACAAAAGCTCCTAAGGCTGGCTACTATTTTGAAAATTACCTCACCGAGGATGATTTTCGGCAGCGGTGTTGATTCCAGCATACTCCTGGATGCAAGATGAAGCTTTGGGATGGACCTAGGCTCTTGCTTCCATTTATAATGATGTATCCACCAAGAGTCATGGCTTCCTCTAACTGCTTGATTTTTGGTGGCTTTAGCTTAAAGAAAGTAGGGGGATGAATGTTGGTTGCTTGGGGAGCTCTTGGAGGGTGAAATGAAGGCAAATCAAAAGTTTGGAGGCTTCTATTCCCTTGTGCACTTAGTGTTGAAAATCACATTTCATGGTGATTTTTGGCTCTTAGTGGATGCCTATGGCTTAGGGTGATTATGAATGATAAGGAATCATCCTAGGTGGCTTAGTTTGGTTGGTCAAGGCTTGGGAGGTGGCCGTCATGAGAGATTAGTGGGTGTCATAGCAAGGGGAAGTGGAGGTCCTTGATGCCAAGTGCTCTAATGGGGGAGGTGAGCTGAATTCACCTCCTCATGTGTCATGGCTGACCCAACCATCTCTTGGGTCAGGTTAGTCAGTGTCTTTGGAGCTTAAGTGGACTAATGTATGAGTGTCAAGTGGCCAATAAAAAGGAATGACCATTTACATAGGTGTTTTATCTTATGTGACACCCTTGGCCTAAGGGTATAATGGTCATTTGACATTGGATTTGATTTTGGTAGATTTGAAATGAGTCAAAAGTGAGTTGGGCCAAATTTTATGTTATTTGGAGTTCATTTGGTTTAATTTGACTCAAATTGGGTCAAAATGAGTTAGGTTAACCAATTGGTCAAATTGGGTCAAACCAAGGGTTGGATCAACTTCATATAACTATTTGGAGAGGATTGTATACTTTAGTTTGATTTAATTTGGGTTTAGTCTAATTTTACCCTTTATGCCAATTTAGGCTAAGCGGGTTAATTGGGTTCAATTGGCCAAATTGGATTCAATTGTGGCATTGGTCAAGTTCAACAATCAATTTGGAATGAGCTTGAACCATTGGTTATAATCAATTCAGTTTAGATTTTGATTTGACTCCATCTTGGCCATTTAGGTCAATTTGGGTCAACCGGGGTCAAGAGGGCCAATTAGGTTAGATTTGTCTCAATTGAAGGTCAAGTCATGTTCAAGTATTGATTTTGAATTGATATAATCATTGGTTTCAAGAGATTTGACTTAAGTTGCAATTTAGCTAGTTTAGGTTCTTATGAATTAAAAAGTTGACTTGGTAAAAGGGCTATGTTGACTTGGTTTGACCCCATTTATGATAATTAATTAACCTAGGATGATCAACAATCATGTCATGAAGTTTGGATTGGCTTAATTCATTTTGATTTGGATTGGATTGGATTTTTGTTCAAATAGGTCAAATTGATATCTTTGGGTCAATGAGTCAATTGGATTTAGTTGATTTGATTTTGGGTTGAATTTGATTTAGTTGAGTTTATATATGGATTTGGGATTGATATATAAATCCAATTGCAACTAGTTTGGGTTCAAATGAGTTTTGGTTCATTTGAATATTTCAAGTCAAATGGGCTAAGTTGGGTTTGACTTAGGTTAATTTTTGTTTGACTTCATGATTGTAGATTTCATTTATATTTGGATAGATGATTGAAGGAATGATTGATTCGATAGAAAATCTATTGATTTTGGCTTGATTTAGGTGAGTTTTGGCCAAGTTCAAAGAAATGGCTTAAAGGATTTGAATTGGGTTTTGATTCAATTTTGAATTTGGTTTTGGCTATTTGAATTTATATTTCATTTCTATTTGTGAATATAAAATGAAGATATAAATGACTTATGAGAAAATCACTTGAGTTTGGAGTGATTTGGAAGCAAATTAGACTAAGCTTATGGAGGTAGGTCAAAAAGGATCACAAGAAAATTGATTTAGTTTGATTTAATTTTGATCATTGAAAGGTGGGTTTCATTTATATTTGTGAATATAAATGAAGATATCATTGATTTATAAGAAAATCAATTGATTTTGACTTGGTTTGAATGAGATTTAGCTAAACTCATGGAGGTGGGTCCATATGGGTTAGCTTGGGATTTGATTGGATTTAGTTTGATTTAGTTTTGGTCATTTGAGTTTGTGTTTCATTTATATTTGAGAATATAAATGAAGATATGATTGACTCATGAGGAGATCAATCAAGTTTGGATTGAATTCAGTGGAAATTTGGCTAAGTCCATGGAATCCAAACATAAGGCTTAGGAAAGATTTTGATTAAGGATTTCAATCTTGGGCTTTAATCATTTGATTTGGATTTTGATATTTAAATTTGAGGTTTGGTTTGAGAAGGTGAACATAGATCAAATTTAGGCTATAGGGTAGGTAAGTTTTCTTAATTCCCTAAGGCATAGCCTAATCTCTATGATTAACTCTTCTAAGTCTCTAGGCTTAGGTTAAATATTCATCTAATCACTAGAAGTGTCTTATGACTAAAAAAATCTTAGTGTCAATAAGATTCTTAGGTTTAAGATGAGGAGATTGAGAACTCACTCTAAAAGTATTCATCTAATCACTTGAAGTTTTAGGTGATTTTTTTTAAAATTAGAAAATCTCTAATTTCTTACTTAACCCGTGATGTTGTCGATCGCCACCATATGTCGAATGGATTGGATCGGATTCGCATGCCTTAATGAGCAAAAAATTGTTTTTTGTGTGGATCGATGGGCCGTCGATCATATGACGGTCCGTGATTGATCAATGCATCCTGGCAAATCGTGATTTGGCGGAAATCACAACCGTCGCCCTTAATAGGAGATCAAATGGTTGATGTTCTTCTTCTCTGAAATCGGTGAACTAGAGCTCGAGAAAATAATAAAATTGACTGCAAAAAAGGGCTTTGGGCTTGATTTCTCAGTGATCTTCACCGAAAAACACCCCAAAATGCATGGGGGTCACATAAAATGAAGAATACAAGAGAAATCTGTGGGAAAATCATAAAATTGAGCACATATTGAAGCAAACAAAAGCTCCTACGCTCTTGAAAATTACCTCACTGGGGATGATTTTCGACCATGTTGATCGGGAAATGCAAGAAGAAGCTTTAGGATGGACCTAGGCTCTTATTTCCCTTTGGAATATTGTATCCACCAAGAGTCATCGCTTCCTCATCAAAATCTGCTTGATTTTTTGTGGCTTTAGCTCAAAGGAAGTAGGGGGATGAATGATGGTTGCTTGGGGAGTTCTTGGAGAGTGAAATGAGGGTAGAATCAAAAGTTTGAAGGCTTCTATTCCTTTGTGCACAAAGGTGGCCGAAAATCACCTTTCATGGTGATTTTTGTCTCCCAGTGGATGTCCTATGGCTTGGAGTGGTTAGGAATGGCAGGGAATCATCCTAGGTGGCTTAGTTTGGTTGGTCAAGGCTTGGGAGGTGGCTACCATGAGGGATTAGTGGGTGTCATAGCAAGAGAAAATGGAGGTCCTTGATGCCAAGTGTTCCAATGTGGGAGGTGAGGCGAATTCACCTCCCCATGAGTCATGGCTGACCCAACCACCTCTTGGGTCAGGTTGGTCAGTGTCCTTGGAGCCTAGGTGAACCAATGGATGAGTGTCAAGTGGCTAAGGAAGAGAAATGAGCATCTACATGAGTGTTTTGTCTTATATTACACCTTTGGCTCAAGGGTAGAATGATCATTTGACATTGGCTTTGATTTGAGCAGATTTGAAATGAGTCAAAAGTGAGTTGAGCCAAATTTCATGTCATTTGGAGTTCATTTGGTTCAATTTGACTCAAATTAGGTCAAAATGGGTTAGGTTGACCAATTGGTCAAATTGGGTCAAACCAAGGGTTGGGTCAACTTCATATGACAATTTGGAGAGGATTGATTGTATGCTTTGGTTTGATTTAATTTGGATTTAATTTGGGTTTAGTCTAATTTGACCCTTTATGCCAATTTAGGCTAATTGTTCAGGCCAAATTGGATTCAATTGTGGCCTTGGTCAAGTTCAACAATCAATTTGAAATGATCTTGAGTCATTGGTTGCAATCAATTCAGTTTAGATTTTGATTTGACCCATATTAGCCATTTAGGTCAATTTGGGTCAACTTAGGTCAAGATGGCCAATTGGGTTAGGTTTGTCTCAATTGAAGGTCAGGTCATGTTCAAGTATTGATTTTGGATTGGTATGAATCATTAGTTTCAAGAGATTTGGCTTAAGTTGTAATTTGGCTAGTTTAGGTTCTTATGGGTTAAAATGTTGACTTGGTCAAAGGGCTGACTTGATTTGACCCAATTTATGATAATTGATCAACCTAGGATAATCAATAATCATGTCATGAAGTTTGGATTGGCTTAATTCACTTTGATTTGGATTGAATTGGATTTTTGTTCAAATAGGTCAAAATGGTCACTTTGGGTCAAGTGAGCCAATTGGGTTTAGTTGGCTTGATTTTGGGTTGAATTTGATTTAATTGAGTTTATATATAGATTTGGGATTGATATATAAATCCAATTTCAATTGGTTTGGGTTCAAATGAGTTTTGGTTCATTTGAATATTTTAAGTTAAATGGGCTAAGTTGGATTTGACTTAGTTGATTTGGTTTGATGATTGTAGGTTCCATTTATATTTGGATAGATGATTGAAGGAATGATTGATTCAAGAGAAAATCTATTGATTCTGGCTTGATTTAGGTAGGTTTTGGCTAAGTTTAAGAAAATAGCTTAAAGGATTCAAATTGGGTTTTGATTCGATTTTGGATTTGGTTTTGGCTATTTAAATTTATATTTCATTTATATTTTTGAATATAAATGAAGATATAAATGACTTATGAGAAAGTCATTTGAGTTTGAAGTGATTTGGAAGAAAATTTGACTAAGCTCATGGAGGTAGGTCAAAAGGGATTAGAAGAAAATTGATTTAGTTTAATTTAGTTTTTGTGAATATAAATGAATATATAATTGATTTATAAGAAAATCAATTGATTTTGACTTGGTTTGAATGATATTTGGCCAAACTCATGGAGGTGGGTCCATATGGGTTAGCTAGGGATTTGATTGGATTTAGATTTAGTTTGATTTACTTTTGGTCATTTGAGTTTGTATTTCATTTATATTTGTGAATATAAATAAAGATATGATTGACTCATGGGGAGATCAATCAAGTTTGGATTGAATTGGGTGAAAATTTGGCTAAGTCCATGGAATCCAATCATAAGGCTTAGGAAATATTTTGATTAAGGATTTCAATCATTTGATTTGGATTTGAATTTGGATTTTGATATTTGAATTTGAGGTTTGGTTTGAGAAGGTGAACATGGATCGAATTTAGGCTACAGGGTAGGTAAGATTCCTTAAGTCCCTGAGTCCGGCATAGCCTAATCCCTATGATTAATCCTTCTAAGTCTAGGCTTAGGTTAAGTGTTCACCTAATCACTTGAAGTGTCTAATGACTAACAAAATCTTAGTGTTTATAAGATTCCTAGGTCTAAGATGAGGAGATTGAGAACTCATGCCAAAAGTGAGGTCAACAAGGCTTAAGATAACCAAAAGGATAATTAAAGGTGCTTTCTTTAAGTAAAGAAGCATGATTAATGAAGTTAAGTGAAGAATTTATAAGTACACAACCACCAATCAATAACTAAACAATACACTAATGAATAAGAGATTGTCAAATATGGTTGAGGAAAATGATGGCACCATTTAATCTAAAATAGAAGTCTCAATTACATTCCTAAGAACTCAAAGACAAGTCATGACTAATCCAAAATTATATCAAGTTAGAATTCAAAATCTAGAAACGAAAATAAATTTTGCTAAAATTGATTGATCTTATGATATAAGAATTTATGTTTAATTATGGTGATCATAAGATGAAAGCTTTTGAACTACAATACTCTTGCTTAGCCATGGCGTTAAGTGATAAAAGCAATTAGAAGAACTTGTTAAGCCTATAAGATATAAAAAATCACTAAACATTTTATTGAATTCACAAAAGACTTCTATAACTATTGTGAAGATGGATTATATGTGGAAAAGTGCTAAAAAAATAAGTTAATAATAATTGTAATTTATTTTTGTAACTTTCATTTGATTGAATGAAATGGCATTACCATCATACTCTTAAGCAATCTTGATTTTACTATGGGCATTTTTAATACCTATAAATATTATATTTCATAATTGTTCATCTATTAACCCTATCTTAAATTAATATATCATAGTTTGATTGTCATAATTAGTTTTTATCCATTTATCTTTTTTATTAATAAAGGAATTTTAGTTAAAACATGGTTGGTAGTGATAATTGGAGTTATGTCCTAAGTGACTAAGAATTACAAACATAAATAAAATATAAATCTAATTATTAGACTATATAAAATATTATTGATTTTGAAGTAATTAAGTAGCAAAAGCAATATATATTATATCTTACTTATGAAAAAAATTTTGTGCTTTCTTAATTTTACACAACTAACATTTTTTATGAGTGGAATTCAATTCACTAATCATCAAAGTACTTACACCACCTCTCTATTTGTACTCACATAATTTCATGTATATAATCAAACATACATTAATTTTTACTTAAAATTATTTTTGAATTATTAAATTTTGAAGTTTTTAAGATAAACACTCCATCACTTATTTGTATCATGCAAACACAATTCTCTAACTTTTCATTGATGATATAGTTTTATTTCTTATATGTTGATAACTTCCTCAATTTTTATTGATTTTTTAATTAGACTTCAATTTTCTTGAGAATAATATCTCTATTGTTAAACCTTTTATACTTGAACTTATATTACACAAATATTATTGCTCATCACTTTTATCCCCTTCTCTTCTCAAATACTTGCATTATAATATCTTACAAAATAAATTCAAATTATCCATCAATAATTACTTATTAGTTTGTAACCAACTTGAAATCCTTTTTAAATGATAAAAGGAGTGTTTTTTATATTATCCTAGTTGTCACAAAATATTATGCAATATATATATATATATATATATATATATATATATATATTAAAGTTTTATTATTGTCTTATTTGTTATTTTTCCTACCATTAATGAGAGGGTGATTGATTAAATGAAATTTTAAGATATATTTATTTTTTTTGCAAAAATTATAGTGATGGTCATTAAAGATACACCAAATCTTATTAACATATAAGGCAACAAAAAGATTTATGACTTCTTTAATAGTAAGCTGATGAAGTGTGATGGTTTTAATCCATTTAATGAAATAATTCACCAGGTCAAATGCAAATTTCATCTAGTGAGAAGCTATAGGAAAAAGGCAAACAAAATTTTTCTTCACATCATAAATGATGGAGGTGAAGTAATAGGATGTAACTATTAGCTTTTTTGATGAATAATCTAATATATTATACACTTTTTAAAATTCTTTGCTTCACTAATACCCTTATCTAAGAATTTTTTTAACTAAGTTCTCTAATACTGAAAGGCTTTCACATTTGCCCAAATGTATTTTTAACATAGCTTTTTCTATATCTTATGATTTTGAGTATATTATATTGATCTTGGAGAAAGAATTTTTTTAATAAATCACATTTTAGAATAAAGTATCTCTTTAATTTATTACTCCAAGACATTTCTTTAAATTTATTTAATTAAAATAGTTACTAAATATGATAATTATACAATGGAGTAAACCAATAATAGTTTAATTTACTAACATGGTTTGGTCTTATTAAATTTTTATAATTCTTGAGTATATATGGTAAGTGATTTGCATTATTTTACGAGAAAGTTAACAATCGTAGAATATGACTAATAATTTTTTTTTAAAACTTGATAATTTCAAGTTGTTCCTCCTTTAGATTTTTCTTAAGATGATACCTCTAAACTTATAATTATTGTATGTTAGTTTGATCTATCATTCTCATTTCTTTGCCTTAGTGGATTGAAGCTTTTTTAAACACTATTAGGTAGACTCCTTCTAAGCCAGTCCAACGTAGTCCTAGATAACCTTAGTTCTACTATAGTCTATATAGATTCCTTAGTCTAAAAATAATGGAGCCCATGCGAGCTTAACTTTATTGAGAAAAGGTCAAGGATAAGCTTGTGTTCAGGTAAAGCCATGCTAATCTTAGTGGACATAAGGAGGATCCAACCTAGTTGGGCTATAGGCATGTTGACCTCACTTTTGGAGTGAGTTCTCAACTTCTCCATCATAGATCTAGGACTCTTATAGACACTAAGAGCTCCTTAGTCTTAAGACACTTCTAGTGATTAGGCGAACATGTAACGTAAGCCTAGAGACTTAGATGGTTTAGCCATAGGAATAGGGTATGCCTTAGGGATTAAGAAAGACTTGCCTACCCTATAGCATTGAACTCGATCCTTGCTTCATCCTTTAAAATCAAACCTCAAATTCAAATCCAAATCTAAATCATAAATCAATTCCAAACCAAATGATTGAATTCAAATTCCAAAAAAAAATCTTTTCTAAGCCTTTTGATTTTATCATGGATTTAGCTTAACCAAATTCAAATCAACTTCAAACTTAAGTGGTTTTCTCATGAATCATTTATATTCCAAAATATAAATAGAATATAAATTCAAATGACCAAAACTAAATCCAAAATTAAACCAAAATCCAATCTATACCCTTTTAAAACAAATTCTTGAACTTGGTCAAATCCTATCCAAATAAACTCAAAACCCATGGATTTTTTCATGATTCCATCATTCCTTCAATCATTGTCCCAAATATAAAGACAAACTACAATTATCAAACCAAATCCAAGCTAATCCAAATCAAACCCAAGTTAGCCCATTTTGACTTGAAATTGTCATATGAACCAAAATTCATATGACTTCAAACCACTTGCAAATGGATTTATATTTCCATCCTAAGTCCATATGTAAGTTCAACTAAACTTGAATCAAGCCATGATCAAGCCAATCAACCCATTTAAGTCAACTGAACTCAAAGTGATCTAAAAGACCTTTTTGAGCCAAGTTCTAATTCAACCCAAATTGGATTGAACTAAGCCCATCCAAACCCTATGTCATGATCAACAATCATCCTAGGTTAATCAATTGTCTTAAATTAGGTCAAACCAAGTCAACTTATCCCATTGACCAAATTAACATTTAGCCCAAATGAAACCCAAACTAGCCAAAACACACCATATACCAAATTGACTGAAACCTTTGATTCAAACAAGTTCATAACCAATGATTGAACATGACCAAACTCTCAATTGAGCCAAACCAAGTCCAATTGGCCATTTGACCCAAGTTGACCCAAATTGGCCTAAAGAGTCAAAATAGGTCAAATCATAATCTAACCTAAATTGATTGCAACCAATGGTTCAAGTTCATCCCAAAGTGATTATTGAACTTGACCAAAGCCATGATTGATCCCATTTGATCAATTTGTCAACTTGATCCAACTTAGCCCAAATTGACCTAAAGGGTCAAATTAGCCAAAATCCAAATTAATTCCAAATTAAAAATACCAAAATCATTTTCAATTAGCCAATTGAACTTGACTCAACACCTAACCTAACCCAATTTGGTCAAATTGGTCAAATTGGTCAACTTGACCTATTTGACCTGCATGAACCCAAATGAGCCATAATCAAATACAAAGCAAATTGAACCAAACCAATGAAACCATGTTGACCTCATTTTTAGAATGAGCTCTCAACCCCTCCATCTTAAGACACATCTAGTGATTAGGTGGACACTCTACCTAGCCCTAGAAGACTTAGAAGAGTTAGCCATAGGAATAGGTCATGCCTTAGGGGTGTTAGAAAACTTCCTACCCTTAGCCTAAACCATTCCTCACTTTCCCTCCTTCAAGTCAAACTCCAATTCAATTCTTTTTGATTTTCTCATGCCTCAAATCAATTCCATGATTGAAATTCATGATTGAAATCTATGATTGAAACCCATGATCAAAATCCACCAAAAATTCCTAAGTCCAAATCTTTCCTAAGTCCTTAATTTTCCTTAAGGGCTTAATCAAAATTATGATCAAAACCTATTCAAATCTTTGAGATTTTCTCATACCTCATTTATATTCTCATTTATATTCACATATAAATAAAATATAAATTCAAACCCATCACTTCGAACCCTTAGGGTTTTCTCAAAACTTATTTATATTCTCATTTATATTCTCACATATAAATGAAATATAAATATAAATCAATTAAATACAACTCAAAAATTGAATTCCAAATTTAAAATCCTTGAAATTCCCTTAAATCCCTTAATTTTCCATTAATGGATTTAACCTAAACTTTGATCAAACCATTTCAAACTCATGAAATTTTCTCAAAACTTATTTATATCCTCATTTATATTCTTATATGTAAATGAAATATGAATATAAATCAATCCAATCCAATTCAAAAATTAAATTTCAATTAAAAAAATTGCTTTAAATCCTTTAAATTCTCCTTAATGGATTTAACCTAAATCATGATTAAACCACTTCAAATTCTTAAAATTTTTCATGATCAATTTATATTCTCATTTATATTTGCATATATAAATGAAATATAAATTCAAACAATCAAAACTCAAATCAACTCAAAATCAAATCTAAGCCTTTCAAGCCAAAATCTTGAACTTAGCCATATCACTTCTAAATCAAGCCAAACCCTTAATTTTCTCTCATGGTTCAATCAATCCTACAATCATGAGTTCATATATAAATTCAAATCTCAATCATTCAATCAAAACTTAAATCAAAATCAAACCCAAAACCCCTTCATATTCTTCCTTTGAATATGAAATTTTCAAATGGATCAAAATTCATTTGACTTCAAATCACTTGTAAACGGATTTATATTTCAATCATAAGTCCATATTCAAGATCAATCAACTTCAAATTAAGCTTTGACCAAGCCATTTGACCCACTTAGGCTCACTTGATCCAAAGTGACACGAGTACCTTATATAGCCAACTTTTGATCCTAACCATTGGATTGAACCAAACTCATATTTACCTCATCATGATCAACAATCATCATGGGATGATCAATCAATCAAATTGGGTCAAACCAAGTCAAACCTAAGGGTTGACCAAGTCAACGCTTAGCCCAAAATGAAGCCTAACATAGCCAAATTTCACAATAGGCCAAATTGATTGAAACCATTGATCTAAGTTCACTCATGACCTATGTTTGAACTTGACTAAGTGAACATTTGAGCCTAACCTAGCCCAATTGGCCCACCTGACCCAATTTGACCTAAAAAGTCAAAATGGGTCAAAACTTGATCTAAGCCAAATTGATCCAAGCCAATGGGTCAAGTTCATTCCAAAACACTTGTTGAACTTGTGAAAGCCTCAATTGGCCAACTAGACCTTGTATTGACCTTAGACCCAACATGACTAAAGGGGTCATGTTGAGCCAAAATTGAACTTAACCCAAATTGATTGGAAATAAAGATACCAATCTACTCCATATGACTAACCTAATCTAAACATACTCTTGACCTACCTCAAATAGATCAAATGGGTCAAATAGGTCAACTTGACTCATTTGACCTAAGTGAAGTCATATGAGCCAAAACCAAATATATACCAAATTGAATCAAACCAAAGCCACTAAAATATTATGAACTTGACCCAACCCTTGGTTTGACCCAATTTGACCAATTGGTCAAGTTGACCCAAGTTGACCCATTTTGACCTAAATGGGTCAACATGAGCCAAACCCTATCAAATGGATTTCAAATCGAATGAAACTTGGCCAAACCTAGTTTCTCCACATACTCAACATGTCTAAAGTGGAAAAATATCAAAATGACTATTTTACCCCTAGTCCATAGAACAAATTTTAGCCTAACCCATGGGTATTTTGGTCATACCCTCTTCACAATCACTTGAGGCTTTCCTAAAAGCTCAAGGAGACTTAGTGATGAGTGGTGCACCCAACCCAATAGGTTTGGGTCAGCCCATTTGGCCCATAGACCAAACCTGACCATATAGCTTGAAATTGAGTTTTCAAATTTTCTCTTAGCTCAATTTAGCACATTGGAAGTTGGCAATCCACTCAAGGGATCAAATTGACCATGTGCACACTCAAAATAACCTCTTCAATCTCAACAATTGGATCAAAAAGGCAAGGAATGGTTCGATCATCCGATTGCCATAGGGGGAGAAATACTCCTCCTAATTCAATGAAATTTCATTACACTCACTATTGATTGAAGCCTAGGAACCCTTAGCAATCATCAAAGAGCATTCCCAAGGTCTTGAGAGAGATATCCTTCTTTTCAGTGCAAAAATAGGGAGGTGGAGTGCTAAGTTCTCTACACTTGATTCCATCCAAATTCCTACAAACTCCTTCTAAGGACCAATCCTAGCTGCTCACATTGGAGTTCCCATAGCAAGGAGAGGATCAATTCAATCAAAGGCAGCCCAAGTGAAGTGGTGTTGGTCACCCATTAATCCACTCAATCCCAAGGCCTAGGAATTTCAACAGGGCTTCGTCTCCACCAGACGAAGCTACCTCATCGATCTCGAGCACCGGTGATCACCTCCAATGAGGTATGGAATTTTTTGACCACTTTGATTAGGAGGTGTTGGTCCTTTGTGAAAGAAATATTCATGGCATGTGAAATCAAACGTTGGATAGGTTGGCAATTGTGCTTAGATGGTGTGGGTTGATTTTTGTATGATTCCATGCTAGATCGGGTTCGGATCTCCCCTTAGATCATGGATGGTCTCCATTGATCCTCGGGAAAAACTTGGCTCATCTCAGCCATCCATCTGCACATTTTAAATGGACTGCTAAGATTATTTAGCATGCTTAGTAATTCATTTCCCCTTTTAAAATTGCGGGTGAATCCTTAGCCGTCCGATCTTTAATCGAACGGTCGAGTGATATTAACGTGTGCGCCACCACCACCAATTAGGATGTGACTTTTAAGTCACACCCTCGATCTTTTGTGTAAAGCATGCGTCGCATCGTGTCGTGTCAGTATGAGTATTAAGTATTAGTTAAATACCTTAATCACGAACTTCTAAAACTTCGTTCAGTTGCATTGCTAAAAAAAAATAAAAAGAAAAAAATCTGGAAAGATAATTTCATTTAGAATATTTAAAAAAATGTTTTCAATGGATTTTGAATTACTCTTTTCTCTTAATTTGGGTTTCCTTGGGAATCTTAATTAGCTAATTATCCTTTAATTAGGTCATCAATTAATCTCAAATTTTTAGGATTCATTTTAGGGGATGATCTCACCTCTCTTAATTTTCTTGAGATTTATTGAGAGCTCAATTGGGAAAATTGCTACTTCATTCTCAATTACCCCTTTCATGTAATTAAGGGTAATTAAGGTGTGATTAGTGGATTTATGATATTATTAGGGTTGATTAAGGTTTATAGAATAATTTTGGGGCATTTCTCTAAGCTATTTCCTAAACCCCCCTTTTCTCTCCTTAATCTATTCTTAATTAAGGGTTAACTCATTAATTACCCCTTTAATCAATTTTCAAAAAAATTCTAAAAAGTTTCAGAACTTAATTAATCTACCTTGGGTAGATTCTTAGGTGTTTAATAGCCTAAGTTTAATTAAGAAATTAAAACCCAATTCACATGTGTGAAAGGGTGTTTTAAAGTACTTTAAAACTTAACTGCATTAGGCCTTCTCATTATTAGGTGCATTGCAAATTTAAATTCCTTGTAGGTTTTATGTCATCTCATTGGCTCATAGTTACTTAGTTAAATTCTTCTAAGTTGGTGTAGGTAATTAATTAAGTCACTTAATTCATACCTTAACCTAATCAATGCTTAAAAATTGATTTAATTATTTTAAAATTAAACAAAAATACAAAACACATGTGGGAATGGGTTAGGAATAGCAAACTCATCTCAACTTTTCAAAATTAAATCAATCTCCAAACTAAACAAAAATCATTTTGAAATTCACTTTGATTTATTCTAAATTTTCTTATTCTATAAGAATATCTTTAGGATTTAAGTAAAGTGAGTTTTTTTACATGCTTTTATTGCTTTGGACCTTTCCCAACATGTTAAGTTGTATGCCATCATGTTTCAAATTTTAAAATGAAATTGTTTACTTTATGTCAAATGTGCATTGGCTAAAGTAAAATATGAGTGGCTATTATCACTACTAAATCCAAATTATTTTCAAAACTTATAAATGAAATATCAAATCTGAAAGTATGCTACTTATACTTTAATTATAGGCTTATATGTGAAATATTATAAAGGTATGCTTAATGTAGGTTTCCTTTCTTTCCTATGTTGGTATAGTTTTGAATAGGAGTTGGTAAAATATAGGTTCATTTGAAAATAACCCAAAACTTAATTTTATACTCTATTCATCCCTATGCTATCATCTAAGAAGGATTACTATGAAGAAAATTTTCTATAAAGTTATGGAGTCGCCTTCCAAATCTGTTGGTGAGAAACGAATGAGGCAACACTTATATAGAAATTCTTCTTGGTAAGATGCTCACGTAGATCCGCAGATATACTTATTCAGGTGATCGGGTACATCATCAAGGTATAATATACTATCTCAAAAGATAAAAGTCACTACCCTTTAATGGAACCAATCACCTCAATAAGGACTCTAAGATGAGTAATGTACCAAGATTCCCACTTTACATGAAAAAGTAAACCAAGGTTTATTTTAAACTGGGTTCATTAAGTTCCCTACAGGGGCAAGCTCCCATAGTTAATTACATTGTAAGTGACGAGATCCCTTAAGAAAACTCTTGATTAAGGTAAATGATCATTGTCTCTAAAGATTTCAATAGGGAAAGAACTATCAATCGATTGGTTTAGTTTTGAAGATCAAATAGGATTGATCAAGCCAAAATGGGAAATAAGTAAGAGATGCTCATGATGCTAAGAAACCTAGTGAGCATCTCAAACTATCATATAGTTAGACTTTACATTTTAGAAATTGATTTAGTTTATTTGAGTTATATTTTTATTAGAATTTTAGGACTTAAGATTCCTTAACACGAGATTAAGGAAATTCCTAAGATGTGAGGAATTATGCTTATGGCCCATAAAAGGGAGAAGCAACCTCAAAACTCAAATCTAGGGAGCTTCAGTGAAGGCCGAAAGCACAACATAAATCTAAAGTAAAAATGGGTAATTGGTTTACCTCCACAAGTGAGGATAACCCACCAAACAGCTTGGACTTACAACCGCCTGGGGGTGGCAGCCAACTAACTCCTCCTACGATTTTAAATACATGTAGGCAAATCTTTATGCTTATGCAAGATAGTAAAGCTATTTTTATTTAGAAAGAGACTAAGTCCTTAAACTCACTCTCTAAAGAGACTAGATCATGTAAAGGGACATGCTTCAAATGACCTAAATCTAATGCATTTCAAATTTCATTTTATTATTATTTTTGGATAATTATTTTGACTTAGGCTAATAGGATTTTTATGACTAATGCATGAGAAATTAGACTATTGGCCAAAATCAGTGAGAAGTTTAGGAGGTTAGTTTCCACTGCAGCCCTCAAAGGTCAAGTCAGGTTCTCTGGAAAAGATGAAAGCCCTCCAATCAAGAGTGAAATAAGATACATTTTTGGATGATATTATAAAGAAAATGCTCATCCATGTAAGAGGTTGCTAATTCTTTTATCTTGATTTTAATCCTAAACTTTAGGTGAGGTTATGAGTTGTTTATTTTTATTTCAAGTTTTTAAGTTGGGTAAAAGATTTAATTTTCCTAAAGAGCCTAATCCTCATCCAGGCAATACATAAAGCAAGGAAGAAACTAGATAAGTATTCCACTTAATGCAAAAGCTAAACAAATCATCAAATAATTTATAAAGCTAATTGTAAAAAGAATAAATGGCCATTTGTGGTCGGGCACCATCGCACAAACCCGAAAATATCAAATGTGGGTAGCCAAGCTTTACCCTTATACAACCCAATTATAAATGAATATTATAATTAAGTAAAGAAATTCATTGTTATGGGGGTCTTCAAACTTTATTCTTCTTTCTTTCTTCTTTTCTTCTTTCTTCTTTGGTTCATTCTTTTGGATGGTTGGAAGATGGATTCTCCAAGGCTTCACATGCTACATAAGATGGACTCTTATGACCAATGATCATCCTAAGCCCCATAATAATTCATTCCAAAATTGTAATTATACAAATTTATACATGAAAAGGAAAAGGGAAATCTAACTAGCACCAACAAAATAAAGGTTAGTTAAATCACACCACACAAATCCCAAGCATATATATTGGACTTATCACCCTACACATGGGTGACTAAGTCCAACTGGCCTATGGATTATGCTAAGGGGTATATGCACATGCAAGCAAGAAGCAGCTATATTTTTTATTTATGAAAGCACCCCATAAAGCACAATCCCCTACAAAAAAGAACAGTTAGACTAAGCACATCCTACCATTCATTCTATGAGCATACACCCTAACATCAGTCTAAAACATTCATCATAAAATAAAATAAGATATTAAGCCATGCACCAACCTAACCTAAAGCTAGAAGTGGTGACTTAGGTTAATGTGTGTGCTTTGAAGGTTTGTGTGGTATGCTTAGCTTAAGACTTTGGGTTCAAATTTTCTAAGTGTGAAGAACTTGTTCAACTTAGAGGAAGGTTTTATTTAAGCCATTTAAGTGTTTTGGGTTTGTTTTATTTCATGTTTTAATTTGTTTTAAGTGAAACCTACAATTAATTACTAAGTTATAAAGAGAGGGAAAGAGAAGAGAACTTCTCTTTCCTCCCCTAATCCTTAAGTAATTTCTAAGGTAAGTTCACATTTTAATTTCATTTAGGTGAATATTTTGATTAAACCTTTTAAGTAATCCTAAGTTTAGATAAACTCTAAACAAATCTATTTAAAAAGAAAGGCATTTTAAGATTAAATAAAATGAATCAAAATTCACATAACATACATTACTTCAATTCTTTCCCAACATATATAACATGCATATGGATAGACCCTAAGCATATCTATACTTGCAAATGAGAGTAGTTAACACACTTTATGATGCATGCTAAGTAAACCATTCAAGAAACTTTAGAAGTTAAACATGTATGATTTTCTTAAGTAGAAAAGGTTTTCCTTATCCAAAATTTCACATACATGCATGAAAGTGAGAAAGGCATAAGTGAGTACAGCGCCATTATTAACCAGAGGTGTAAGGTACAAGACCTACTTAGGGCTACTTAAAGCCTCATAATTTTAGGGTTGTCCAGATTAATATACCACTTTCCTTAAGTACAAACATGCATATAAAAGAAATGAAATGAAAAAGGACTATGCAAAAGTTATTTAATAGATTTGCTTTGTTTATGCAACTTATTCATGCAAGTGTAGGCAATCCATCTTAAATGATAGCATAGGGATGAATAGGGTATAGAATTAAGTAAGTGTTGGGTTCTTTTCAAATGAACCCTACATCTTACCAACTCCTATTCAAAACTATGTTGACATAAGAAAGAAAGAAAGGCTACACAAAACATGACTTTATAATCTATCACATGCAAGCTTATAATTAAAATATGAATAGCACACTTTCAGATTTGATATTTTATTTATAAGTTTTAAAAATATTTTGGATTTAGTAGAGATAATAGCCACTCATATTATACTTTAGCCAACACATGCACATTTGACATAAAGTAAATAATTTTTATTTTTAAAATTTAAAACATCAGATTATGAATGCATGAATCACATGACATACAACTTAACATGTTGGAAATATCCAAAGTAATGAAAGCATATGAACAAACTCACTTTACTTAAATCCTAAAGACATTCTTAAGGAATAAGAAAATTTAGAACAAATCAAAGTGAATTTCAAAATGATTTTTTGTTTAGTTTGAAGTTTGATTTAATTTTGAAAGGGTGAGATGAGTTTTCTATTTCTAACCCATTCCCACATGTGTTTTGTATTTTTGTTTAATTTTTAGATAATTAGATCCATTTTTAAGCATTTATTAGGTTAGGGTATGAATTAAATGGCTTAATTAACCCTTACCTACACCACCTTAGAAAAATTAACTAAGTAATTATGAGCCAATGAGATGACATAAAACCCACAAGGTATTTAAATTTGCAATGCACCTAATAATGAAAAGGCCTAATGCAATTTGGCTCATAATTAAAAGTTAATTAAGCTAAGGGTTTTAGCTTAAGTACTTTTAAAACACCCTTTCAAACTTATGAAAGGGGTTTTAATTTCTTGAATTGAACTTAAGCTATTAAACACCTAAGCATCTATCCAAGGTAGATTAATTAAGTTCTATAACTTTTTAGAATTTTTGAAAATTGTTTAAAGGGGTGATTAATAAGTTAACCCTTAATTAAAAAGGGATTAAGCAAAAAAGAGGGGGTTTAGGGAATAACTTAGGGGAAATATCCCAAAATTATTTCATAAAACCCCTAATCACTAGATCTGACCTTAGTCAAACTTAATCATAGGGAAAATCCACTAATTACACCTTAATTACCCTTAATTACATGAAAGGGGTGATTAGGGAATAAGCTAGCAATTTTCTTAACTAAGCCCTCAATAAATCTCAAGAAAATTAGGGGAGGCAGAGGTCATCCCCTAAAATGAACTCTAAAAATTTGAGATCACTTGATGGCCTAATTAAAGGATAATTAGCTAATTAAAATTCCCAAAGAAACCCAAATTCAGAGAAAAGGGGAATTCAAAATCCATTAAAAACATTTTTAGAATATTCTAGATAAAATTATCTATCGAAGGCATTTTTTCTTTTATTTTTTGATTTTTCTATGATAAGTTATGATTTTTAGAAGATCTATGGATTAATTAGGAATTAATTAAGCAGATAACTAATCCCTAACTAATCCACGCGATGAGTGGTGGTGGTCGGTTACACGCCGCTGAGCCCTTTACTTAAGTTGTCAAATTATGGGGCTGGCAGTACACGCTTATATATCTCCCAAGATCGACGACTAAGGATACTCTCACGGTTTAGAAAATGGATAAAGGATTTATAAACGTGCATACTAATCTCAACCATCCTTCTAAAATGCACGGATGGATGACTGAGATGAGCCAAGTTCTTCCCTGAGGATCACTGTGAACCATCCATGATCCAAGGGGAGATCCAAGCCGATCTAGCATAGATTCATTCAAGACTCAACCCACACCATCTAAAGGAATAGAGCGGCCAATCCAACGGTGGATTTCACATGCAATAGAAATTCCTTTCACAGAAGACCAATACCTATCAAGCTAAGTGGCCGAAAAATTACATACCTCATTGGAGGTGATCATCGGTGCTCGAGCTCGATGAGGTAGCTACATCTAGTGGAAATGAATCCCTATTGAAGTTCCTAGGCCTTGAGGTTGAGTGGATCAGTGGGTGAACCAACTCCTCATGCTCCCTCTTGCGACTTTGATCCAATTGAGGTTCCCCTTACTGTGGGAACTCAAATAAATGCTTGGACAAGCTTGACTTGGTCCTTAGATCAAATGTGCAAGAGGAATTTGGATGGGATCAAGTATAGAAGAAGTTAGGAATTGAGGTGAGCTCCCTTATTTTGCACTATGCAAAATTGAAGAATGCAAGATTCAAATCCTCTCTGGGGACTTTGGAAAATCTCTAAGGTGATTGCTAAGAGTTCCTAGGCTCCAATCGAGTATGAGTGAAGTGAAATTTCAATGAATTATGGGGTATATCTCCCTCTATGGCAATCGGACGGCCGACCTCTTTATTGTCATTTTAATCCAATTAACCATATGGAGAGGGCTATTTAGGTTGTTAGAATAATGCACATGGTCAGTTTGGCCAGATGAGTGGAGTGATAACTTCCCATGTGCTTGAATTGAGCTTAGGGGGGAATTTGGAATTTCAATTTCAAGGCTAAGTGTCGGGTTTCATCCATGGGTCAAATGGGTTGACTCAAGCCCATTGGGCTGGGTGCACCACTCATCACTAAGTCCCTTAGAGCTTTTAAAAAAGCCTCAAGTGATTGTGATGAGGGTATGACCAAAATACCCATGGGCTAGGCCAATATTTGTTCAATGGCCTTGGGGTAAAGTGGTCATTTTGCTATTTTTTTACTTTAGATATGTTTAGTATCTTGAGAAAATAGGTTTGGCCAAGTTTCAATGGATTTGGAATCCATTTGATAGGGTTTGGCTCATGTTGACCCATTTAGGTCAAAATAGTTGACCAATTGGTCAAATTAGGTCAAACCAAGGGTTGTCAAGTTCATATGACCATTTGAAATATTTTGGTGCCTTTGGTTTGGTTCAATTTGGATTAGATTTGGTTTTGGCTCATATGACTCATTTAGGTCAAATGGGTCAAGTTGACCCATTTGACCCATTTGACCTATTTGGGGTAGGTCAAAGGTAGATTTAGGTTAGGTTAGTCATATTAGTGGATTGGTATATTTGTTTCCATTCAATTTGGGTTAAGTTCAATTTTGGCTCAACATGACCCCTTTAGGTCATGTTGGGTGGGTCTAAGGTCAATTGGGCTAGGTTAGGTCTAGTTGGCCAATTGAGGCTTTGGTCAAGTTCAACAAATGATTTGGAATGAACTTGACCCATTGGTTTGGATCAATTTGGCTTAGATCGTTTGACACATTTTGACCCTTTAGGTCAAAATGGGTCAACTTGGGCCAAAAGCTAGGGCTCAAAGGTTGACTTGGTCAAGTTCAAACATAGGTCATGAGTGAACTTGGATCAAAGGTTTCAATCAATTTGGCCTATGATGGAATTTTGGCTATGTTAAGTTTCATTTTAGGTTAAGTGTTGACTTGGTCAACCCTTAGGTTTGACTTGATTTGACCCAATTTGATTGATTGATCATCCCATAATGATTGTTGATCACGATGAGAGGCAAGTATGAGTTTGGCTCAATCCAATTTGGTTAGGATCAAAAGTTGGCCCATAAGGGTACTTTAGGTTACTTTGGGTCAAGTGAGCCTAAGTAGGTCAAATGGCTTGGTCAAATCTTGATTTGAAGTTAATTGATCTTGTATATGGACCTATGATTGAAATATAAATCCATTTACAAGTGGTTTGAAGTCAAATGGGTTTTGATCCATTTGAAAATTTCATATTCAAAGGAAGAATATGAAGGGGTTTTGGGTTTGATTTTTGATTTGGGTTTTGATTGTTTGATTGAGGTTTGGATTTATATATGAGCTCATGATTGTAGGATTGATTGAACCATGAGATAAAATTAAGAGTTTGGCTTGATTTGAAATTGATTTGGCTAAGTTCAATATTTTGACTTGAAAGGCTTAGATTTGATCTTGAATGGATTTGAGTTTTGATTTTTGGAGTTGGTTTTGATTGTTTGAATTTATATTTCATTTATATATGTGAATATAAATGAAGGTATAAATTGATCATGAGAAAATTTCAGGAATTTGAAAGAGTTTAATCATGATTTGGGATAAATCCATTAAAGGGAATTTAAAGGATTTAAGGGAATTTTTAATTTAAAATTTAATTTTTGGATTCAATTGGATTGATTTATAGTTATATTTCATTTTTATATGTGAACATAAATGAGAATACAAATTTATTTTGAGAAAATCCCATGAGTTTGAATAGGTTTGATCAAGGTTTAGGATTGATCCATTAAAGGGAATTTAATGAATTTAAGGGAATTCTAAAGATTTTAAATTTGGAATTTAATTTTTGCTTTGGATTTAATTGATTTATATTTATATTTCATTCATATATGAGAATATAAATGAGAATATAAATATGTTTTGAGAAAATCCCAAGAGTTTGAAGTGATTTGATCAAGGTTTAGAGTTGATTTTGGCTAAGTCCTTTAATGAAAAATTTAAGAGACTTAGGAAAATTTTCTTGAATTGATTTGGGATTTTGAATTTGATTGGATTGATTTGCATTTATATTTGTGAGAATATAAATGAGAATATAGATGGGCCATGAGAAAATCTCAAAGATTTGAATTAGTTTTGATCATAATTTTGGCTAAGTCCTTAAGAAAGGGTTAAGGACTTAGGAAATTTGAACTTAAGAATTTTGAGTGGATTTTGATCATGGATTTCAATTATATCTTTCAATCATGGAATTCAATCATGGAATTGAATCATAGAATTGAATTAAGTTTGGAGAAAATTAATTAATATTGATTTGGAGTTTGACTTGAAGGAAGGAAGGTGAGGAATGGTTTAAGCAAAGGGTAGGAAATTTTCCTAACACCCCTAAGGCATGACCTATTCCTATAGCTAACTCTTTTAAGTCTTCTAGGGCTAGGGGAGTGTCCACCTAATCACTAGATGTGTCTTAAGACTAAGGAGCTCTTAAACTCTAAGAGAAATCTTATGCCTAAGATGGAGGTGTTGAGAGCTCATTCTAAAAATGAGGTCAACAATTACCCACACTTACATACATAAATTGCATAAACAAAACAAATCTATTAAATAACTTTTGCATTTTTCTTTCCCATTTCATTTATTTTATATACATGTTTGTACTTAAGGAAAGTGGTATATTAGTCTGGACAACCCCAAGGTTGCGATGCTTTAAGTAGCCCTAAGTAGATCTTGTACTTTACACCTCTGGTTAACAATGGTGTTGTACTCACTTATGCCTTTTTTACTTCCATGTATGTATGTGAAATTTTGGATAAGGAAAACCTTTTCTACTTAAGAAAAATCATGCATATTCAACTTCTAAATTTTCTTAAATGGATTACTTAGGATGCATCATAAAGTGTGTTAACTACTCTCATTTACATGTATAGATATGCTTTAGGGTCCATCCATATGTATGTTATATATGTTGGGAAATAAATGAAGTAATGTGTGTTATATGAATTTTGATTTATTTTATTTAATCTTAAAATACCTTTCTTTTTGAATAGGTTTGTTTAAAGTTTATCTAAACTTAGGATTGATTAAAAGATGTAATCAAAACATTCACCTAAAAGAAACTAAAATATGAACCTACTTTAGAAAATTACTTAAGGTTAGTGAAGAAAAGAGAAGTTCTCTTCTCTTTCCCTCTCTTCATAACTTAGTAATTAATTATAGGTTTCACTTAAACCAAATTAAAACATGAAATAAAAATAACTCAAAATACTTAAACAACTTAAATGAAACCCCCCTCTAAGTTGAACTTGTTCTTCACACTTAGAAAATTTGAACCTAAAATCCTAAGCTAAGCATACCATACAAGCCTTCAAAGCACACACATTAGCCTAAGTCACCACTTCTAGCTTTAGGTTAGGTCGGTGCATGATTTGATGTTATGTTTTATTTTGTGATAGATATTTTAGACTAGATGTTTGGGTGTATGCTCGTAGAATGAATGGTAGGACGTGCTTAGTCTAACTATTCTTTTCTGCAGGGGATTGTGCTTAAGGGGCGCTATCATAAATAAAAATATAAATGCTTTTACTTACAGGTGCTTTATACCCCTAAGCATAATTCATAGGCCAGGTAGACTTAGTCACCCATTTGTGGGGTGATAAGTCCAATATACATGCTTGAGATTTGTGTGGTGTGATTTAGATAACTTTTATTTTGCAGGTGTTAGTTAGATTTCTACTTTTCCTTTTCATGTAAAAATTTGTATAATTAGGATTTTGGAATGATTTGTTATGGGGGATTAGAATGAACATTGGTCATAAGATCCCATCTTATACACCATGTGAAGCTTTGGAGCATCTACCATCCAACCTTACAAAGGAGGAACCAAAAGAAGAAAGAAGAATAAAGCTTGAAGACTCCCATAACAATAAATTTCTTTTCTTAATTGTAATATTCCTTTGTAATTTGGGTTGTATAAGGGTAGAGTTCGGCTACCCACATTTGATATTTTTGGGTATGTGCAGTGGTGCCCGACCACAAACGACCATTTATTCTTTTTGCTATTAGCTTTATAAATTGATTGATAATTCATTTAGTTTTTGCATTAAGTGATATGCCTTTCCTAGTTTCTTCCTTGCTTTATGTATGGTCTAGATAAGGATTATGCTCTTTAGGGAAAAATAATTCTTTTACCCAACTTAACAACTCAAATAAAAATTAAACAGCACATAATCTCACCTAAAGCTTAGGAATAAAATCAAGATAAAAGAATTAGCAACCCCTTAGCTGGATGAGCCTTTATTTATAATAACATGCACAAATACATCTTATTTCACTCTTGATTGGAGGGCTTTCATCTTTTCCAGAGAATTTGGCTTGACGTTTGAGAGCTGTAGTGGAAACTCACATTCTCCCTTCTCACTGATTTTGGCCAATAATCTATTTCTCATGCATTAGTCATTAAAATCCTATTAGCCTGAGTCAAAAATAATTGTCCAAAATGAAAATAAAATGAAATTTAAAAATACATTAGATTTAGGTCATTTGAAGCATGTCCCTTTACATGATCTAGTCTCTTTAGGAGTGAGTTTAAGGACTTAGTCTCTTTCTAAATAAATAATAGCTTAGTTATCTTGCATAAGCATAAAGACTTGCCTACATTTATTTAAAATCGTAGGAGGAGTTAGTTGGCGGCCCGGTTGTAAGTCCAAGCTGTCGGGTGGTTTGTCCTCTCTTGTGGAGGTAAATCAAATATCCATTTTTTACCTTAAATTTAGGTTGTGCTTCCGGCCCTCGCCGAAGCTTCCTAGATTTAGGTTCTGAGGTTGCTTCTCCTCTTTATGGGTCATAAGCATAATTCCCCATCTCTTAGGTATTTTCTTAATCTTGTGTTAAAGAATCTTAATTCCTAAAATTCTAATGAAAATTTCAACTCAAACAAACTAAATCAATTTATAAAATGTAAAGCCCAATTATAGGATAGTTTAAAATGCTCGCTAGGTTTTCTAGCATATTGGGCATTTCCTAGTTACCTTCTATTTTGGCTTCGATAATAACTCCATCTTTTGATCAATCCCATTTTGATCTTCAAATATAAACCAATCGATTGATAGTCCTTCCTATTGAAATCTTCAAAGACAACCATCATTTACCTTAATCGAGAGTTTTCCTAAGGGATCTTGTCCTCTAGGATGTAATTAACTATGGGGGCTTGCCTCTGTAGGGAACTTAATGAACCCAGTTTAAAATAAACTCTCCTTTACTTTTCCATGTAAAGTAGTGGAAGAATCTTTGGTAATAGGACCCATCATCTTAGAGTCCTTATTGAGGTGATTGGTTCCATTAAAGGTAGTGACTACCCTTTTGAGATAGTACCTTTCATGACACCGATCACCGAATAAGAAGATCGCATCAAGGCATCCTAAACAGATGAATTTCTATATGTCTCCTCCTTCTTTTCTCCACAGATTTGAAAGGTGACTCCTACAAGAGATTTTTTTAACCCACACACCAATACACTTTAATTGGTCATGTGAACTTTACCCAACTCTTTGTTTGATCCAATTTCATCAATTGGTCAACTTGACCCAACCTAACTTAATTTGACCTAAATAGGTCAAATCAAGCCAAATCAAATCAAATAAACTCCAAACCACTTGAAATTTGGGCTAACCTACTTTTAACCCTTCCTAAATTTGTCCAAAATTAAACTCATAGCCAAATGACCATTTCGCTCTTGGGTGGGCATCCCATGAGATATGACACATGAACATCGGGTCATTTTCTCCCCTTAGCCACTTGACACCCATTCATAGGTCCACTTAAGCACCTAGGACCATGGCTGACCTTACCCAAAGGTGGTTGGGTCGACCATGACTCATAGGGAGGTGAAATCACCTCCCCATTCCCATTGGAGCTTTTTAAACCACCAAGGACAAGCACTATCTCCCTTGGCAGCCACCTCCACACCCTTACCCAACCAAATTGAGCCACATCATCCACCCAAGGACCTCCATAACCCTCTGAAATGACCAAATGGTAAAAAAAATCCAAACCAACATGGCCGTCCAATCCAAGGAATGAGGGGGTATACCCCCCCTCATTCTCACTCAAACTCACACACTCACACACGATTCAACCCTAGCAACCAAGAAGTGAGATCCCAGAGCCATTTCCAAGGTTTCTCAAGCTCCCCAAAATCCCCATTTTTGGTTTTATGTAAAATTGAAATAGGGAGGCCACCTTCGATTCCCATTTGCTCAAACCACTACCAAAGTGCAATTAAATTTGCACACACCTTCCTTGGAGCTAAACAAGCAAGAACAAATTATTTTCCAAGCTTCTCGATGGTCGGAGGGTAGGGTTCGATGAAGATCGATTGCCTACATGTCGTGGATCTTTCGAGCAAACTACACCAAATCAAAGCTTGTGCGGCTCAATATGGCTTCGTTTCTACCAAATGAAGCTTCCTCAATCATTAGATCCGTCGATCCCAAGCTCCAGTAAGGTACACCATTAAAATCGATCCTTGAGTGAAAATAGGTTGGTCTTTTGTGAAAAAAATTTCCATGTCATGCGATTTCCACTATTATATTTGCTTGTTGTGCTTCCCCGAATGTGTGTGATCATTTTCATCTCCATCCGAGCTCATCGAGTGACATCGATGAGACGGTAGCCATCGCTCGCCAGAGAGATAGATCATGGTCATCCATCCCACATGATTGCAATGGATGACCGATCATAGGACCTTTGATTAATCCTTTAAAACTGCAAGTTTAATCGTGGTCATCCTATCTTAGATCGGACGGTCCACGGAGTTACCATATGCCCCGCCATCCTAGTCACCCTTGGATGTGATAACTTAAATAGTGAATCTCATCGTGCCACATGGAAAGCGCGCCGCGTCAGCCGCCACATGGCCTGACGAGATTAAGGATTTAATTAGGGCTAAATAATTTATTTTTAATCCTGAAACTTCCTAAATTCATAACTAATTGTAAAAAATCCAAAAAATACAAACTTAGGCACATTTTAAAGATATTCCATAGTAGAATTTAGGAAAATTATTAATAATTGATTTTGAACAGTGGTTTTGGCTTAATTAAAGTTTAATTAAAATGGCAATTAGCCTAATTACTCTCTAATTGACCATCTAATTAATCTCAAACTTTCTATGGATGTTTAGGAGGATGACCTCTGCTCCTCTATTTTTTCTAGGATTTTATTGGTTGCTTAATTGAAAAAATCAATTGATTAAATCTTAATCACTTTTTTTAATTTAATTAGTGATAATTAAGAAAATAAACAGTAAATTAATCAATCAATTAAGCCTATTAACCTCTATTAATGGTGGTAAAGTCTTGGGAAATGGATTGGGACTCTCTCTTCCAATATTTTCTTTAAGTCTTCTCTAAGCCCTCTTAAATAATTAATTAATTAACACCACTTAATTAATTAATTAACAAGATTAATAAAAAATCTAAATCATACCTGAACCTTAAGTAACTAATTGAGAGGATTTAGGGATTGAGACTTTGGCTCCCTTCTTTGTCTCTTCCTCTAAGATCATCTCATTTTGATTGGTTAAGTTTAATTAATATTTAATTAGTTAATTAATAAACATAATTAATTCAATTGAATCTATTTCTATAATTTAATCTTGGGTAGCTTTTTGGGTTTCCAATGACCCAAAGTGAGAGATGATGAAATTATGGTTGGCTCACATGTGTGAGAAAATCATAAAAGTAGTTAAGTGAGATCCCTTAAGCCTAATTAACTATTAATTATGAGCCAATTGCAATAAGCCCCCTTTCATTTCTTAGGAGTATTGCAAATTTATTTTTCATGTGGTTGCATATCATATTGGCTCATTCTTAATTAGTTAATTAACTAAAGGTGATGTAGGTAAGGTTTAATTAATCCACTTAATTCATACCCTAACCTAATTAAACTATAAAATCAACATAATTACTTCTTCATTGAACCAAATTAATTCACAATGGGGAATGGGATAAGGACTAGCAAACATCTTTCATATTTCCTAAATTAAGTCAAACTCAAAATGGAATAGCAATAAAGAACTATAGTTTATTTTAAATAGCCTTATTTAGTATGATTGTCTTTAGGAATTAACTGGGATGAATGAGATCATGTGCTCATGTTTCTTTATTTCTTTTCAATCATGTTAAATGATGTTTTCCATTTGTAATCATGCATTCATTTCTTTTGAAACTAACTAAAATGAAATAGTTTCTTTTATGTCAAATTGCATGTGTTGATTTAAAATAAAAATAGGTATGGCTATTATCACTATTAAATCAAAGGTTATTTTTAAAAGTCCATAAATCAATCTTAATAAATGGAGTGATGTTAATTACAAATATATATAAGTTTGCATGTGTTGATAATATATGATATGTAATATGAAGCTCTCTTTCCTTATCTTATATGGATTTGCATGGGATTTATAAATGTATAGTTCATTTGAAAAGAACACAATATTTGTCTAAATCTATTCCTATGCACCTCCATGCTAAGACTTAGGAAGAATTTCATATCACATGTGTAAATCATATAATCAAATCAAATATGACTTTTTGCATGACTTCTCAATCTTGTGGTTCTTTTTGTACATTCACCTGTATTTGAGAATAGTGGTATATTAGTGACAACAACCTATGACTTTAAGTAGCCATAAGTAAGTCTTGTATACTTGGTGTAGAAATACTCACTTAAAACTCTTATACAAATGTAATATGACCAATTAATAAGAATCATAAATTAAATATAATTTTTGCATGGGTGTTCCTATTCTTATAGTTGCTTATACTTCCATATGTATATAAGAAAAGTGATATATTAGTTTGGACATCCTCGAGCTGCGAGGCTTTAAGTAGCCCTAAGTAGGTCTTGTACCTTATGCCCCTGGTGTAGAACAATGGTGACGTACTCACTCAAAACTCTTATACATGTGAATGTGTACTTAACTAATGAATGAAAACCCCTCTTTCTATTAAAAAGACATGCATTCATACTTTATTTATTTAGTTGAGTTGATCAGTCATGTGACTTAAGGTTCTTTCCTTATTCTTTTGCATAAGAATCTGGATAGAGTTTTAAAGTAATATGATGAAATCATTCAATCAAATGAAATATTAATTCCAAATGCATTTGCTTACATTTATCATTCAAGTGTACAAAAAAATATAAATTGCATGTATAGGTATGCTTAGGATTTAATCATATGAATGATATACATGATGGAAAGAAATGAATAAATATGTGTTATATGAAGTAATTCATTCTAATTAATCTTAAGATATCTTTCTTATTAAATAAGGTCATAAGGTCATTTAGAGTGAACCTAAACTTAGGATTGATTAAAATATATAATAAGCCATTCACTAAAGGAAATTGATTAACTAACTTGCTTTAGAAGTGACTTAAGGTATGGATAAAGGAGAGTGATGCTCTCTTTCTTTCTCTTCATAACACTTAGTTATTTTGTAGCTTCAAATGAAACAAAAGGAAATACTAAGTAAAATCTTCAAATTAATTAAAATCACTTAAAAAGAAATCGACCATTTATAAATTAAATCCCTTACACTTAACAAATTATAACTCTAAAGCCTAGTTAGGACATACCACACAAGCTTTAATGCACATTAGATTAAGTCACCACTTCTAGCTTTATGCTAGGACGATGCATGATTTGATGTATGTTTGGTTTTGTGATGTATTATTTTAGACTGGATGTTAGGGTGCATGTGCGTAGTCTAGATGTTAGGATGATATTAGCCTAATCATGCTTTCTATAGGGTTGTATAAGGGGTCATTGTAATAAAAATATAAATGCTTTTACTATGCATGTTGCTTATGCCCCTAAGCATAATCTAAGTTAGGACAGGTGGGCTTGGTTACCCATGTGTGTGGTGTTAATTCCAAATTATTTATATAACTTCTTGAGTTATATGGTATGTTTATCTAACTTTTATTTTACAGGTGTAGCTAGATTTACTTTTCTTCTTTTAATATAAATTTCTATTGGGATTAGGATAAGTGTTATGGGGATTAGGATGAGCATTGGTTATAATACCAAGTCTTATGTACCATGTGATGCCTTTGGAGCAAGCAACATCCAACTCAAGCCAAAAGGAAGAAATAAATGGAGCAAATCAACATGAAGAAATGAAAGATAGAGCGATGAAGAATGAAGACCCCTAATACTCATCATTTATAATTATCATTATTCTTTTGTAATCTTGATTGCATAAGGGTAGAGCTCGGCTAACCACATTCCTTTTGAGTTATACAAATGCCTTTTATTCTTTTATATAGCTTTATAAAATTGTTTGATATTTTGTTTAGCTTATGCATTAGAAATGGCATGCCTCTTATAGTTTCTTTATGATTGGTGTTTGTTGTGTGGCCTAGATGCGATTAGGCTCTTAGGATAAAATAAATTTTCTATCCCATTAATAACTCATAACTAAACTTTTAAAATAACTCATAACATCATATAAAAGCTTAGGCATTAAATCAAGATAATAAAAATATTTAGCAATCCATTAGCTGGATATTGTATATTTAATATCATGCATCATCTTATTTCACTCTTGTTAAGAGATGGCTTCCATCTTTGCCAGATAGAACGGGCTTAACCTTTGAGAGCCTATGATGAAAGAACACATCTTTCCCTTTTGATTTGGCCCATAATCAACTTCTCATGCATTTAGGCATACAAAATCCTATAGCCTGTGTTAAAATGAAAAGTCCCAAATAAAATAAAATTTCATAATAATTTGTATTAGATTAAGTCATTATTCATACCACTCATGCTCTAGTCTCTTAGGTAGTGGGTTTAAGGGCTTAGTTTATTTTCTAAATAATAACAACCTAGCCATCTTGAATGCATATGACTTGCTTACATGGATTTAAAATATTAGAGGAGTTAGCTGGCTTCCACTCCATGCGGTAATAAGCCTAGTAGTCGGGTGGTTTACTCTCTCTTGTGGAGGTAAATCATATACCCACTTTCATCTTAGATTTAGGTTGTGATTTGGCCCTCGCCAAAGCTCCCTAGATTTAGGATCCAAGGTTGATGTTTCCCTTTGGGGCTACATACATAAGTCCTCACCTCTTAGGCATTTTTGCAATCTTGTATTATGGAATTATAAGTCCTTGATTTGTAATAAAATTTTAACTCAAATATATAATTCTCCTTAATTTCAAATATATAAAGCCCAACCATAGGATAGTTTGGCTTGCTCGCTAGGTTTCCTAGCATCATGAGCATCTCCTATTTATCATCTTTTGGCGTCGATAAAAACTCTCTCTCTTTGATCAATCCCATTTGATCTTCCAAAACAAACTAATCGATTGATAGTCCTACCTATTGAAATCTTTGGAGAAAATGATCATTTACCTTAATTGAGAGTATTCCTATGGAATCCCATTCTTTAGGTTGTAATTAACTATGAGGGCTTGCCCCTATAGGGAACTTAACGAACCTGATTTAAAATAAATCTTACTTTACTTTTCCATGTAAAGTAGGGGTTGAATCTCTAGTACATCATCCTGTAGACCCATAAGTCCTTAGGAGTCCTTATTTAGGTGATTAAGTCCATCGTAGGGTGGTTACTTCTATCTTTCGAGATAGTACACCTTCCTCTCGATGTCATACCTGATCACCCTAATAAGTACACTTGCAATTCTATCTGGTGTCCATCTAAAGAAAGAAGCAATCATCATCATATTGAATTTTCCTCTCTTCTTTACCTTTCATTCTTTATCTTCATCTTTCTTTCGAGGGATGAAAATAAGATGAGAAGAATAAAAAGGAGGAGAGGAGATTGATTAATGATGGTGCATCATTAATGAAAATAATTTTCACCCAGATTCTTTCCTGGCTTAGGGGATGGTTCCTCTCTCCATCTTTATAAATGATCATTGTCTCTGAATATCGATAGTTGGTTTGTAGTTTTGTATGAATCCAAGACTATCTTTCTTTTCGTTGGCACTTAGCTTATTTCATCCTTAAGTTAACCTAGCCAACATCTTTAGATTTTAGGACCTCACCCCGTGTTGGTCTTAAAACCCCCGTTGGGTTCCTCCAATGGGTTAAAATTTAAAAAAAAATTAAAGAAAAAGAAAATGATTAAAGACTTCCTCCTTACCATTTTTTTTTTTGGTGAGGAATGGTTCATTCTAAAAAAACATTAAGACAAAATAAATCTTTCATAAAATTTTAAGCTTTTTTTAAAAAAAACACCCTTTCAAAATGCACATAATAAAATATTTTACACAAAAAATTTTCCTAAGTCACCTTCATCTAGCAATCCTCATGATTGTTACACATAAGATCACCTTTACGAAAATGAAATTTCAAACAATCATAAATTCTCTAAAAGTACAAATGAACTTATTCACTCAATTCATTTTTGATGAAGACTTCATTTTCAATAATAAAATTCTAACCATTCTAATTTTTCAAAAAAGCACTAAAATTTGAAGATGGGCCTTTCCATTCAATATATCCAAATATGTTGAATGAATGTTACATCTTCAAGCCAAAATCACAACTTTGAAATTCTACTCAACACATTCCACATGTGTTAAGTTAGAATTTTCAAATTTTCCAAAAGCACATGTGAACATCTCCATTCAATATACCCACATTTATTGAATGGAGGTTTCATTTTCAATCAAAATCAAGAATAAATTTTCCAATAATACATATGAAACCTCTCCATTCAATATACCCACATTTATTGGATGAAGGTTTCATTTTCAATCAAAATCAAAAATAAATTTTCCAAAAAGCGCATGTGAACATCTCCATTCAATATACCTAAATTTATTGAATGGAAATTTCATTTCCAAATAAAACAACACTATTTTTTTGCAATGCCACTTAACATACTCCATATATGCTTAAGTGTGGATTTCCTCTTTTAAAAAAAGCAATAATCACACATGAAAAATGAAACATAATTGATTTCCATCTTACATACCCAAATTTATTAAATGGAAATCTTCCTCTCTAAAATCAACAAAACACAACAAAAATTTTCAAAACAAAATCTCTAACAAAAATTTGAAACATATCTTGGAATTTCACTTAGCATACACAAATTTGCTAAGTGAAACCTCCATTTCACCAAAAAATTTCAAAACACTTTTGGAACTTCATTTTGGCATAACCCATTTTGCTAAGGTGAAGTCTCCAAAATCAAAACACAAAAATTTGAAACAAATCTTGGAATTTCATTTAGCATACTCAAATTTGCTAAGTGAAATCTCTATTTCACAAAAATTTTCAAATCACTTTTTGAACTTTATTTTTGGCATACCCCATTTGCTAAAGTGAAGTCTCCAATTTTCAAAATCAAAATCATCAAAACAAAAGAAAACACATTAGGATTTCCTTTCCATACCTAAATTTGCTAAGGATCATATTTTCAAAAAAAATTTCAAAACAAAACAAAATACACTTGATTCCTCACTTAGCATATCTAAATTTGCTAAATGAGAATTCCATTTTCACAAACCAAACAAAGCAAACAAAATCAAAAGAAATAATTATTTTCAAGCACCTCACTTAGCATACCCAAATTTACTAAGTGACTGGATTCCAAAATATCAAATAAAAAATAAAACTAATTGACCCTTACTTTAACATACTCAAATTTGTTAAAAGAAAGGGTCCTCAAATCAAAATCTAATTTCAAACATGAACCTATGGAAGCATCTTTCTAAAAATATTTGAACCCATTTTCAACATACCCAAATTTGTTGAAAGTGGATTCCATATTCAAAATTCCTCTTTCCGATCAAATCTCTAAATCCATTTGAACCCCACTTAACACTTCCAAGATGTTGGATGTGGGTTCAAATTTTAAATTCAAATTCAAAGTCAACAAAATTGAAATCTCATTCTAGTTTGTTTCCAACATTGTAGATTCTCAGTACTAGTCTCAGTTGCTGCTACAGTTCAGTTTTCAATTTTCAATTGATTGTTATGGCTTCTCAGAGTATGTATTTACCTTCCTTTATGGCATGGACTTAGCGGCTAGCCTGCCCCTTTCTGATTACGCCCACCTCATTCATTTTGGATGAGGTTTGAGGGGCGAGATTACTGTGAGCATTCCCCTCATATAGCGAAGGGCTGGGAAGCCGTCATCTGATTGATTTGCCATCAGACTCTGATATTCTCTCACTAAAGAGGAAAGCAATGATAGTTTCTATAGCGTGCATCAAAGACAGATTAGTCTTAGTGCATCATGTGGTTTCCCATGTCGACCAAGTTGTAACACCCACTCATTCACCCCAAGGGTAAGGCTCCTCTGATCCCAAAGATTGTCTCCCCAACTTTTGAGGTTAGGTCTAGCTCTTACTCCACCCACCCTACCAGGACTCAGAGGAGGAACAAAAATTGCATGGTAAAATGGTACCATACATGCATTGTCAGATGGAGGGCTATATTGGTTGAGGAGTTGTCTGTTACCTCACGGTTATAGCGAACCCATTTCATCCTCTCTCTAGGTCTAACAAAGAGGATGCTAGGAGGGTCCATACTTCACCTCCATCAATAGTTCAGTATGAGCCCGCAGTTAGCCAGGGTAGGAGGTCATATGCTTGCCTCCGTTTAGTTCTACTCTAGGTTGGCGGAGCTTACGGACGTTCTAAGTCCGGAGCTCAATTTGACTTGAGATCTATTATCCCCCACAGTGTGGGGAAACATCTATGGAGAGAGGCCGTGCAAGCCCATTATAGTTGATCACTAGCAGAGAGGCAAGGTTTAGTCGTCGCGCCTTGCACTCATTAATTTTCGATCCACGTGTTGATCACAGATAGTATTCTACTTACTTGGATGACCCGTCATTGGAGGAGGGTCCCTATTCCAAGAGAGTCAGTGGTGTCTCCACCACACCGCTCCACCCCCTAGTCCACCATCACCCATTCATGTCGCAGCATCTCCAGTCCATCGAAGACCATGAAGGCCACATCCGAGGAGAAGCGGACCCTTTTGGTGATCCAGCTATGGTCAAGGGATCCTATTCCATCTACACTGCCTACTGTGGCAAGGCCGAGCTCTCCCGCTTGACCTTTTGTCCAAGTGGTGGTGCAGAAGGAATGGAGACCCCGAAGCATAGTGGTCGTCCCTTCACCAACACTACCAGTTCAACAGGACATAAAGATGGTTGCAGCTATTGCAGAGGGAGCATATGATAGCCCAGTTGCACCCATGATCATAGAACCTCCTAAGAGTGTCACCCCTGAGTCGGACGTAAGTGTATTTCTTCTGAGTAGCCCTCATTGGATTGATTCTCCAACACAGGGAGGTTGCCTCTCAAGATATGACGGATCATACCGCCTAAAGACATTTGTGCATGTTCAGATTAATCTTTCTTTAGATGAGATAGTGGTTCATTATTTCATGAAAAAGAAGGAAATCCTAGGATACGATTGGTCTGATGAGAAGAAGGTTAGCTTTGATCCCAATGAAGATGATTTATTGGGAGACTAAGCAGGAGTTTGCATGGTAGATACCATGAGATCCCTCCTCAGAGAGCAGCAGGCTATGGAAGGTGCTGAGGCTGAGTAGGAAGACACAGCCCACTCGACCCAACACCTCCTAGAATAAATCAAGCAAAAGGATAAGAAGATAGATAAGATAGAGAAGAGGATAGAAGATATATTAGCAACTGTCTTAGTATTGCATAATCAAGCTCCCGTAATTCATCCCACCACAGCTGAGACCAATCATCCAGAGTTAGTGCATGTCTTGGACCCAGCCAAGACCTTACCTCCCATTGAGCAAGGTAGCACTAGCATGTATAGGAAGGTAGTGGAAAGTACCTCCATACAAGAAAAAGACATCAAGTCCATGGTTGAGCAGTAGGTGAAGAAAGCATTGGCTCAAGCCTGGGGAGGATCATCAGTCCCTAAGGGTAGACCCTACCCAGAGGAATTTGATGCAATCCAATATCCCAAGGGTTTTATGCCACCTTCCTTCAGGAGTTTTGATGGCAGTGGGAACCTGAGGTAGCACATTACCCATTTCAGAGCTAGTTGTTGCAACGCTGGTGGCAGTGATACTTCACTCTTCCATCTCTTCATTAGTTGCTTAGCGGGTATAGCATTCGACTGGTATTCTAAACTTCCCAATAATTCAGTGAAGACATTTGTTGAGTTGGAGCAACTCTTTATCAAGAGGTTTGTTGGAGCTCAAAGGGTCACTGTTAGCGATCTCATTGTAGCACAACAACACGCAGGTGAGTCCCTTGTTAACTACATTCTCAAATGTGGAACCTGAGTATGAAATGTGAGTTGTAGCTGTCTAAACAGCATTCCATTGAGATTCTTCTAAAGAATATCCATGGTCCGCCTTCATGCTTAAGGGCTTCACTATCAAAACTTTTGAGAAGTTAATCAACTAGGTGGCTAGTCTACAAGGAGAGGCCAAACAATTGCCGAAAATAATGATAGTGGTAGATCAAGGGAAGCAACCAGCTAGAGATCAGTCTGAGTGACCACAACCTTAACAGCCTCCACCTCCTCTACCACCACCGAGGTAGCCCTACCGGCCACCACAGCTCAGCCGCCCACTCTCAGAACATCATCAACAATGGTACCCATATCCACCAGTGGTCCACCTCTTTTGGATAAACTTAACAAGCCTTATTCATTTAAGAGCGAGTTAAGCAGAAAGATTTTTAAGAATCTCTTTAAGAAGCCTGATTTTTAGCTACCCAAGCCTAGGAGACCGGAGGAAGTGGGTAAAAGCCATGATCATAACTTTTGCCCCTACCACCATATGCTAAGTCATGTTTTGGAGGACTGCTTCACATTCAAGGACTAGCTTGAACATAGTTTCAAGATTGGTGTTATAGTCAACCCTAAGGAATACCTTGTGGAACAACCTTCCAGTTCCATTAAGGTAATCCTTGGGGATACTTGTGATCCTTCAGAAACTAAAGAAGGTTGGGATATCTCCTTATCCAAAACCTTTAAAAAGATTATTCAAAAGATCAAGACTTTCCTTATAGGTGCCTAAGTCAGCTCAAACCTCCAACATCAAGGAAGGTTTGCAAGTTGCCAATGCCAACTCAGGGAAAGGGGAGAGCTCAAAGAAGGAAGTGTGCCACAAGATAGCTCAAGAGACAACCACCACCGAGTCCAGCCTCTAGTCTCTCAGCATACCACATCGGCACAACTTCTTGAAGCTTTCTTCTTCTACTAGTAGAATTCTTGTATCGGTGGATAAGGGCATCAAATCCCTTACCCCACTTGCTTTACTTGATTTCTATTTTGTACCTCCTATCAAATCTAAGAAATTGAAGAATAAAGTTAGTTTGAACTATATCTATGTCACTTCTGATGGGTTATCTACTTCTATTTCTAATGATAACTCTTCAAGTCAAAATAATTATAATAATTCTGATCTTCCTCTTTCTGATTCAGAGTTAGATTTTCCCACTCTAAATACTACGAGTTTGCCTCTTGAGATAGACTTGGAATCATCCAATTTTGAGGGTCCCATAGGAGAAGCTGTAGGTGAGCTTCATGTGCAAGTAGAACCTTCAATTACCCTACCATAAGAGATCACTGAAGTCAACCTCCGTAGTGGAAAGATTCTACCTCTAGGCAGCACCTCAAGATAAAGGGAAATAACTTATTATTGTAGAAGATCGAGAAGACCCTCCACAGGATGCTCCACCCTTGGATATGCTTGTGGAAGATCAGCCCAAGGTGGACTACAATGTCCTCTCTCATCTAAGAAAGTTATCATCTAAGCTAAGCATATACGATGCCCTTGTCTTATCCAAAGAGATGAGGGAATCATTAATCAAGGCCCTCCTTGATTCTAAAATATGCTTAGCTCAGTTGACCGCTATTGGTAAGAAGGCACATTATTCTGAGAAGCTCAGGGGATCACTTTCATGGATGAAGACCTACTTCTAGAGGACATGCAGCATAACCGTCCCCTCTACATTACAGTTGACATGGGTAGATCAGACTAGCCAGAGTTCTTGTCGATCCAGGTGTATTGGTAAACATTATGAGTCTAAAGACTCTTGCCTATTTGAGGATTGACATCTTCACACTCTGAGAGGATCAGATGATGTTGAGAGGATTCAATGAACAGGGTGAGCGGGCTTTAGGTTCTATAGTATTACCTTTGGCGATAGGTGAATAGAAGACTGTAGCCAAGTTTTACATCATTGATTCGAATACTTCATTCACTACTTTGCTGGGTAGGCCTTGGATACATCAAAATAAGATCATTCCATCCTCCCTCCATTAGTGCATCAAGTTCAGAAATGATGGGATTGAGTATTATGTCAAAGGTGATGAAAAGCCATTTTCAGTTAGAGAGGTTGAGATTTATGAGGATGCAACCTACTATCTTCCTCAAAATACCCTTTCTCGTGAACTTGGACAAAACTCAAATGCAAATTCAAAAGAAAAAGAAAATGAAGTAAAAGAAAAAGAAAAAGAAAAAGAAAAGAAAAATGAAAATCCAAGTGAACAAGAAAGGGGAATTGAAGAAGAAGTGGAACTGCATGTCACATTCCACCCACAGCTCATTCCATCATATGGACATGTGGGTAGGATGACTCAACCTTCACCAGGTAGAGGCAGAGGCAGAAACAGAGGCAGTTCCAGAGGTGGAAGACCCCCTGGTTGGCTATTAGCCAATAAGGGGTTATGTTCCAGTTCATAAGAGTACCCCTACTATTTACATAGATTTGGAATCCAGCTTGGAGGATGAGTCTCTTGTGATTAGTATACCAGCCAACCCCTCTTAGCAGCGGGTTCCATTGGAGGTGACTTTCGATCCAGACAGCGATGAAGACCAGACCTCAGTCAAAGCAAAGTATTCGAATCAATTGCATATAAAACTATCAGACAACAACTAGGAACCTTAGCTCTAATCTCACTTTTATCTTAAAAAGTTGAAGATTTAGTAGTTAAGGAATCCCCTAAGTCTTCCATGGATGCAAAGCTGAAAGAGATTCTTTTTTGGGTTCATCATCCTCAAGTCCATAAGTTGTAGAACTTGAGTAGGATTCATTTAAAGAATTAATGAAATTACCGTTTGACTTTTCCTCACCTTATGTTCATAATCTTATATTGAAAGGTTTGGTTCCTCATACATGGTCCAGGCATAGGTCAGAGTATTTTGAAAAGCTATGGAATAACACAGGCAGGGAGGCATAATCAAGATCAGGATTATGATTCAGTACAGTGGGTCTAGTCGATGACAATAATTACTACTTAGTTGTTACCAACCATTTGGAGTCTGATAGGTTCTTTTCACATAACACCAACTCTTATGAGGATGTGTGTTTAAAAATCTCAGATGATTCAAATGATCTTCAAATCAAGGATGCACCTCCAGAATTTGAAGAAGAAATCCATTCAACAATCGACAAGCTTAAAGAAATCAACCTCGGGATAGAAGAAAATCCACGCCCAACATACATTAGTTCATTGCTAAATGAAGAAGAAATCAATGACTTAGTTAAGCTATTGACTGAGTTTAAAGACTGCTTCACATGAAGTTATGAAGAAATGCCTGGATTATCTTCTAACATAGTAATCCAAAAGCTAGTAATAGATCCTAGCGCTAACCCTATCAAGCAAGCTCCTAGATGCATGCGATTAGAAATCAAACAACAGGTCATTTCTGAAGTCAAAAAACTGATCGATGCTAGTTTCATCATGGAAGAAAAATACGCTACCTGGTTAGCAAGTGTCATACCAGTTAAGAAGAAGAATATCCAAATTTTCATATGCGTTGATTTCAGGGACTTAAATAAGGCATGTCCTAAGGATGAGTTTCCTCTTCCTATACCATAATTAATGGTGTACATTACCTCATGTCATGCAGTGTTCTCTTTCATGGATGGGTTATCTAGCTACAACAAAATCAAGATGTCTCTTGAAGATGAAAGAAACATAAACCCCAATCGAATCTTGTTATAGGTCATGCCTTAAAAATGTTGCTACATACCAATGGTCCATGACTCAGATCTTCAATGAACTAATCCATCATCAGGTTGAGTGTTATGTTGATGATCTAGTAGTTAAGAGTAGAGAAAAGGAAGAACACCTCTTTGACTTGAGAGTAATTATTGAACAGTTAAGATAATATAACTTCAAAATGAACCCCCTTAAGTGTGCATTAGAGTAGCTTCATGGAAGTTCCTTAGTTTTGTTGTCCAACACCGGGGAATAGACATAGATCTAGAAATAATCAAAGCTATCTTAAAATTCCACCACCTAAGGTTCAATTCAACTAAGATCCTTCCAAGGACAGCTAGCATATCTACGATGCTTTATCTTCAACCTATCGGAGAGATGCAAGCCATTCTCAGCACTTGTCAAAAAGGATGCCAAGTTCAAGTGGAATGACAAGTGTCAGCATACCTTTGAAGATATCAAGCAGTATTTGGTGAAGCCGGCAGTTCTAACAGCCCCTATCCTAGGCATGCCACACATCCTCTACACTGCTGTGCTGGATAACTCTCTCGGTGCTATGTTGGCCTAAGCCAATGATAAAGAAAAGGAGATCACTCTTTACTACCTTAGTCATCGACTGATCCCTACTGAAGTGAACTATCCACCTATTGAGAAACATTGCCTAGCTTTGATCTTTGCTTCCCAAAAGCTATGGCATTATATGCTTTCACATAAGGTGGACTTGATTTCCAAAACTAATCCACTGTAGTATCTCATGACAGGTCCAACGCTATCTAGATGGTTGGTATGCTGGTCCATGATACTCTCGTAGTTTGATGTCATATTTGTACCCCTCCGTGTGGTAAAAGGACAAGCACTAGCAGATTTCTTAGCAGCACACCCATTTCCTTTTAATTCTCCACTTAGTGACGACCCAGATGAGCAAATCATGAACTTAGGGGAGGTTGACAACCATAGATGGGAGATGTATTTTAATGGTGAAGCTTCTTTTCATAAAGAGGAAGCACCATGATTTCTGTGAAAGGGTAGGAATAGTTCTCCGACTCGCATCACGATGTGATGAGATTCTCATACTATCTTTCCAACCCATGCACTAACAATGAAGCTGAGTATGAGGCTTTGATTGCTGGTCTGGAGTTAATCATCACTATCAATGTCAAAAGCATCAACATCTTTGGGGATTCTCAGTTGGTCATCAATCAGATTGTCGGGTCCTGCAAGGTTCTCAAACCCAAGCTTCTCATTACCATAAGTATACCATGAAGTCAAGGCCCAAATTCTTGAAGTCACCATCTACAAAGTTCCTCAGGAGAAGATACACTTTGGCCAAACTTGCCAAAGAATTGGCATGTCCGGAAGATGAGTCCATTTCAATAAGGGTCCAAAATAGACAAGTCATATCCCTTATTGATGTTAAACTCATCGAGAGACTTTCTCTTGAAGGGGAGGTTGTCATTGCCTATAAGGACAAGGAGCTGGATTGGAGGCAACCATTTATAGACTATTTAAACACCGATAAACTACCTCAAGAAAAGTCACAAGCCCATCAGGTGAAACAAAGAGCTCTCTTCTATGCTCTTGTTGATGGCATTATGTACCAACGGTCCTTTGATCAAATGTGGTTATGTTATTTAGATAAACATGAATCCTGTGGCATTGTAACCAAGGTACATTCAGGTCTATGTAGAGCGCATCAATCCTGTCTGAAGATGAAGATCAAGATCAAGAGACTAGGATACTACTAGCCTTCGATGATTATAGACTTCATGGATGTATCTAAGAGATTCCATCAGTGTCAGGTATACAGTGTGGTCCTCCACCAACCACCCAACATTCTACACCCTACATTGGCCTCATGGCCATTCAGTGGGGAATCACATTGTGAGTCTAATCATCATCCTTCTTCCAAGGGTCACCAATTCATCTTAGCCACCACTACTTTTCCAAGTGGGTGAGGCAATCTCACTCAGAGGTCACAACTCGATGTGCTTCAGAAACCATATCATATATAAGTTTGGGATGCCTCGACAAATTATATATGATAATGGTACTGCATTCAAAAGCACCAAGATCGACAGCTTCGCCAGAAGACACGATTAGATTGGAGATACTCCACCATCTACTACCCCAGAGAAAATGGCTTAGCAGAAGCATTCAATAAAACTCTTATCCATATATTGAAGAAGATTATTAATGACAACAAGCGGTAGTGGAATGCGCAGTTGGTTGAAGCCTTGTGGGCCAACGCACCACATACCAACCCCAACTCAATCTATCCCATTTTTCTTAATGTATGGGTCTGAAGTCGTTCTACCTTTAGAAGTCCAGCTCCCTTCACTAAGGATAGCATTGGATAGCAAGATCACTACATAGCAGAATGTAAAGTTACAGTTAGAATAGCTTGAAGGTTTGGATGAGAGTCACCTACAGGCATGCCAGAACCTCGAGTTATACAATGCCAAAATGATTCGAGCTCACAAAAAGCTGGTCTGCCTTAGGTCTTTCCAAGTAGGAGAGCTTATGTTAGTCCTAAGGAGACTAATTATTGTCGGTCAAAAAATAGGAGGCAAGTTTGAACCCACTTGGGAAGGCCCCTATGTCATAGAGATGGCCTACCAAGAAGGATCATATCAGCTTATTGATTGTAAAGGGGAACACCCGATGCTTCTAATTAATGGGTTCTATTTGAAGAAATATTACCCATAAAAATCATATTTTGAAAACAATTATATCAATCAACAAAAATTTGATTCCCTTTCATTCAAATCTTCTCTTCTTTCAAAGTGTTGTTTGCTTGTCTTGTGAATTTGCCATGACGTGTTTAGGGTAGGTGTAAGAGTCCCCCAGCGGCATCCTATCCCTTTCAAAACACAAACATAAATATTTTGTCTCAAGCTATTTTGATGTGGGAGCAAGCACCCTATGGCACTCACTCATTAGTTGCTCTAGGTCGGGTCTACATGCTACCTTGCTAGTATGTCAACCCAATGGTTATTTGTTGAGCGGATGTGAGTCCTTATGCTTTCTTCCTGACTTGATCCATTGCAAGCCAACGAGCACCTTGTTAGTTTGGTAGTCTTCACTACCCAGCCAGTAAACTACCTCATGTTAACTTTGTTTAAAAAGATGTGAGTCTCCGTGCTTTCTTCTTGAACTAGCCATCATGCACTAACTCGAATATATTTGAGGTTATGATAAGTCCCCCAAAGGATCCTTTCCTCTTGACTACATTTGAGTTGATCTAAGTCCCCAGTGGCATTCACTCAATAGTCGCCCTAGGACGGATGGCACCTATCTAGCTGAAGACAGACTATCCCAGCGATCAGTTCCCCTATAGGAGGATGTGAGTCCCCAAGCTTTTTTCCTAGGTTGATTGTTGAAAATTAACAGGCACCTTAGGTTGGTTGATGTTCGCTATATTGACAGTGACTCACCTGGTGAGTATACCACTCTTTGAAAATATGAGTCCCCGTGCTTTCTCCTTGAGTTGTACACTGAATACCTATATGGTATATGATTAGCCATGTCATCTTCTCCAGGATTTTATATTAAGCCCTAAGCGGCCCCTCTCCCTATGGGCATTCTATTTGGATAATGTCCTTTGCGACCCCATTTAGACACTACCCGGGTTACTCTTAGATTAAACAATCCCCCTTTTCTAGTAGCCACCCCTGTGATTGCAAAATTTGTTCAGCGGATGTGTAGATTCTCCCTTGGTTCAATAAATTTGAAATAAGTCTAGGCTGATATAACTCCTTCTCAGTTTGATCCCTCGTAAATTAAAAGGGTCCATGATAAACAAACTAAACAAAATAAAAAAATTTAATTCGCTTGTGGATTTAGAATTCAAGCTCCCAAAGGGCACCTTTTCCCAAGCAGGCATTTTATCTTTATGACAGTGTCAGCAGAACTCCCTATAGGAATTGTCTGACTACTTGAGTTAAGATAAATCCTTGGGTCGGTAATCACTTCATAGTTGCTCTTAGCTCAGGTTTAATATATTTTACCACAAACAGGTTACCCTGGCAGTCATTCCACTTTGGAAGATGTAAGATTATGATGCATTCTTTTAGAATGGTACATGCAACCGCTAGCCCAGGTCGATTGATTTATTGCCCAAAGCAACCGATCACCCCAGTGGTCTTTGGTAGTAGAAGATGTGAGTCCTCGAGCTTTCTTCCCTTAAATTGATCATTACAAACTAAAAGCTACTCCTTTGGTTGGATAGTTCTCCCATCGGCTGGGAAGCTACTCCCTTTAGTTCAGTAAATTTGAGATAAGTCTAGCTAATATAAGCTCTTTCTCAATATGATCCATTGTAAACCAATGAAATCCATCAAAATAAATTTAAAATGAATTAATCTTGACTATCTTTGATCTGATTTAAGTCCCCTAGATGGCTTCTTATTTTTAGAAGATGTGAGTCTCGTGCTTTCTTCTTAAGATTTGACCATGGCAAGCTGTAGGGCATCCCCTTGGTTGGATAGTCCTACCTCATGGTTGGTAGCCAACTCCCTTTGGATTAGTAAATCTGAGTTAGGTTTAGGCCTCCATGGCCTCTACTCAGTGTTGTCCATCGCAAACTAATGGGATCCATTTTAATCAAAATAAACTAAAAAATGAAATTAATCTTGACTATCCTTAAGTTGATCTAAGTTCCCCATCACAAACTAGTAGGATCCATCTCAAAAATCCAAATTTAAAAATCTAAAACAAATAAAATAAAATAAAAATAATCAATCAATCTAAACCTAATCCTTGCTCTCCTCAATGAGATGCAAATCTTTTTAGTTCCTTAGCGGACTCAGAACCCTAATCTCCCAGCAGATTTTACAACCCTTCCCTTATGGATGACTTGAACTTGCTTCCCTAGTGGAGAGTTCACTTGTCTATCTCCGGTGGAGTCAAAACAAACATAATTAAATAAATAATAAATTGAAATAAATTCAACCCTCTTTCCTAGTGGAACTTAATTAAACAAATCAAATTTCTCCCCAGTGAGACTCAACTAGAATCAAATCTCTCATCCCTTTTGTGGATGACTTCAACCTGCTTCCCTAGTGGAAGGTTCACTTACTCCATCCCTTGTGGATTCCTTCTTCCCTCTCTTATGTCCTTGACATAAGTAGAGCCATATTGCACTAGGCTCTGGATTCTTTCTACACCTCGGGTTAGGAGTAGATTGTCTCTGTTAGTGCTTGTGATCGTTCGATGTTGTTGATCATTTCGATCAACATCCGATACGTATGGTGTTTCTTGTTAGTCACACCACACCTATTGGGCGCCCTTTGTTGACCTCATTTTTTAAGATGAGCTCTCAACCCCTCCATATTATACATAGGACTACTCTTAGACTTTAAGAGATCCTTAGTCTTAAGACACATCTAGTGATTAGGTGGACACTCAGCCTAACCTTAGAGACTTAGAAGAGGTAGCCATAGGAATAGGTCATGCCTTAGGGGTGTTAGGAAATTTGCCTATCCTATAGCTTGAACCACATTCTCATTTCCTTCCTTCAAGTCAAATTCCAAATCAAATCAACATCAAACCTAAATCAATTCCAGCTTAATTGATTTTCTCCAAACTCAAATCAATGCCACATGATTGAAACCCATGATTGAAATCTATTATTGAAATTCTAAATTCCAAATCTTGCCTAAGCCCTTTGATTTCCCTCATGGACTTAGCCTAGATCATAATCAAATCACTCCAAACTCATGAAATTTTCTCAAAACTCATTCATATTTTCATTTATATTCTCATATATAAATGAAATATAAATTCAAATCAATCAATCTAAATCCAAAATTCAAGTTCAAATCACAAATCTTTCCTAAGTCACTTTGATTTTCTCTTAAGACTTAGCCTAAATCATGATCAAATCACTTCAAACTCATGAAATTTTCTCATAACCCATTTATATTCTTATTCATATTCACATATATAAATGAAATATAAATTTAAACAACCAAAACTAACTTCAAAAATCAAATCCAAATTCAACCAAAATTCAACCTAAACCTTTCAAGTCAAATTCTTGAACTTAGCCAAATCAAATTCAAATCAAGCCAAACCCTTGATTTTTCTTATGATTCAATCAATCATTCAATCATGAATCTAAATATAAATACAAACTTCAATCACTTAACCAAAACTCAATTCAAAAATCAAGTTAAAATCTATTTCATGTTCACCCTTTTGAACTTGAAATTGTCAAATGAATCAAAACCCATTTGACTTCAAACCACTTGCAAATGAATTTATACTTCAATCATAAGTCCATATGTAAGTTCAATCAAACTCAAATCAAGTTTTGACCAAGCCATTTGACCCACTTAGCTCACTTGACCCAAAGTGACCTAAAGTACTCTTATGAGCCAAATTCTAATCCCAAATTAGATTGAATCAAGTCCACCTAAACCTCTCATGATCAACAATCATCATGAGATGACCAATCACTCAAATTGGGTCAAACCAAGTCAAACCTAAGGGTTGACAAGTCAACACTTCAAATGTAACTCAACATAGCTAAAATCCACCATAGGCCAAATTGATTGAAAGTGATCGTTCATTCATGATCAATGTTTGAACTTGACAAGTCAACATTTGAGCCTTTATAGTGGCCACTTGACCCAAGTGGACCCAACTTGAGCTAAAAAGTCAAAATATATTAAAACTTGATCTAAGTCAAATTAATTGAAACCAATGGGTCAGGTTCATTCCAAAATGATTGTTGATCTTGACCAAAGCCTTAATTGGCCAACTAGACTTAACCTAGCCTAATTGACCTTGAACCCAACTTGACCCAAAGGGTCAAATTGAGCTAAATTCAAACTTAACCAAAATTGATTGGAAACAAACATACCAATCCCTTCCATATGACCAACCAAACCTAAACCTACCCATGACCTAGCTTAAATAGGTCAAATGGGTAAAATTGGTTAACTTGACCCATTTAACCTAAATGAATCAAATGAACCAAATTCAAGAGCCTAAGTACAACTAAGAAAATCAAAATCCAACTCACATGTGTGAGAGGGGTTATGAAATTACTTAAGTTAAACCCCTTTATTTATTTAATCATTAATTATGAGCCAAATTGCATTAGGTCCCATTTCTTCCTAGGTGCATTACAAATTTAAATTCCTTGAGATTTTATGTCATCTCATTTACTCAAAATTATTTGATTAACTATGTTAAGGTGGTATATGTAAGGGATAATTAACATGCTTAATTTATACCTTAACCTAACCAAATCATTAAATTGATCTAATCATCTAAAAATTAAACTTAAATATTGTTGACCTCATTTTTAGAATGAGCTCTCAACCCCTCCATCTTAGATATAGGACTTCTCTTAGACTTTAAAAGTTCCTTAGTCTTAAGACACATCTAGTGATTAGGTAGACACTCTACCTAGCCCTAGAAGACTTAGAAGAGTTAGCCATTGGAATAGGTCATGCCTTAGGGGTGTTAGGAAATTTGCCTACCCTTAGCCTAAACTAATCATCACTTTCTTCTTTCAAGTCAAACTCCAAATCAATTCTATTTGATTTTCTCCAAACCTCAAATCAATTCCATGATTGAAATCTGGATTGAAATCTATGATTAAAGCCCATGATCAAACTCCATCAAAAATTCCTAAGTCCAAATTTTTCCTAAGTCCTTAAGCCTCCTTTAGGGATTTAACCCAAACAATGACTCAAAACTAATTCAAACCTCAAGATTTTCTCATACCTCATTTATATTCATATTTATAAATAAAATATAAATGCAAACCCATCAAATCAAATTCAAAATTGAAAGTCAATTCATGAAAATTTTCTTAAGTCCCTTTAACTTTCCATTAAAAGACTTAGCCAAAATCAATCTTAAACCTTGATTGAACCTATCAAATTCATGGGATTTTCTCAAAACTTATTTATATTCGCATTTATATTCTTATATATAAATGAAATATAAATATAAATCAATCCAATCAAAGGAAAAAAATTAAATTCCAAATTTAAAATCCTTAAAATTCAATTAAATCCCTTAATTTTCCATTAATGGATTTAACCTAAACTTTGATCAAACCATTTCAAACTCATAGGATTCTCTCAAAACTTATTTATATTCTCATTTATATTCTCATATATAAATGATGTATAAATATAAATCAATCAAACCCAATTCAAAAATTAAATTTCAATTAAAAAATTGCTTTAAACCCTTTAAATTCCTTTAATGCATTTAACCCAAATCATGATTAAAACACTTCAAATCCTTAAAATTTTCTCATAATAAATTTATATTCTCATTAATATTCACATATATAAATAAAATATAAATTCAAATAATCAAAACCAATTCCAAAAATCAAACTCAAATCCACTCAAAATCTAATCTAAGCCTTTCAAGTCAAAATCTTGAACTTAGCCAAATCACTTTCAAATCAAGCCAAACTCTTGATTTTCTCTCATGATTCAATCAACTCTACAATCATAAGCTCATATATAAATCCAAACTTCAATCAAACAGTCAAAACCCAAGTCAAAAATCAAACCCAAAACCCCTTTCATATTCTTCCTTTGAATATGAAATTTTCAAATGGATCAAAATCCATTTGACTTCAAACCACTTGTAAATGGATTTATATTTCAATCATAGGTCCATATACAAGATCAACCAACTTCAAATCAAGCTTTGACCCAGCCATTTGACCCACTTAGGCTCACATGACCCAAAGTGACCTAAAGTACTTTTATGAGCCAACTTTTGATCCTAACCAAATTGGATTGAACCAAACTCATATATCTCTCTCATCATGGGATGATCAATCAGTCAAATTGGGTCAAACCAAGTCAAACTTAAGGGTTGACTAAGTCAACACTTAACCCAAAATGAAATCTAATATAGCCAAATTCCACCATAGGCCAAATTGATTGAAACCATTGATCTAAGTTCACTCATGACCTATGTTTGAACTTGACCAAGTCAACCTTTGACCCTAACCTAGCCCATTTGATCAACTTGACCCAAATTGACCCATTTTGACCTAAAGGGTCAAAATGTATCAAAACTTGATCTTAGCCAAATTAATCCAAACCAATGGGTCAAGTTTATTCCAAATCACTTGTTGAACTTGACCAAAGCATCAATTGGCCAACTAGACCCATCCTAGCCCAATTGACCTTGATCCAACATGACCTAAAGGGGTCATGTTGAGCCAAAATTGAACTTAACCAAAATTGATTGGAAACAAAGATACCAATCCACTCCATATGACCAACCTAACCTAAACCTACCCTTATCCTACCTCAAATAGGTCAAATGGGTCAAATAGACCAACTTCACCCATTTGACCTAAATGAAGTCATATGAGCCAAAACCAAATATATACCAAATTGAATCAAACTAAAGCCACCAAAACATTTCAAATGGTCATATGAACTTGACCCAACCTTGGTTTCACCCAATTTGACCAATTGGTCTTGAAGTTGACCCATTTTGACCTAAATGGGTCAACATTAGCCAAACCCTATCAAATGGATTCCAAATCCAATGAAACTTGGCCAAACCTAGTTTTTCCACATACCTAACATATCCAAAATAAAAAAATAATAATAAAATGACCACTCTGCCCCTGGGCCATAGAACAAATTTTGGCCTAACCCATGAGTATTTTGGTCTTACCCTCTTCACAATCATTTGAAGCTTTTCTAAAAGCTCAAGGGGACTTAGTGATGAGTGGTGCTCCCAACCCAATGGATTTGGGTGAGCCCATTTGGTCCCTAGACCAAACCCGACCACCTAGCTCAAAATTAAGTTTTCAAACTCCCTCCTAAGCCCAATTTAATGCACATGGGAGGTTGGCAATCCACTCAAGACCTCCAACTGATCATGTGCAAAAATCTATCAGCCTAAACAACCTCTCCAATCTCATCAATTGGATCAAAAAGGTAACTCATGGTTCAGTCATTCGATTTCCATAGGGGGAGATATACTCCCCCTAATTCAATGAAATTTTAACACACCCTCTATCGATTGAAGCTAAGGAACCTGAGAAATCATCAGAGGGCACTCCTAAGCTTCTTAGAGAGGATTAGAATTTCCTATTTCTCGATTTTGCATAGTGCAAAAATAAGGGAGGTAGAGTGAATTTCCAATTTCTTCTACACTCCATTTGAATCCAATTACTCTTGCACACTCCATTTGAGGGTCAAGTCAAAGCTACCTAAGCTCTCTCTGAAGTTCTAGAGGCAAGGAGGAGCTCAATTGGATCAAATTTGAAGCCCAAGCAAGGAGCAATTGGTCTACCCATTGATCCACTCAATCCCAAGGCCTAAGAATTTTAACAGGGCTTCGTCTCCACCAGAGGAAGCTACCTCATCGATCTCGAGTGGTGATCACCTCCGATGAGGTATGGAATTTTTTGATCACTAAACTCAATGTGGTGTGGAGCTTTGTGAAAGAAATTTTCACCTCATCGAATTTTGACTGTTGGATTTTTCGTTCTATATCTATAGATGGTGTGGGTTAAATTTTATGTGATTCTATGCTAGATAAAGCTTGAATCATCCCCTTGATCATGAACGATCTCTGTTGATCAAGGGGAAGAACTTGGCTCATCTCAGCCATCTATCCGCACATTTTATATGGATGAGTGAGATTATTTAACATGTTTAGATCTTATTTATTCTTTATAAACCACGGGGGGATCCTTAGCCATTCGATCTTTGATGATTTGAATATATAATGCGACCACCACCACGCATGCCCGTGGTTAGGGATTAGTTAAATGCATTAATTAATTCCTAATTAATTTAGAGAACTTCTAAAATTCATAATTCCCTTTAGAAAAATCAAAAAAATAAAAGGAAAAAATACTATGGAAATATAATTTCATCTTGAATATTTTAAAAATGATTTCAATGGATTTTGAATTACTATTTTATCTAAATTTGAGTTTCATTGGGAATCTTAATTAGCTAATTATCTTTAATTAGGTCATCAATTAATCTCAAATTTTTAGGGTTCATTTTAGGGGATGACCTCTACTTCCTCTAATTTTCTTAAAATTTTTGGGGTTCATTTTAGGGAAGGAAAGAGAAGTTCTCTTCTCTTTCTCTCTCTTCATAACTTAGTAATTAATTGTAGGATCCAATTAAACTAAATTAAAACATAAAATAAAACCAACCCAAAATACTTAAACAACTTAAATGAATTTAAGTTGAACATGTTCTTCATACTTTGAAAATTGAACCTAAAGCCATAACTAAGCATACCACCACACAAGCCTTCAAAGCACACATTAGCCTAAGTCACCACTTCTAGCCTTAGGTTAGGCTGTATAGTTTGATGTTATATTTTTATTTTGTGATATATGTTTTTTAGATGTTAGGGTGTATGCTCGTAGAATGAATGGTGCGATGCTCTCTAACTATTCTTTCTATAGGGATTATGCTTAAGGAGCTATCATAAATAAAAATATAAATGCTTTTGCTTGCTTTATACCCCTAAGCATAATCCATAAGCCAGGTGGACTTAGTCACCCATGTGTAGGGTGATAAGTCCAATATACGTGCATGGGATTTATGCGGTGTGATTTAGCTAATCTTTATTTTGGTGTTAGTTAAATTTCCACTTTTCCTTTTTATGTAAAAATTTATATAATTAGGATTTTAAAATGATTTGTTATGGGGATTAGAATGAGCATTGGTCATAAGATCCCATCTTATACACTATGTGAAGCCTTGGAGCATCCACCTTCCAACCATCCAAAAGAATGAACCAAAGAAGAAAGAAGAAAAGAAGAAGAAAGAAAGAAGAAAGAAGAAAGAAGAATAAAGCTTGAAGACCCCCATAATAATGAATTCTCTTCCTTAATTGTAATATTCATTTGTAAATTTGGGTTGTATAAGGTTGAGCTCAACTACCCATATTTGATATTTTCGGGTTTGTGCGGTGGTGCCCGACCACAATAGCCTTTTATTCTTTTTACGATTAGCTTTATAAATTGATTGATGATTTGTTTAGCTTTTGCATTAAGTGGCATGATTTTTTTAGTTTCTTCCTTGCTTTTGTATGGCCTGGATGAGGATTAGGCACTTTAGGAAAAAATAAATCTTTTACCCAACTTAAGAACTCAAAATAAAATTAAATAACTCATAACCTCACCTAAAGCTTAATAATAAAATTAAGATAAAAGAAGTAGCAACCCCTTAGTTGGATGAGCATTTCTTTATAATATCATATACAAATACATCTTATTTCACTCTTGATTAAAGGGCTTCCATCTTTTGCAAAGAACTTGGCTTGACCTTTGAGAGCCGTGATGGAAACTCACCTCCTCTCTTCTCGCTGATTTTGGCCAATAACCTTCTTTCTCATGCATTAGTCATAAAAATCCTATTATCTTAAGTCATAAATAATTGTCCAAAATGAAAATAAAATAAAATTTGAAATGCATTAAATTTAGGTCATTTGAAGCATGTCCCTTTACATGATCTAATCTCTTTAGAGATTGAGTTTAAGAACTTAGTCTCTTTCAAAATAAATAATAGCCTAGCTATCTTGCATAAGCATAAAGACTTACCTACATGTATTTAAAATCATAGGAGGAGTTAGTTGGTGGCCACCCCAAGGCGGTTGTAAGTCCAAGCTATCAGGTGGTTTGTCCTCTCTTCTAGAGGCAAACCAAATACCCTTTTTTACTTAGATTTAGGTTGTGCTTTGGGCCTTGTCGAAGCTCCTTAGATTTAGGTTTTGAGGTTGCTTCTCCTTTATGAGCTATAAGCATAATTCCTCACCTCTTAGGCATTTCCTTAAATCTTATGTTAAGGAATCATAAGCCTTAACTTTCTAATGAAAAATATAACTCAAACAAACTAAATCAATTTCTAAAATGTAAAGCCTAATTATAGGATTGTTTGAGATGCTTACTAGGTTTCCTAGTATCGTGGGTATTTCTACTTATCTTCCATTTTGGCTTCAATAATAACTCCCTCTTTTGATCAATCCCATTTGATCTTCAAAAATAAACCAATTGATTGATAATCCTTCCTATTGAAATCTTCAAATACAATGATCATTTACCTTAATCAAGAGTTTTCCTAAGGGATCCCGTCCTTTAGGATGTAATTAACTATGGGGGCTTGCCCTTATTAGGAACTTAATGAATCCGGTTTAAAATAAACCCTACTTTACTTTTTCATGTAAAGTAGGGAAAAAATCTTTGGTATATATGCAGACCCATCGTCCATAAGAGTCCTTATTGAGGTGATTGGTTCCATTAAAGGATAGTGATTTTTGTCTTTCTAGATAATACACTATTTCCTTGATGACGTATATGATCACCTGAATAAGTACATCTGCGGATCTACGTGGCATCCTAAAAAGATGAATTTCTATAAGGTTTCTTCTTTCTTTTCTCATCAACAGATTTGAAAGGCGGCTCCTCTATAAGAAATTTTTCACCACAAATATCTTACACATGTGGGAATGGGTTAGGAACAGTAAACTTACCTCACATTTCTCAAAACAAAATCAAACCTTCTTTAAAAATAATTTGATTTGCTTTAAGCTTTCTTATTTTATAAGATTATATTTAGGAATTAATTAGGGTAAATGTGCTTACATGCATTCATCATTTTAGTTCTTCCCAACATGCTAAATGTGTTTGTCATATGAATTTCATGCATTCATACTTTTCAAAATCAAATTGAAAATGAAATGTTCCTTTTATGTCAAATTGCATGTTTTGGCTAAAATAGGAATATGAGTGGCTATTATCACTATTAGATTCCAAATTATTTTCAAAATGTATGAATCAATTACCAAAATTAAATGTGTGTTACTTATATTTTATTTATAAGTTTGCATGTGAATATAAAAATGTGTTTTATGTTTGCTTCCTTTCTTTCCTCTTAACATGGATTTGAATAAGATTTGCAAAGTGTATAGTTCTTTTAAAAGAACATAACACTTGCTCAAATATACTCTTATCCTCTTTTCATGTTATAACTTAAGAAGGATCTTCATATTCACACATATAAATTGCATAAACAAATTAAACAATCAAGTATAACCTTTTTGCATCCTTTCTTTTCTATTCATTTCTTTTGTACATATGCTTGTATTTAAGGAAAGTGGTATATTAGTCTAGACAAGCCTAGGGTTGTGAGACTTTAAGTAGCCCTAAGTAGGTCTTGTACCTTACACCCCTAGTTAATAATGGCGTCGTACACACTTATACCTTTCATACATTCATGTGTGCATGTAAAAAATGGATAAGAAAACCTCTTTCCTACTTAATCAAAATCATGCATCATAAAGTATTCAAATTTTCTTAAGTAAACCACTTAGCATTCATTATAAAGTGTGCTAAACATTCTCATTTGTATGTATAGATATGCTTAAGATTCATTAATATGCATGTTATGATTGGGAAAGAAATGAAGTGATGTGTATTTTTTGATCTTAATTCACTTTAGTTATCTTAAAATATCTTTCTTTTTGAATAAGTTTATTTAGAGTTCATCTAAACATAGAATTAATTAAAACACATAATAAAACATTCACTAAATGAAACCAAACATGAATCTACTTTAGAAATTACTTAAGGTAGGGAAGGAAAGAGAAGTCTTCTTCTCTTTTCCCTCTCTTTACATCACTTAGTAATTAATTATAGGATTCATTCAAACCAAATAAAAAATATAAACTAAAATTAACCCAAATCAGTAAAATAACTTAAATGAAATTATCTTCTAAGTTGAACACTTTTACACTTAGAAAATACAAACCTAAAGCCATAATTAAGCATACCACACAAACCTTTTAAAGCATACACATTAGACTAAGCCGCCACTTCTAGCTTTAGGTTAGGTTGGAGCATGGTTTGATATTTGCTCTTATTTTATGATATTTGTTTTAGTCTGGATGTTAGGGTGAATGTGCATAGAATGAATGGTAGGATGATTCAGTATAATCATTATTTTCTGCAAGGGATTGTGCTTAAGGGGTATTGTAATAAAAATATAACTGCTTTTCCTGTGCATGTACTTATACCCCTAAGCATAATCTTATAGGCCAGGTGGACTTGGTTACCCATGTATGGGGTGCTAAGTCTAATATACATGCTTGGGATTTGTATGATTTGTTTAACTAATCTCTATTTTGTAGGTGTTAGTTAGATTTACTTTTCCTTTTCATGTATTTTGCAATTAGGATTTTAGAATGATTATTATGGGGGATTAGGATAAGCATTGGTCATAAGATTACATCTTATGTACCATGTGAAGCCTTTGGAGCAACCACCTTCCAACCATCCAAAAGAAGGAACCAAAGAAGAAAGAAGAAAAGAATAATGAAGAAATGAAGCTTGAAGACCCCCATAACAATAAATTCCTTACTTAATTATACTTAATCCATTTGTAATCTAGGTTGTATAATGGTAGAGCTCAGCTACCCAATTTATTTTCGAGTTTGTACGGCAGTGTCCAACCACAATTGACCTCTTATTCTTTTGTATTATCTTTATAAATTGATTGATGATTTATTTAGCTTGTGCATTAAGATGGAATCCTTTTCCTAGTTTCTTCCTTGCCTGATGTATGGCCTGGATGTAGATTAGGCTCTCAAGTAAAAATAAATCTTCTACCAAATTTAATAATTCAAAATTAAAATAATGAACTCATAACCTCACCTAAACCTTGGGCTAAAAAATCAAGATAAAAGAATTAGCAACCCCTTAGCTAGATGAGTATTTCTTTTGTAACATAATGCATATTATTTTCACTCTTTATTGGAGGGCTTCCACCTTTGGCTGAGAAACTTGGCTTGACCTTTAAGAGCCATGGTGGAAACACACCTCCTCCCTTCTCGCTAATTTTGGCCAATAATATTACTTCTCATGCATTAGGCATATGAATCCTATAAGCCTGAGTCAAATAGTTGTCCATAAATAAAAATAACATATAATATAATTTGCATTAGATTTAGGTCATTTGAAGCATACCCTTACATGATCTAGTCTCTTTAGGGAGTGAGTTTAAGGGCTTAGTCTCTTTCTAAAGAAATAACAGCCAAGCTATCTTGCATAAAGCATAAGACTTGCCTACATGTATTTAAAATCGTAGGAGGAGTTAATTGGAGGCCACCACCAGGCGGTTGTAAGTCCAAGCAGTCGGGTGATTTATCCTCTCTTGTGGAGGCAAACCAAATACCCATTTTCACCTTAAATTTAGATGGCTTTGGCCCTCGCCAAAGCTCTCTAGATTTAAGTTTTGAGGTTGCTTCTCTCTTCTATGGGCCATAAGTATAAATCCTCGCCTCTTAGGCATTTTCATAACCTTGTATTATGGAATTATAAGCCCTAAACTTCTAATAAAAAGTCAACTCAAATGAATAATTCAATTTCAAAAATGTAAAGCCCAACCATAGGATAGTTTGAGATACTTGCTAGGTTTCCTAGCATCGTGAACATCTCCTACTTACCTTCCATTGGCTTCGATAATAACTCCCTCTCTTTGATCAATCCTATTTGATCTTCCAAAATAAACTAATCGATTGATAATCCTACCTATTAAAATCTTTGGAGATAATGATCATTTACCTTAATAGAGAGTATTCCTAAGGAATCACATTCCTTAAAATGTAATTTGCTATGGGGCTTGCCCCTATAAGGAATTTAATGAACTTAGTTTAAAATAAATCCTGCTTTACTTTTTCATATAAAGTAGGGGAAGAATCTTTGGTATATCATTATGTAGACCCATAAGTCCTTAGAAGTCCTTATTTAGGAGATTAAGTCCATCGTAGGGTGGTTATTTCTATCTTTTGAGATAATACATCTTCCTCTCAATGTTGTATCTGATCACCCTAATAATGCTTGTGATTTTATGTGGTGCCCATCTAAAGAAAGAAGCAATCATCATCATATTGAATTTTCCCTCTCTTCTTTACCTTTTCTTTCTTTTTGTCTTCAACTTTCTTTTCGAGAGGGATGAAGATAAGAAGAGAAGAATAAAAAGGAGGAAGAGGGAGGAGATTGATTGATGATGGTGAATGTGATCACTAACGAGAAATAAATTTTCACCCATAAATATCCATGGCCCGGTCGCTTTCATGCTTAAGGGGTTTACAATCAAAACCTTTGAGAAGGTAATCAATAAGGCGGCTAGCTTACAAGCTAGGCGTTGCCTTTCCATGACCCGATCAAGCCCAAATCTCGAAGGCATTTGAGAAGTTAGTTGATCCACGGTTGATAGGGAAGCAACTAACTAGGGTTCAATCAAATAGGCCTTGAGCTCACCAGTCTCCTTTACCACCTCCTTTGCCACCACCTCGGCCATCATACTGGCCTCCTCAGTTGCCACAACAACCTTTGTTACCACCTCCTCAGCAGTATCCTCATCAGCATCATTAGCAGCAGTATTCCTACCCACCACTAGGTAGCTATCATTTACCTACTCTTGTTGACAAATTGAATAAATCTTATTCATTCAAGAGGGAGGTAGTTTGGAAGATCTTTAAGAATCTCTTAAAGAATCTTGATTTCTAGTTACCATAGCCTAGGAGGCCAGAGGATGTGGGCAAGAGTTATGATCCAAACTATTGCCCCTACCACCACATACTAGGCCATGTCTTAGAAGATTACTTTACCTTTAAGGATTGTCTTAAGCGTAGCTACAAGTCAGGTGCCATCATCCCTAAGAAATACTATTAAAACAACCTTCTAGTTTCGTTAGAGCAATCCTTAGGGATACATGCGATCCTCTTAAGATAAAGGAAGGTTGGGATATCGCCTTATCTTGAACCTCCAAGAAAATTATTTATAAGATCAGGAAATTACCCTTGCAGGTACTTGAAGCAGCTCAAACCTCCAACTCTAAGGAAGGTTTGTAAGTTACTAAGGATAAATTGAGGGAGGTAAAAGCCCAGCAGCAGCAGCAGCAGCAGCGACCTCCACTTGCCTGGGATAGCATAGTAGCACAACCACCGATCGATTCTAGCCCTCTATCCATGGTTGCGCTATAGTTCCTCTAGCCATCTCTTCTTCTAGCAGTTGTATTGTATCAATGGAGGGGGTTCCAAATCCCTCTCTCTGCTTACTTTACTTGATTTATATTTTGCACCTTAATCCAAATCTAAGAAATCAATGAAGAAAGCTAATTATGGTTACATCTGTGTCACTTCTAATGATCTTCCTAAGTTTATTCCTTTAGATAGCTCTCCAAGTCTAATCAATAATAACTCTAGTTTTGATCATTCCTCTTCTAATTTAGAAATGGATTTCTCATTCCTAAATCATTCAGGTTCACCCATTGAGATTGACTTGGATTCATCTGACTATGATGATCCCATAGGAGAAGCAGTAGGTGAACCTGATGAGCAGGTAGAACTTTATATTAAACCATCTCATGAAGTCACTAAAGTTAACCTCCATAGTGATAAAGTTCTACCTCCTAGGGTAACACCTCAGGATAAGGGTAAGCAAGTCATTGGTTCTAGTGATCAAGAAGTCCCTCCAGGATGCTCCACCTATGGATATGCTTGTGGAGGACCAACCCAGAGTTGACTATAATATCCTCACTCACCTGAGAAAGTTGTTAGTTAAGCTAAGTATATATGATGCCCTTGTCTTATCCAATGAGATGAGGGAGTCATTGATCAAAGCCCTTCTCGATCTAGAAATATGTTTAGCTTAGCTAATCATTATTTGAGAGGAGGCATGTTATTCAATAGAAGCCCATGGACTTACATTTATAGATGAAGACCTTCTTTTAGGGACAACTGAGCACAACCTTCCCCTCTACATCACAGTGAACATGAGTAGATTTAGACTCTCCAGAGTGTTAGTTGATCTAGGTGCATTAATAAATATTATGAGTCTAAAGACCCTTACTGAGATTGACATCTGAACTGAGGAGATCGGATGATGATGTTTAGAGGATTCAATGAGCAAGGCGAGAGGGATATAGGCTCAATAGTGTTGCCCTTGGGATAAATGATTGGAAAACATAAGCCAAGTTCTACATAATTAATTCAGATACATCTTTCACTGCTTTGCTCGGTAGGCCTTGGATACATGGAAACAACACAGTTCCATCCTCTTTACATCAATGCATTAAATTTTGAAGGGGTGGAATCGAGTATTGTGTCAAAGGAGACTTTAAGCTATTTTCAATTAAAGAAGTCGAGATATATGAGGATGCGGCCTACTATCTTCCTCCAAATCAAAAAGTCTATTCTCGTGAACTTGGTGAAAGCTCAAAATAAAAAAAAAGAAATAAAAGAAGAAGAATAAAAAAGAAAAAGAAAGAGAGAAAAAAGAAAAAGAAAAAGAAAATAAAAGTACAAGTGAGCAAGAATCAGACACCGAAGAAGAAGTAGAGTCTGATGTTGGATTCCACCCACAGTTTATTTCTTCATATAAACATATGGGTAGGATGACTCAACCCCCACCAGGTAGAGGCAGAGGTAGATCCAGAGGCAGTTCTAAAGGTGAAAGACCTCCTGCATGTAACTAATGTTATCATGTGAGTACCCTACTATCCATATATATTTGGAATCCAGTTCGGAGGATGAGTCTCATATGTTTAGCACACCAATCAACCCCTCTCAGTGGGTCCCTTTGGAGGTGGCATTGAGCCAAACAATTGTAAAGACCAGGCCTCCAAGCAAAGCATGAATGTATCTGAATCATTGTTATGTAAAATAAATAGTCAGCAGTTGGGAACTTTAGCTCTAACCTCACTTTCTTCCCATAAAGTTGAAGGTTTCAAATATAAAGAGGCTCACAAGTCATCCACAAATGTCAGGCCAAAGAGGTTTTTTTGTTGGAGCATCATCCTCAAGTCAAGAAGCTGATGTAGAATTTGAGTATGATTCATATAAAGATTTAATACAACTACCTTTTGATTGGTATTCACCTTGTGTTCTTAACTTAGTAAAGAAGGGATTAATCCCACATACTTGGTCTAAACATAGGTTAAACTACTTTGAAAGGCTATGGGACAACCAGAGCAGACATCCTCAATCAAGACCAGGACTAGGATTCAGCACAGTGGGTCTAGTCGGTGATGATAACCATTGCCTAGTCATCACCAATCATTTGGAGTCTGATAGGTTCTTTTCACATCATGCTAACTCATATGAGAAGGCATGTTTAGAAACTTCATATGATCCAAATGATCTCGAAGTTAAAGATGCACTGCCAGAGTTTGAAGAATAAATCAGATCAACCATCGATGAACTCAAAAAATCAACTTAGGAACAAAAGAAGATCCACGCCCGACATACATCAATTCCTTCCTGAATGAAGAAGAAACCAATGATTTAGTTAGGCTATTAGTTGAGTTTAAGGACTGATTTGCATGGAGTTATGAAGAAATGTCCGGTTTATCTCCTGATGTAGAAGTCCACAAACTAGCACTAGAGCCTAGTGCTAACCCTATCAAGCAAGCTCCTAGACGCATGCAATTAGACATTGAACAACAGGTCATTTCTCAAGTCAAGAAATTGATCGATGCTTATTTTATCAGGGAAGAAAAATACCCTACTTGGTTAGTCAGTGTTATCCTAGTTAAGAAAAAGAATGGACAAATTTGCATATGCATCAATTTTAGGGATCTAAATGAGGCATGTCCTAAAGACCAATTCCAGAACTGATGGTGGATATTGCCTCATCTCATGCAGTCTTCTCTTTCATGGATGGGTCATCTGGCTACAATCAAATTAAGATGATCCGAGGATGAGAAAAATACTTTTGAATCCCGATCAAAATCTATTATTATATGGTCATACCTTCTTGCCTTAAAAATGCCAGTGCTACATGCGGGCCATGACTCGGATCTTCAACGAACTCATTCATCATCAAGTCAAATATTATGTTGATGATCTTGTAGTCAAAAGTAAAGAAAATAAAGACCATCTCTTTGACTTAAGAGTATTTTTTGAACGGTTAAGGCAATTTAACCTTAAAATGAATCCCCTGAAGTATGCATTTGGAGTAGCTTCAGGAAAATTTCTGGTTTGTTGTCTAGCACCGTGGAATAGAAATCAATCCGGAGAAAATCAAGGCTATCTTAAAATGCCACCCCCTAAAAGTGTAACATAACTCAAATCATTTCAAGGGCGGTTGGCATATCTATGATGCTTCATTTCAACCTATCAGAAAGATGTCAACCATTTTCATCACTTGTCAAAAAGGATGGGAAGTTCAAGTGGGATGATAAGTGTCAGCATGCCTTTGAAGACATCAAGCACTACCTTATGACACCGCCAGTTCTAGCAGCCCCTATCTTGTACAAGCCCCTAATCATGTACACTGATGCATTAGACAACTTCATTGGTGCTTTGTTGGCCCAAACCAATAATGAAGGGAAAGAAAATGCATTATATTATCTTAGTCATCATCTAATCCCTATCGAGGCAAACTACCCACCTATTAAAAAGCATTGTATGCTTTCTCATAAGGAGAATCTGATCTCTAGAATCAATCCACTGCTATATCTCATGACCGATGTTATCCAGATGATTGGCATGTTGGTCCATGATTTTATTATAGTTTGACATCATATTCGTACCCCTCAGTGCTGTGAAAGGACAGGAACTAGCAGATTTCTTAGCATCACACCCACTTCCTGCTGATTCTCCATTTAGTGATGACCTCCCCAATGAACAAATCATGAACTTAGGGGACATTAGCATTCACCATTGGGAGATGTACTTTAATGGTGCGGCTTCCTCTCAAAGAGGAGAAGAACCATAATCTACTATCCCATGAAAGGCAGGGGTAAGAATATTTATCCTAACTCCATACCGTAATGTGATGAGATTCTCATATCATCTGTCCGATCCATGCACCAACAACGAAGCTAGATATGAGGCTCTGATTAAATGTCTGGAGTTAGCCATTACACTATGCGTCTAAAGAATCAACATCTTTGTGGATTCTCAGTTAGTTATTAACCAAATTGATGGGTCTTACAAGGTTCCAAAGCCTAAGCTCCACCATTACCATAAGTATACCATGGAGTTGTTGGCTCAAATCCCAGAGGTTACCATCTACAAGATTCCTCGAGAAGAAAATGCAGTAGTAAATGCATTAGTCAAGCTTACCAAAGAGTTGGCATGTCCAGAAGATGAGTCCATACCAATAAGGGTCCAAAATAGACAAGTCTTATCCCTTATTGATGTTGAACTCATTAAGAAACTCTCTCTTGAATGGGAGGTTACCGTTGTCAAAAAGGATGACGAGTCAGATTGGAGGCAACCATTCATGGATTACCTATATATGTGCAAACTACCTCAAGAGAAGTCATTAGCCCATCAGGTGAAATAAATAGCCCTTTCCTATGCTATCATGGATGACACCCTATAATGGCGATCTTTTGATCATATGTGGTTACGTTGTTTGGATAAACACGAAGCTTTGTAGAAGTTCGGCAGAGGTACACAGAATTATGTGGGCATGCGATCCAGATGAAAGTCAAGATCAAAAGACTAGGATACTCACGGCCGATGATTCAGGCGTGTGGATGCAGCTAGGAGATGCCACCAATGTTAGGTGCACGGTGTGGTCCTACACCAACCACTCAATATTTTACATCCTACATTGGCCTCGTGGTCGTTTGAGTGTTGGGGTACAGACATAGTGGGTTTAGTTGATCCTCTTTCTTCCTAGGGTCATCGGTTCATTCTAGCTGTCACCTACTACTTTTCCAAGTGGCAGAGACAATCCCACTCAGAGAGGTCATAGCTAAGCATGTGCTTTAGTTTTTCAGGAACCATATTATATATTGATTCAGAGTGCCTCGATGAATTATATCTTATAATGGTACTGCATTCAAGAGCACCATGATCGACAACTTTGCCCGAAGACACAGTATATATTAGAGATATTCTACCATCTACTACCCAAGAGAAAATGAATTAGCAAAAGCCTTCAACAAAACTCTCATCCAATTATTAAAGAAGACACTTTCGGCATAATAATAGAGAGGCGTTAAGCTTAGTTACATGTAACATCTACCCCATTCTCCTCAGTGTATGGGTCCAAAGTCGTTCTACCATTAAAAGTCTAACTCCCATCACTAAGGATAGTTGTGTGTAATAAGATCATAATGGAGCATAACGCCAAGTTGAGATTAGTAGAGCTCAAAAGCTTTGGAGGAGAGACGCCTACGGGCATGCTAAAATCTCGAGTTGTACAAAGCCAAAATAATTCAAACTCATAACAAGTTGGTCCTTCCTAGAGATTTTCAAGTAAGAGATTTTATTTTAGTCCTAAGGAGACCAATTGTTGCCTGTCGAAAGATGGAAGGCAAGTTTGAACCCACTTGGGAAGGCCCTTTTTCCATAGAGAAGGTATACCAAGGAGGATCTTATCAGCTCATAAACTATAAGGGAAAGCATCATATACTTCCAATCAACGAGCTCTGTTTAAAGAAATATTATCATAAATCTTGTTTGAGAATAATTATCAATAAAACTTCTCTTCATTTCAAATTCCATCTCTCCATATTTGGTTAGAAATATCTTTGTTCTTGAATCCGCCACGATGCATTTAGGATAAGTATAAGAGAACCTAAGCGGCATCCTATCTTTCATCAACACAAACACAAATTACACACATTTCTTCATTGCTATTAGGATAGGTGTAAGAGAACCCAAGAGGCATCCTATTTCGACTAGTACAATTAAGTTAGGAGTAAGAGAACCCAAGCGGCATTCTTTCTTGGTGGAGTCATATTTTTACATATCTAGGGTAGGTGTAAGAAAACACAAGTGGCATCTTATTCCATCTTTCATAAATATCAAACAAATACATATCTTTTGTCTTGGGTTATCTTGATGTGAGAGCAAGCCCCCTATGGTATTCACTCAATAGCTGCTCTAGGTCGGGCTGACATGCTACCTTGCTAGTGTGTCACCCTAGTGGTCCCTTATCTAGTGGATGTGAGTCCCCACGCTTTCCTCCTAACTTGACCATTGCAAACTAATGAGCACCTTGTTAGTTTGGTAGGCCTCTACCGAGATGTTTATATTAACTTTATTTAAGAGGATGTAAGCCTACAGCTTTCTTCTTGGACTAGCCATCATATGCTGACTAGGTTGAGTATATTTGAGGATTATGGTAAGTCCCCCAATGACTCCTTTCCTCCTGACTACTTCAAGTCTGGGTCCAATACTTCTTTATGACTCCCCACTTGATAGTCGCCCTAGGTCGGATAGCCCCTGTCGAGCCGAAGACAGACTATTTTGATAATCAGTTTCTCTTTAGGAAGATGTAAGTCTACACACCTTCTTCCCAGACTAATTATTGCACACTGACGTGCACATTAGGTTAGTTAATGTTCACCATGCTGACGATGACCCACCTGGTGGATACACCACTCTTGGCAGATGTGAGTCCCCACTATTTCTCCTTGAGTCGGTCACCGAATACCTACAGGCTTTCTTTTACAGGGTTCTAAATAAAGCCCTAGCGGTACCTCTCATGTGGCTACTCTACTTGGATCATGTCCTTAGCGACCCCATCTAGACACTACCCCAGTTACTCTTGGATTGGACAGTCCCCCTTTCCTAGCCACATGGTTGGAGAATTTGTCTCATGGATATGCGATTCTCCCTTTGGTCTAGTATAAGAGATAAGAAGCTGATATCCTCACTTCTGGTCCTGTGGTCCACACATAATAACAAAATAAAATATATACCTTCACTTGTGGATTAGGAGGAAAACCCCAGCAGTACCTTTTCCCAGCGTATCCTATCTTTAAGGCAGTGTCAACAAAACTCTATAGGAATCGTCTGACTACTTTTGAGTTGAGATAAGTCCTCGGGTTAGCACTCTCTCAGTAATCTCCTTTAGGTTGGGTTTGACTCGTTATTGCCACGTCACCTCAATCGCCCTTGCTTTGGAAGATTTAAGTCCACATTCTTTCCAACGGCCAACCTAAAACCCTTAGGTTGGTTAGCTCTTCCACGTGGCCGATAGACTATCAATTTGAATTTGTAAATCTCAGATAGGTATAGGCTGATATTAGCTCCTTCTTAGTAGATTCATCGCACACCGACAGGGTTCATCTCAAACTAAATTAATTCTAACTATTCTTAAGTCGATATGAGTCCATAACGGCATTTGCTCAAATAGTCACCTAGATCGGGTTTGATTTGTTGTGCTATCAACCTATCACCCCAGTGGTTTCTTGCTTTGGAAGTTGTAAGTCTACATGCTTTCTTCCTAACTTGACCATTACACACCGAAAGGCAACCCTTAGGTTGGCTAGCTCTATTTGATGGCTAGTAGACTATCCCTTTGGATTTGTAAATATGAGATAGGTCTAGGCTGATATTATCCCCTTCTTAGTAGATCCATTGCACACCAATAGGGTCCATCTCATCAAATCATCATCCTCCCTCCAGTGGAGTCCAAATTAAATCTATCTTATCCTAGGCAGATCTGAGCTCATATCTCTAGCAGATGTGTCCTCAAAACTAAATCATATCCTCTCCCTAGTGGATCCCCAAATCATAAATCAATAAATCAAATCAAATTCTCATCCCAGTGGATTCCCACAAATTAACTCAAATCAAATTTCTCTCCAATGAGACACAAATAAAATCAAACCTCTATCCCCATTGGATAACCTGAACATGATTCCCTAGTGGAAGGTTCATGCACTCATCCCTAGTGGATCTTTTCTTCCCAAATTACATCAAACCAACTCAAATTATTATCCTCTCCATGGATAATCTAAACATGCTTCCTTAGTGGAAGGTTCACATACTTGATCCCTCAGTGGATCACTTCTTCCTCTCTTATTCCATTGGCATAAGTTGAGTTGCATTATACTAAGATCTTGATTCTATCTACACCTCAGGTTTAGGAGTAGATCATTTCTGTTAGTACTTACGATTCTTTGGACATTGTTAATCATTTTAGGTCAAAGCGTGTGCGGTGCTCTTTAGTTACACCCATTGGGAGTCTTTTGTTGACCTCTCACTTTCGAGTGAGCATTAACTCTTATCATGATCTGTGGACTCCATGTGACACTAAGAGCTCCTTAGTCTTAAGACACTTCTAATGATTAGGTGAAAACTTAACTTAAGTCTAGACACTTAGATGGTTTATCCATAGGAATAGGATATGCCTTAGGGATTTAGGAAGACTTGCCTACCTTATAGCATTGAACCTGATCCTTGCTTCCTCCTTTCAAACCAAATCTCAAATTAAAATTCAAATTCCAAATCCAAATCATAAATAAATTCTAAATCAAATGATTGAAACCCATGATTGAATTCAAATTTCGAAAAAAAATCTTTCCTATGCCCTTTGATTTTATCCTATGGACTTAGCCTTAACCAAATTCAAATTAACCCCAAACTCAAGTGATTTTCTCATGAATCATTTATATCTTCATTTATATTCAAAAATATAAATGGAATATAAATTCAAATAGCCAAACTAAATCCAAAATCAAACCAAAATCCAATATATAACCTTTTAAACCAAATCCTATCCAAATTAACTCAAAACCCATGGATTTCTTCATGATTTCATCATTCCTTCAATCATTGTCCCAAATATAAACACAAACTATAATTATCAAATCAAATCCAAGCTAACCCAAATCAAACCCAAGTTAGCCATTTTTTACTTGAAATTATCATATGAACCAAAATCCATATGGCTTCAAACCACTTGCAAATAGATTTATATTTCCATCCTAAGTCCATATGTGAGTTTAACTAAACTTGAATCAAGCCATGATCAAGCTAATCAACCCATTTAGGTTTACTTGATCCAAAATGACCTAAATGACCTTTTTGAGTCAAGTTCTAATTCAACCCAAATTGGAGCCAATCCAAACCCTATGTCATAATCAACAATCATCATAGGTTAATCAATTATATTAAATTGTGACAAACCAAGTCAACTTAGCCCGTTGACTAAGTCAACATTTAGCACAAATGAAATCCAAACTTTTGATTCAAACCACAACCAAATATTATACATGACCAAACCCTCAATTGAGCTAAACCAAATTCAATTAGCCAATTGACCCAAGTTGACCCAAATTGGCTTAAAGAGCTAAAATAGGTCATATCACAATCTAACCTAAATTAATTGTAACCAATGGTTCAAGTTCATCCCAAAGTGATTATTGAACTTGACCAAAGCCATACTTGAGCCCGATTTGACCAATTGGTCAAATTGACCCAACTTAGCCCAAATTGACCTAACGGGTCAAATTAGCCAAAATCTAAATTAAATCAAACCAAAGCCTACAATCATTTTCAATTAGCCAATTGAACTTGTATCAACACCTAACTTAACTCAATTTGATCAAATTTGTCAAATTAGTCAAATTGGTCAACTTGACCTATTTGACCTATATGAACCCAAATGAGCCATAATCAAATTTAAAGAAAATTGAACTAAACCAATGGCACCAATACACTTCAATTGGTCATGTGAACTTGACCCAACCCTTGGTTTGACCAAATTTGACCAATTAGCCAACTTGACCCAACCTAACTCAATTTGACCTAAATAGGTCAAATAAAGCCAAATCAAATCAAATAAACTCCAAACTACTTGAAATTTGGGCTAACCCACTTTTGACCCATCCCATATCTGTCCAAATCAAATCCATAGCCAAATGACCATTTTGCCCTTAGGTTTAGGGCATCCCATGAGATAATACACATGCACATTGGGTCATTTTCTCCTAGCCACTTGACACCCATTCATAGGTCCACTTAGGCACCTAGGACCATGGCTGACCTGACCCAAAGGTGGTTGGGTCGGCCATGACTCATGGGGAGGTGAAATCACCTTCTCATTCCCATTGGAGCTTTTCAAACCATCAAGGACAAGCATTACCTCCCTTGGCAGCCACCTCCACACCGTTACCCAACCAAATGGAGCCACATCATCCACCCAAGGACCTCCATAACCCTCTGAAATGACCAAATGATCAATAAAAATTCAAACCAACCATGGTCGTCCAATCCAAAGAATGAGGGGGTATACCCTTATCATTCTCACTCAAACTCACACACTCACACTCGATTCAACCCTAACAACAAAGGAGAGAAATCCCAGAGCCATTTCCAAGGCTTCCCGAGCTCCCCAAAATCCTTAGTTTTGGTTTTACGTAAAACCAAAATTTGGGAGGCCACCTTCAATTCTCATTTTCCCAAACCTCCACCAAAGTGCAATTAACTATGCACACACCTTCCTTGGAGCTAAACGAGTGAGAACAAATCATTCCCCAAGCTTCCCAACGGCCGGAGGGTAAAGTTCAATCAAGACTAATTGCATGTATGCAGTGGATTGGTCTTTCAAGCAAACTACACCAAATCAAAGCTCGTGCAGCTCAACAAGGATTCATTTCTACCAAATGAAGCTTCCTCAATCGTTAGAACCGCCAGTCACAAGCTCCGGTGAGATATGCCATTAAAACTGATCCTTGAATGAAAATAGGTTGGTCTTTTGTGAAAAAAATTGCATGTCATGCAATTTTCACAGCTATATTTGCTTGTTGTGCTTCCCTGAATGTGTGGGATCATTTTCATCTCCATCAGCTCGTAAGCTGGATCGATGAGCATAACGATAATAGTGCGGAGGATAGATCATGAGCCCATCCGCATGATTGGAATGGACGGTCTTGATCTGATCACGCGTAGGACCTCTGATTAATCCTTCAAAAATGCATATTTAATTGTGGCCATCCGATCTTAGATCGGACAGTCCACGGAGTTACGTCGCCATCCGAGTCAACCCTTAGATGTGACAACTTCAATAGCAAATCCTATCACTCCACGTAGAAAGCACGCCACGCAGCCTCCACGTGGCCTGATGGGATTAAGGCTTTAATTAGGGCTAAATAATTTATTTTTAATCCTAAAATTCCTAAATTCATAACTAGATGTAGAAAAATCCAAAAAATACAAACTTAGGCTCATTTTAAAGATATTTCATAATAATTTAGGAAAATTATTATTAATCGATTTTGAATAGTAGTTTTGGCTTAATTAAAGTTTAATTAGAAATATAATTAGTCTAATTACTCTGTAATTAATCCTTCAATTAATCTCAAACTTTCTATGGATGTTTAGGGGGATGACCTCTACCTTCTATTTTTTTGGATTTTATTGGTTGCTTAATTGGAGAAATTAATTGATTAAATCTTAATCACTTTCTTAATTTAATTAATTATAATTAAGCAACTAAATAGTAAATTAATCAATCAATTAAGTTTATTAACCTCTATTAATGGTGATGAAGTCTAGGGAAATGGATTGGGACTCCCTCTTCCACTCTTTTTTTTTAGTCTTCTCCAACCCCTCTTAAATAATTAATTAATTAACACCCCTTAATTAATTAATTAACAAGATTAATAAAAAAAATTCAAATCATACCTAGACCTTAATAAACTAATTGAGAGGATTTAGGGATTGAGACTTTGGCTCCCTTCTTTATCTCTTCGCTAAGCTCATCTCATTTTGACTGGTTAAGGTTAATTAAGATTTAATTAGTTGATTAATAAACTTAATTTATTCAATTGAATCTATTTCTCTAATTTAATCTTGGGTAGTTATTTGGGTGTCCAATGACCCAAAGTGAGAGATGATGAAATTATGGTTAGCTCACATGTGTGAGAAAATTATAAAAGTGCTTAAGTGAGATCCCTTAAGCCTAATTAACTATTAATTATGATTGCATTAGGCCCCTTTCATTTCTTAGGAGCATTGCAAATTTATTTTTCATGTGATTGCATATCATAATGGCTCATTCTTAATTAGTTAATTAACTTAAGGTGATGTAGGTAAGGGTTAATTAATCCACTTAATTCATACCCTAACCTAATTAAACATAAAAATCAACTTAATTACTTCTTCATTGAACCAAATTAACTCACACATGGGGAATGGGATTAGGACCACCAAACCTCTTTCACATTTTCTAAATCCAGTCAAACTCAAAATGAAATAACATTAAAGAACATTGGTTCATTTTAAATAACTTTATTTAGTATGATTGTCTTTAGAAATTAATTGGGATGAATGAGATCATGTGCTTATGTTTCCTTTATTTCTTTCCAATCATGTTAAATATTGTTTGTCATTTGTAATCATGCATTCATTCCTTTTGAAATTAACTAAAATGAAATGATTTCTTCTATGTCAAATTGCATGTGTTCATTTAAATTAAAAATAGGTGTGGCTATTACCACTATTAAATCAAAGATTATTTTCAAAAGTCCATAAATCAATTATAATAAATGGAGTGATGTTAATTACAAATATTTATAAGTTTGTATGTGTTGATAATATAAGATATGTAATATGAATCTCTCTTTCCTTATCTTATATGGATTTGCATGAGATTTATAAATGTATAGTTCATTTGAAAAGAATACAACATTTGTTTAAATGTATTCCTATGCACCTCCATGCTAAGACTTAGAAAGAATTTCATATCACATGTGTAAATCATATAATCAAATCAAATATAACTTCTTGCAAGATTTCTCATTCTTGTGGTTCTTTTTGTGCATTCACATGTATCTGAGAAAAGTGGTATATTAGTCTAAACACCCTGAGGTTGCGAGACTTTAAGTAACCTTAAGTAGGTCTTGTACCTTACGCCCTTATTGTAGAACGATGGCGTCGTACTCACTTAAAACTTTTATACATGTGTATGTATGATATGACCAATGAATAAGAATCATAAATCAAATAAATTAGCTACAATTTTTGCATGAATTTTCCTATTCTTATAGTTGTTTATACATCCATATGTATGTAAGAAAAGTGATATATTAGTCTAGACATCCCGGGGCTGCGAGGCTTAAAATAGCTTAGTAGGTCTTGTACCTTATGCTCCTAGTGTAGAATAATGATGGCATACTCACTCAAAACTCTTATACATGTGAATGTGTACTTAACTAATGAATAAAAGCCCTCTTTCTATTAAAAAGAAATGCATTCATACTTTATTTATTTGGTTGAATTAGTCATGTGACTAAAGGTTATTTCCTTATGCTTTTGTATAAGAATCTAAATAGAGCTTTAAAGTAATATGATGAAATCATTCAATCAAATGAAACATTAATTTCAAATGCATTTGCTTACATTCATCATTCAAGTGTGCTAAAAAAAATATAAATTCCATGTATAGGTATGCTTAGAATTTAATCATATGCATGATATACATAATGAAAAGAAATGAATAAACATGTGTTATGTGATAGTAATTCTTTCTAATTAATCTTAAGATGCCTTTCTTATTGAATAAGGTCATTTAAAGTGAACCTAAACTTAGGATTGATTAAAACATATAATAAGCCATTCACTAAAGGAAATTGATTAATTAAAGTGACTTAAGTTAGGGATAAAAAAGAGTGATCCTCTCTTTCTTTCTCTTCATAATACTTAGTTATTTTGTATAGGTCAAATGAAACAAAAGAAAATACTAAGTAAAATCTTCAAATCAATTAAAATTACTTAAAGAGAAATCAACTCTTTATAAATTAAATCCCTCACACTTAGCAAATTATAACTCTAAAGTCTAGTTAGGACATACCACACAAGCTTTAATGCACACACATTAGATTAAGTCACCAATTTTAGCTTTATGCTAAGAAGATGCATTATTTGATGTATATTTGATTTTGTGATGTATTATTTTAAATATGTGTTAATGTTAAAATGAATTAGCCTAATCATGCTTTCTCAAGGGTTGTGCTTAAGAATAATAAAATATAAATACTTTTAGTGCGTTTCTTATGCCTCTAGCATAATCTAAGTTAGAAGTGGGCTTGGTTACCCATGCTAAGTCCAAATTATTTATATAACTATTTTGGTGTAGCTAATATTTATTTCTGTGTGTAGCTAGATTTACTTTTCTTCTTTTAATATAATTTTATATTAGGATTAGGATAAATGTTATGGGGATTAGGATGAGCATTTGCTATAAGATCAAGTCTTATGTACTATGTGATGCCTTTAGAGCATCCAAATCAAGCTAAAAGGAAGAAAGAAATGGAGCAAATCAAAATGAAGAAATAAAAGATAGATAGATAAAGAATGAAGAATGAAGAATAAAGACCTCCATAATACTCATCATTTGTAATTGTCATTATTCTTTTATAATCCAGGTTATATAAGAGTAGAGCTTGACTACCCACATTTCTTTTCGGGTTATACTGCGGCACCCGACTGCACCGCCTTTTATTCTTTGATAGCTTTATAAAATTATGTGATATTTTGTTTAGCTTGTGCATTAGAAATGGCATGCCTCTTATAATTTCTTTATGATTGATGTTTGTTGTGTGGCCTGGATGCAATTAAGCTCTTACGATAAAATAAATTTTCTATCTTATTAACAATTCATAACTAAACTTTTAAAATAACTCACGACCACATATAAAAGCCTAGGCATTAAATTAAGATAATAAAAATATTTAGCAACCCCTTAGCTGGATGTTATATATTTAATATCATGCATAATCATCTTATTTCACTCTTGTTAAGAGAGGGCTTCCATTTTTTCCAGATAGAAAAATGATGGAAGAACACCTCTTTCCCTTTTGATTTGGCCCATAATCAACTTGTCATGCATTTAGGCATACAAAATCCTATAGCTTGTGTCAAAATGAAGAGTCTCAAATTAAATAAAATTTGATAAAAATTTGTATTAGATTAAGTCATTATTCATACCACTCATACTCTAGTCTTTTAGAGAATGGGTTTAAGAACTTAGTTTCTTTTTTAAATAATAACAACCTAGCCATCTCACAAAGCATATGACTTGCCTACATGCATTTAAAGCGTATGAGGAGTTAGTTGGCTGTCACTCTATGTAGCAATAAGCCCAAGAAAGTGATTTACTCTCTGGAAAATCATATACCCACTTTCGCCTTAGATTTAGGTCATGCTTTGGCCCTCATCAAAGCTCCCTAGATTTAGAATCTGAGATTGTTGCTTCCCTTTGGGGCTACAAGATAAGTCATCACCTCTTAGGCAATTCCACAATATTGTATTATGGAATTATAAGTCCTAGATTTCTAATAAAATTTCAACTCAAATATATAATTCTCCTCAATTTCAAACATATAAAGCCCAACCATATGATAGTTTGGGATGCTCACTAGCTTCAGAGCATCCCCTACTCATCTCCTTTTGGCTTTGATAATAAATATCTCCTTTTGATCCATCCCATTTGACCTTCCAAAAATAACCAATTTATTGATAGTCCTATCATTGAATTCTTTAGAGATAACAATTGCTACTTTAATCAAGAGTATTCCTAAGAAATTCACATTCCTTAGAATGTAATTAACTATGGGGGGCTTGCCTCCATAGAGAACTTAACAAACCCGATTTAAAATAAACCATATTTTATTTTTTCATGTAAAGTAAGGGAAAAATCTCCGGGACATTCGAAGACTCATCATGCCTTGGGAGTCCTTAGTGATTAGGTCCATGGTAGTGATTTATCTTTCGAGATAGTGCATTATTCCTTGGTCATACTGATCCCTCAATAAGTATCCTCGACCCTCTCATATACAATAACATACACATGAATCAAAAATAAACACCAGAAGGCAATAATTCTAATATAATTAAGCCAATCATGGACCAATAATTCTAATATAATTAAGTTAGCCCTTTGGCTAATCCAAGGACCAATCTAAGGTGTCCCTAAGCATATTAAGGGAATAATAAATCTACACTAATTTTAATTGAACTTGTCACATGCCTTCTTACGTTAACACTATGCTCTCATTGACCAATTAGAGCTTGTAGATTCACACGGTGTTAACCCAATTAGAGTTGAATCAAATTAGTCCATTTGAAATATAACAACCCCAATCTTAATTAAGGATTGTCTGAAGTCTATTAACCTTTTAAAATTAGCCATAAATGAACATAGACTCTTATTTAAAATTAGTCATAAATGGATATAAATAATGCCCCTTCATTAAGCCTAATTTTATTTTTAACTCTCATTTTATTTTACTATTGGGCTCACCCCACCTATTTTCCTCTTCTCTTATAACTTGTATTAGTCACCTTATGAGCTCTAGTTAGTAGGTGAGGGTAGTTTAATTTACAACATGATTTGTGGGGAATCAAAGAAAATCTTCAAAAACAAATGTGTTTGTCTCTTCTCGAAAAAAAAATTTTTTTTCTATAAGCACTCCTGACACTAGTGACCACTTCTCATGTCTCATTCATTATGTAATGACATAGCCCAAACCATTGGGTTGTCTCTATATCTAGGCTTAATCCACATTAAAAATGGATTCATGGTGTTGTGTGCAAAAATCCATCACCTATAGGTAAAAATCAAGCCATTTAATAAAATTCTCGTAGTAGTTGTAAGAGGTGGAAGACCATCTATCCGTTATTAGATCCAATTTAATCAGTTTTAATAGTCTGTGTTTTATTGCATTCATTTTGCATACTTCATGTCTACATAATTAACCAATGTTGCTCAATCTTAGGCGCCATTTAAGGCAGAGTTTTCACAGTGGTGCGGTCCAAATCTCACCACTCTGTTTTGAGAAATCTATGACAAAGACTACAGTATTTTCCAAAATTATCACAAACAAACCAATAACAAATAGTGCAAAAACATCTTAAAATACAAACACCTTCAAATAAAATACATTTCAACCCATCATTAACAATATCCAACAATCATAATTAAAATAAAATTAGTTAGAATATTATAATTATCATAAATGCATATTTCCACCACCTCAACAACCTTGCATCATCACATAAGTAGATGTATAATAACACCATAAAAAAACAAAAAAGAAATAATTGTACCATAAAAGAATATTGTGTATCGTACTATTTCATAAATATGTCCACCGCAAGAAGTAGGTTTAAACACCCTTTTTATTGTAGAAATAAAAAATAAAAAAAGTAATATTAGTGGTTTTTTTGCATTGAGCTCCTAAAACTTTGCCTATTTTTCATATATTTCATTAATATAAATGAAATAAATATACTTATTTTGAAAGCTATTATCTATTATAATTAGGGCTACAAACAAACCGAGTCGAGCCGAGCATGTATGTGTTCAAGCTTGAGCTTGTTTAATGTTATGGAGTTCGAGCTCAATTCGAACTTTTAAGAATAGTGTTCAAACTTGAGCTTATTTACCATTATCGAGCTCGCTCGATTCAAGTTTGTTCATGAGTTCGATTCAAATTGGATTATCGAGCTTGTTAACGAGCAGCCATTTAATAAAATAAAAAAGCTTTAATTAATCCTTAATCGAGCCTATTCACGAGCAGCTTGTTGGGAAACATACATGAGTTATATCAATTAAAGCTTATTAAGCCTAAAATAATAATAATTAGAACAATACTGTTCACAAACAAACATTAATCGAGCCATAATCGAGCTCCTTAAGCATTATTCAGTTTAAACGATCGTTACGAACATAAATGGATCGAACGATAGGTTATTCAAGTTCATTTAAGAATCAAGATTTCAAAAATATTCGAGCCCGTTTGATTAGTTAATCAAACAAATATGAACTAGCTATAATCGAGCCGAGTCACGAGTAATTTGTCGAAAGTTAGGTTCATTTGCAACCCAAATTATAATTTTACTTTATTTGAAAACAAGCTATAATTTTCTTATAGATTTAGCATTTTAATATAATTAATTTTAAGAAATTATTTCTCATTATAATAATTTTAAAAAATAAAAAAAATGATAAGCAAAGAAAATGGGGGGCTTGACAATTAAAGCAGAAGCAGAGATGTGAAGAACTGCGGCGTCTACCGCTAGTGCGGTGGGATGCCGCGGCTTTAAGAAGCTGAAGGATACCACCGCATTAAATATTATTTTCATAAATAATAATTTGAGAAGGGATTAGAAAATATAAATAATTAAATAAATATGATATACCATTTTGTTCAAATAATTAATTAGTTAATAGATTAATATTTTTTATCTTTTCATATTAGCTAAGGGCAAGATTGAGATCAATTTTATTTTTATTTTTGATTAATTCTAAAAATATGTTTGCTTTATGTATTTATTAAGTGTTTTTACTTTTATTTTAAATAAAATATATTTTTAAAAATTAAAATAATTTTTAGATGTTTTGAAATACTTTTTTTGAAATAGTTATCATAAGTAAATTATATTTTAGTTTAAATTAAAATATAAATAAAATAAAATAACCAAAATGATCCTCGTACTGCCCTAAATGCTTTTATTCTCTTAAGAAAATTAGTCTAAAATTGAAATATGAATTTCTTATAATTATTTGACAATGCATTCACTGAGGTCCTGGTATCAATTTTATTTTTGTATTTTTATTTTATTTTTATGTTAATTATAAAAATATATTTCTTTAATATATTTTTAAATTTTTTTTAATTTTAAAAACACTCAAAATAATTTTAACAATTTTTAGTTATTTTGAGTAGTTTTAAAATTAATAATCACTATCAAATATATTTTATTTTAATTCCAAATATAAACAAAACAATATAAAACAATAAAAAAAACAAAAAAGTGATCTCAAAAAGTCCCTTAAAGCAAAAAAAAAAAAAAAGAAACTAAATAGGTTTTTAGCGGTTATTTGAGATCAATTTTATTTTTGTTTTATATTTTATTTTGTTTATGTTTTATTTCAAAATAAAATATATTTAGATGTAATAATTATTATTTTAAATACTCAAAACATCTAAAAATTATTTTGAGTATTTTAAAAGGAAAAAAATTAAAACACTTATAGAAAACACATTAAGCAAATATATTTTTAAAAATATAAAATCAAAAAAAAATTGACCAAACAAAATTGATCCCAAACTTTAGTTTCAAATAAGTCTTTTTTTTTATATTTAAAATCTTTTAAACTTAATGAAATAGCTTTGTTTGAAAAAGCTTTGAAAGAAGGATTAGGCACAAAAAGAAAATTTTTAGTGAAAGCAAATTAAATAATATATGATAATGTATATTATGTATTTGAATATATGCATAAATAGTTGTTTGTTTAAAAGAGTGAATAATACTCTGCAGCTTTTATGCTTAAGAATGAAATGAAATTTGATAATTTGTAAATATCTCAACATAATAACTCAAAATGATGTTTGGGATCTAATGAAAACAAAACAAATTAAAAGAATTTGATTCTTTTTTAATAAGAATCAAGTAAATGTTTAAATAATACATAAAATGGGTATACCATAGCTCAAATTAATAGTGTAATAACTTATACATAAATATGATAATTTGAATATCAACCATCATTATCTATATATATATATATATATATATATATATATATATATATATATATATATATATATATATATATCATAGCATTAAAATCATACAAATAGTCATAGAGTGTGAATATCATTATTATCACTATCATAAGCCATAGCATAAAATGACATTGATTTTGAATTGAATTATAGATCATAACATAGATGTCATAGTATAAATTATAAAGTAAAAAATCTATGCACTCAAACCTAAACATTAACTAGTTATGTCCGTGTACACATCTTTGAAAAATTTTTGACAGAAGAATGAGGGTCTGTTTGAAGCAGCTGTAGCTTTTTAAAAAAACTGATGAATACAATTGTTGTGTGAAAAACTGTTGTACGTGTTACAAATATTTTTCTTTTTAAAAAAAATTCAAACAGTTTCTTTCTGACAGCTACCACACTCTAACAACTCTGATTTTCAAAAACAGCTTTTTACCATAAAATTTTCTAAGAAGCAACAAAGTACAAGCAAATGCAAAAAAACAAAGCAAGGTGAGTCACAAACGTAATGCAATTTCCTTTGGTTAAGTGGTATAATAGTTTGATTAAGTTGTTTCAAAGCTTTGTGTAAAGTTATGATTTAGAATAAGAATGCAATGTTGGTCAACCCTTCCAAAAATAACCTCAAGAGATTTCAATATTTCCAATCTCTTCCATAAATGGTGGCATCTCCTTCAAATTCAAACTCAAGTAGGGTTATTTTCTTGCATGTAAAATGTTGACCATAGCTCTCTCTCTTAGAGCAAGGTTGAAATTAAGGAGTTATATAAATAGAGCCTTAATAAAAAAATTAATTTCAAACCAAAGTAGTTTTAATTTGGGAGTTACTCCAACCTTCACTCTTTTATATCAAGGCATAAATTATGGAGAAGTTATATCAACAAAGCATTAATAAAATTATATTAAATTTGAAGATGAGACTATCCATGCATGTTACAATTCATGGCCTCTTCTCTCTTTCTTTGAAAGAATGCATAGACAATGAAGTAGTTAATTGTATCAATGAAGATATGATGAAAATCTTTTAAATTGTAAATCAAAAGCTTACTCCATAAAATGTTTATTGATATACTCATATATGTGGGCAAAAGTACATATAGGTGAGGAAATGTAATTGACCACCATCTTAAAATTTAATAATATTTCTAACTATTTAAATTTAAATTCAAGCTACAAAATTTGAGATTTTGAAGGATTTGCTTATATAAAAATATTGAATAAGTTTATTTAAGTCATAACATAACAAGTTTGGGAAGCAATTACAACGAACATAACACAATAAATTCAATCGAACATAGGTCAAATAATGATTGAACAAAGTTTGAATAGACTTGAACGAGATAAGTATAATATATAGAGATCACAATAGACATAACAAAGCAAATTATGTTAACTCCATGAGCTCATGACAAGATTTTGATGATTGTAAAGTACACTAAAAAATTATTGGACTGATGATTTTCTTCTTCGAGCCAAATGATTATAGATAACATGCAAATTATCATGATGATGCATATGAAGGGCAACAAATAAGTATAATATAATAGTATGTCTTTGTTATAGAAAAGTTACATATCAGAGAGAGAGAGAGAGAGAGAGAGAGAGAGAGAGAGAGAGAGAGATGTGTGTGTACAAATATATATAAGGGCTTGTGAGAACATAAGTTGTTATTTTTTACCCTTGAGAGCTTTCTTATAGATAAACTCTTGTTGATTTTTTAAAAATAAAGATAAAGACTTGAGGCTAAAAATAAGCTTGCTTGATCATGGAAGATCATGTATTCCATTAAGATTGTGGTGAGCTTCTTGGTTTATTTAGATACGCATGCAATAACCCTCCCCTTTTTTTCCATTATACTTATAGTTTTAAGTTTTTATTATTAAATGGTGGTTATGGTATTCTAGTGGACAATAAGGAGAAGGCACCCTTTCTTATAAGGAGGATCAAGAGGATGTCTTGGTGCACGAGTGGTGGTCTCGAGATAAAGGTGATTTATAAAGCATACAACAATGGCTAAGAAATAACAATTATAATACTTATTGTGCAAACGAAGAAATTGCAATTTTAATATTGGTTGTGCAAAAACACTAGGTGTGGTTGACATCTAGGCATGAATGTAAGCTCTGGCTAAGTGACATAAAAAACTATTATGTGTTTAAGATTTATATGGCTCTTTACATGTTCTAAACTATTGCTTGAAGTTGAAATCTTTTGATGTCATATATGTTCTACTAGTTTTAAAAACTAGACTCTATCACACCATTCAATTTTGATATTTAATTTTATTTTCTACATTGTTTTACATCTTTACATCAATAAAACTTTTTATATATATATATATATATATATATATATATATATATATATATATATATATATAATTTATAGTTTTTATAAAAAAAATAATTGTAGCTCAATTCACCCTCCTATTGGGATTTTATGAAATAATGATTAGTATCAAAGCTTTTATTCTATAATTACATCTAAGAGTGATCTATGGGGTTTACATGTTTTTTTTTTTTTTTCTAAATAAAACAAATAAGGGACACTCCACAATATGACCACCACCTTTTAATGGCATCCCCTTTCATTTGTGAAAAAGTAAAATGAGGATGTACATACAAACTTACACTATGAGAATTTATAACATTATTTTGAAAAGTTATAAATGTCTTATATTTATTATTATATATTACAAAAAAAAATCCAAAATTGAATAAACACCCATTAATCTAAATTCAAGTTTATTTAATGGTAGAGGAATAAATACTTTATATCAGAAATCCAAGTATGATACCACATAAAAAATTGTGTTTTAAGAACTAAAAGATAATTTTTTATAAGGTAGTCATCATATAAAAAGGAATTGATAAAGTGTGAGAAACATGTGCTAATATATTGATGCATGAATCAATCATTTTAGCCTAATTCTCCCTTATTAGGCTCATGTAACTTAATATCCATAACACATGATAAACAACATATATTAGATCATTTCAAAATCATTTAAAATTAACAAAAAGCACAATTTCTCATAATAAAATAACTATCATTAAGCCAATGAGTACTTAACCATAGAAGTTACTCAATTATAGCCTTAAAACTCGCATTAGTGACACCCATTTTTGAGGTACTTTCAAGCATTAGTCTGTGTAAGGGAGTATCCATTGCTCTGCATACCTCAAATTATTTTTTTTTGCACCAAAGTACCGTGAGAATTAGAAAACCATGGCTATTTACTAGTTATGAATTGATGACAAATTGGGGTTATCTCCATTTAACGCTTTAGTAGTTTTAAGAATCCATTGAGTTACTATAATTGACAAATTGTAGGTCTATAGTATCACTTATTTTTACAAGGGAGTGCTCATTCAACACTTACACAAGCGAAAGTACTGAACTTACCAATCATTTGTACGTTGCTTGGTTGGAATAATTTACAATTCATGTCATCATATATAAGACTTATACGATCGTTCAAGGAATTGTTTCTTAGCATCTTAAATCATGTGCATTTTTAGGTGAATGTCCAACCTACTTGTCTATCTTCTATCCATTCTTCTTCTTATAATATAAGAACGTTGATGCTTGATTCACATATGAAAAATACTTCCTCAGTATATAGTTTTACTATTCTTTGAACACGAGTCAATCCATACTCGAACACTAATTAAACAATGATTAGATCATGATCAAATATATTTAATTTATAATTGAACTATATTTGAAGGCATAATTGCACCTTAGTCATACCAAGTTAAAACATATGCCTAGTCTATACATGATTGTACCTTATTCATTGATGATGTACAATCAGGGTTTAAATAGAGATTGAATAATAGTCTTTTATACATTTGATTCATGCTTGATTAAGGATCAAATAAGGTTTGAATGCACGTATTTTAATATTTCCATCAAAATGACCTAATATATCATACGCAATGGCAACTAAAAAAAGACACTTATGTATGCTTAAATCCTTGTTGAATGAGGAAATCTTTAACTCCGCATCCACAATCCTTATGAGTGAAGAAATTTAGATGAAAATATGATGATGATTGTATTGAAGAATGCTGAAGCGAAAATGACGAAAATGGCGGGACATCATCTCTCTTACATAGCAAGATATGAGTATAGTAGAGAGTATTTTGGTCCATAAAAATGTATTTTTTAAGAAAAATTAATGAGCATATTTTTCTAATTTTGAATATTATAAAGCATATAAAGTCAACATTTATAATAAATTATTATAAATCTATAAATATTATTATAACAAAAAATATTATAAATATTTAATAATGTAATTATATTTATTTTAAATTTAATTATATTAAGAGATGATATATAACATGTAAAATTAAGGATATGCATATTAAAAATAATATATATGATAATTTTTTTTTTATTCTAAGTTTTAGTTTGGATTATAATTATATTCTGATTATAATAGAAGTCAAAGTAAAATTTATTTTTTGGGGGGAACTCGAAGCTATTTTCCGACATTTTCCAACTATTTTGTCTTCGAGATCAAGTTGATTGTACTCTATCTTCTCCTCTGTCGTTCCCAACGTTTCTGTGTTCTCCGGCCGAGTTGAAACCCTAAACGCAGTTTCTTTTTGTATGATCGAGGGCAGCACCGAATCTTCTCTATTGGTTTTCCGCCATGGGTGCGAGTCGAAAGCTTCAGGGTGAGATCGATCGGGTGCTGAAGAAGGTCCAGGAGGGTGTCGACGTCTTCGACAGCATCTGGAACAAGGTTAATCGCTGACCTTCACCTTATTTTTACTGCGTTCGGTGACACCTGTGTTGCTCTTGCATCCATCTTATGCATCTTTGAGCGTACCGTTGATTTGATTTTATTTTTTTTGACTGTGGATATGTGAAGGTGTACGACACGGAGAATGCGAACCAGAAGGAGAAGTTTGAGGCGGATCTAAAGAAGGAGATAAAAAAGCTCCAGCGATACCGAGACCAGATTAAGACGTGGATACAGTCCAGTGAGATAAAGGATAAGAAGGTAGAATTCCGCTTTCTGGATTTTTTTTTAGCAATTTTCAGATTTGTTTGGTGCCCTTTTTTCTTCATTTCGGGTCATCTTCTTGACATTTATTTAATTTACTATCGTTTCTATTTCCGAAAAATACAATATTTATGTTTTGAAAACTGTTCATGTTGCTGGAGGTCTGTTTTGTTCTGAGTTCATCTCGTCAAGGGAAGAGATGGTTATGACACTGAAATTGAGTATTCTTAAATTCTGGCAGTCTAAAAAAAGACCACGGCTGAAAATCTTGAAAGTTTTGGAAAGATTAAGATATGGATACGATTCATGTTTTCTTTATTCAAGTGAGGTTTGACACATGTTGTAGCGTTCTTCTTGAAACAAGTGCCATGAGGTTTGATTAGAAGCATCGAACTAGAATATGATCTGTGGGCATCAATGCAAGGAAATCAATGGATTATCAGGTGAACTTAGATGGACAAAATGTTGAGAAAAACTTAAAAACATGGTCTATGAATCACTTTAAAGGAAATGATACGAGCAACACTCCACACTTCATGGAGTGCTAATGTGGTCATAAGCTTATGTAGTGTACTACTTATTTGGCATTCATTGTCCCACCAAAATTGGACACATATTTGTCATACATGTATCTAACATGTACTGATGCTTATTTTGATTTTTTTTTCTTTTCTTTTTTTAATTTAGGTATGTTGAATGGTTAATTGTAGGTCTAGGTGGTGTATCAATGCAGATACTTAAACATGTTTATTGGAGCTAATACATTGAAACCTGGGAAGCATTCACTTCTTAACAGGATAATGGAACTTTCTTCTTATGAACCAGGAGTAGTAGATATCATGAAGTGTTTCTATTGAGTTTGTAGCAGTGATTTTACTTAAGCCATCAGTAGGATTTAGTTTATTTAAATTGCCATTCTTGCCTTTGATTGTATATACCTTATATGCTATTTACTTGTTGCATGCGTTATCCTCTACGCAATGAGAAGTAACACCATTTCTAGTGCTTTATCAAATATTTTGGGCATTTGAGTGATATAAGGATGTCATTTCTAGTGCGTTGTATATATGACTCGGAACCCTTTGACTTTGTCAATCAATTATTCTAGGTCTTTTGGAAGCTATTGGTGTTGTTCATTGAATTGAATTAAACTCACATTCAGTTTTAATATTCGTATATTTTGAAAATATATTAGCTTATTTAACTGTTGGCATTTGACTTTTGTAGTGTTATTGGCATTTTTTAAAGATATAAATCTGCCACTTGTTTTTAATAAATGAGAAGGTGTGCACAATGCCAATTATAAACTCATGAGCTTTACATGGGAGCCAAAAAACATTCTACCCTCTTTACATTGTACTCATAGAGGCATACTACTTGAGCTAGGCTCAGATTTGTAACCTTTACTTTAGGAACCATGGATTATATTGCCAGAGTTAGAGATTGTTATCATTTTTGCTTTATGAGGTTGATGACATTAGGATTATCTTCTTTTGACATATGTAGATTGAGATGCTAAAATTGGATGCAATATAATATCTTTATGTATGTCTATAAGTGCTTGGGCACACATTGCATATTTAATATGAATTACATCTATATACACATGTATGTATGTACCTATCTATGTGTATATGCACTTTTGTATGTTTGTGTTTTTCTATGCATATGTAGATGCTATGCATGGGATGGAAGGATGGCCCCAAGTTTTTAAAGTGTAATTATGGATCCCAGTAGAGATGATAGAGCTACTTAACATGGCTATTGATATCCGGCCCATTTGCACTTGCTCGAGATTTATGGATACATCTAGGTCTTTGCATGTTTAGCTTTTGTATGTTAACTTTTATGTTATTGATCTATTTTTGTGGGTTATCATGAAAAAAAAAACATTAAGATCCTATTTGCCTTTTGGCATCTAATATTATAACATAATTTTTTTTAGTATGACATTTGTAATTTGATTAGGGTGAATGAAATTATTTGTTTATTGTTTGCAAATGTTCATTCATCTAGCTATGGATCAATGAGATGCGATTCTTCTTAGTGGTTTAGGTGCAATTCCGTTGAGTGATCTGGGAGCTGTGTGAGATAGCCATATGTCTTCTCCCAAGATGAAGTGTTTTTTTTTTTACCTTAAACTGACCTGTTTAGTTCTATGTAAAAGTGTATTTATCTTCTGCCAGTTGAGATGATTAGGGGTAAAAGTGCACCTTCAAAGCCTACGACAACCCAATTTACAAAGCATAGTGATATAGACATAAGTTTTGAAGTCATGAATATTTGAATTACTTTATATATTTTAGATTTAACTATTTTTAAGAGGTATGCTAGTCAATGTGGTAGGGTTCTTAGCAACTACCATGTTGGTTGTTTATAGTTTTTAGTTTATTATTTCTCCTATCTATGAATTATAGAATTTAGAGGCATGCGTGATTGTTTATGTCATGAATAAAGTTCTTATTATGGATGTGGAAATTCTTCTACATCCACTTCAGTATTTTGAATTTTGAAACTCTTGATCAAATGTTAGATTTTGACCCTTCTTGGAGTGTAATTTTTTTGTTCAAGTGTGGGGCTTGCTTGTTCTTATTACTTGGCTTACTTTTTCATCTTTTACATTTTTATTTTGTTTTCTTGTTCATTCATAGCTATCCTTTATTAATTCCGCATCAAAGCCACAATTTTTGTTTATTCTATATGTATGATTCTTATTTTGAAAGAAATTCACATTACCCCATCTTTGCTCTCTTCATATTTTTGCTGTTGATTTTCTTTCCCAATTTATTAGTATTCACAAAACATAAAAATTATTTTTGATGCAAACAGTGATCCATCATGACATTATTTTTTCTCCATTAGTCCTCTTCTCTTTTCTTAAAAAACTCTCCTTTAAATCTTCTTAATCTTCACAGTCTCCTAACATCTAATCTATTTATATTCAAATTTGAATTTTAATTTCTAATAACCTTCATCTTATCTCCTAAACCACCTCCTTAGTTTCCTCATACAAATTAATAAACTTTTTAAAATTTTAATATTTCCTAATCCTGTTTTAGCCAATCTTATCTTACATCACCCCTAAAAATTTAGAGAAAGAAGTTGGAGGCATAAAGATGGTTAAAAAAAGAAAACCTGACTTGACTTCACAAATCAATTTTGGATATCTGTGAATATATTACAAGGAAATCAACCTTCTTGCTCCAAGGATTTAAATCTTTTTTTTAGGTTTTGAAAGAGTCAAGGTTTGATTTTGCATCATGATTTACCTATAAAATCTCAATTAAAGTTTGGATTGAAGTTGTGTCAATTGATAACTATTTTGTCATTTATGGGTTAAGATTTAGGAAGCTCAATTGGAATACTTTGAATCTTACATCTTATTAGACCCTTTTACTTACTTTAATTTCAAGTAAATTGATAGTTAAATATCTGATAGACTGCATGATATAACTATGATCTAATTAATATAATTTTGGCACTCATATGAATGCACTTGATAATTTATAGAACCAAGATTGTGTATACAAGCAGTACATTCTATTTTTATGTAAATAACTTGACATAACATTTGTTATAAATATTGTTAATCATCTCATCTGTCATATCTACCCATCATTTTTCATTACATATAGTTGGAATAATAATAAAATATTCTCATTACTATGAATACATGTTAGATTTAATACCCTTAATTATGATTTTGTAAGAAATATTGAAAAATGTTGGTATCTTATATATTCCCTTGTAAAGGATTGGAAATATAGAAATTCTCATTATTCACATTATGGTAATTTATATATTTATATGCCTTAAGTCCACAATTATAATTTTTAACAAAATTATAATGCTTAATTAGATTGCTTAGCTAATTTAGATAATGTTTTTGCTAAGTATTACTGGATTGATGAATGTGCATTAGAATTGCATATGCTAAATTGTTAGATTCTACTCAAATGTTCTTGTATCTTGTTAAGATTGATGATAATCTTTTTTGCTGCATGGGTTGAGATGAAAAACAAACTTATACGTGGTATCTATAGAATAACTTTTCAATCTAAGGAAAACATTTAATTGTGTCTTGATTTGAATGGTTTGGAGTGTTATTCAAAAGATATTGTTTATTAGAAAAACCATGGATTATTATTGATGGTCTTAGGGAAAATATTAGGGATAAAATAAGTTTTATTATTGTGAGATTGTGAGTGGTGCTTACTTCAAAACAATAAAGTTTGTGTTATATCTCGAGTTTTCTTCTGCTATGTTTAATGTTTATATCTTGATTACTCTTGAATGTCAATCTATATATGGTCCATAACTCATTAAACATGCACAACATCAGTGCCACATAAAGGTGAGCTTGATCTTCTTGAAATAATTGTAATAATATTAAAAATATATAATTGTTGTTTTGATTTGAATTAGGCTTAGAAGAAGATTATTAGATCAATAATGCAATCTGCCATGCATTTTATCTATCCACAATTAATTCATTTTTAAGCTTGAGCTGAAACATGTAAGTCTTGCATTGAGTATTGTTAATCACCACTAGTTTATTTGACCATGTTTTAATTAATTTTTTTTCATTGTCTTCATTTCTTTCACAATACATTGGCAATTAGTTAGGTCTATTAATGCTAAAATATGTACACAGTTAGGCTTAAGAAAATGATTTACTTGATGGACAAATATTTAAGAAATCATTTTAGGACTCTTAAGAAAGATAGGCCAGGAAATTGTATTTTGGAAGTACATATAAATGAGTAAACTTAGTATTACCATCATCAAGACTTCTGGTTAGCCTTATTTTGAAATAATTCTGATTTGTTGCATTATTCATTAATTATACACGTGTGTGTATGAGTTGCATGTTGATTATTGAAATGTCATTAACACACAAAATGAAAATTTAGATGCTAATGATTGATCATCATAATACATGTGATCACAATGAAGGATGTTAATATACCTATCTTAGTCACTACTTGCTTCACCTACTTGATGTTACCAATTGGTGCTAATGAGCTTTATTGTGTGATTTGAAAGCTATGATATTGTATGTACTTTTTTTATCCGTTTACATGATTAGTTTCTGCTATTTATATTGCACTTTCTTTAACTAATTGAGATAAATTTGAGCTTGTAATAATTTGCATTGATGTTTCTATATTGGATTTTTTTAATGTTTTAAGTGTTGCGCAACATCAATTCTTTCACACGGTTTACAAATGAGCTCTATGGTACTCCTTTAAGATCTTATTGTCCTCTCGTTCATTGGAAGGACCATCTATAGCTGATGAAGCATGATATTTACTTAGGGTGTTTTAGCATTATCACTCTTTAGAGTAGTGTGTCTCACAATTAGGGGATTTGATGTGCTGAATTTTAAATTTCTACCTCTTCATGGGTATTTGAGTTAATGTGCTTTTTAGATTTCATTATATTCTTAGTATTACTCTAGTAAGTATCTTTTAAGTTTATTGAATGTTTGGTAGCAATTTGCTTGCAATTTACTAGCATTTTGTTAATAGTTTGTTAGAAATTTATCTTCTTCCATCCACAAATTAGTGATTTCTTAGTCATCTAAGATAGTTTATGATTTGCAGAAATTTTTTATTGTGAAAGTGGAGACTGTTCCTCTTTATCTATTATACTATTTTGATTATTGATAAGTGTGAAACCTAACGCCCTTTGAGTGGTCATGATCAGGCATGAAATTCACTTATCTAGTTACTTTTCTTATCTTTTTTCAACTTTTCCTTCTTTGTTCTTTTTATTAGTTTTTTCATAGCCACCTTGCATCATACAATGCTTTCCCTTCTTTCTTGAAAAGTGCCGTAGTCCCTTCCCAGATTTTGCAGAGTTAGTTCAGAACTCTGAATTGTCTTTTTTATGCGGTTCGGGAGGGCTATTGGAAAGTCAGAAATGCAGAAGGAGACAAGCCTAAAACCACTTCTGTTATCAGATATGGCTTTACGAGTTCCTTGTCATGCCATTTGGGCTTACAAATGAGCCGGCTACCTTCTGTAATTTGATGAGTGATTTCTTTTCTAATTTCTTAGAACTATATTGATCGCTTTTCCTGTTCTTGCACAAGTGATATTAGAAGTTTGTATTCACTTTTTTCTGTTTATTTTGCGGCAATTTTTCATTTCAATTCCTGATATTCTGGATCCTTTCTGCTGCAATATGATTGATCCCGCTTCTGTTAATTCTTATTTTTGGCTGTTTCTGTACTCGATACAGCATAGGTTTCAAGTTTCTTATTCTATTTAACAGTTATTTACTGATTCTGCATTTCTGCTGAATTCAGTTTATTGCTACCTTTTTTATCATGCATTCTGCACTCTACTTGCCATACTGGCTTTCTAAATCACATTTGGTCATGCTTGCAGCCATCGAATGCTATTCAGGAGCAACCTCTGTCAAATCACCAGCCTTGTTCCACTTAATTTCTATTATTCAAGTTGCCTCCACTGAATTTCTTAAATTCAAAATTCAAATTATTTCGTTGGGTTTCTTCACAAAAATCTCACCACCCTTTGACACATCAAAATGTAAATGCCTATCCATAAATATATTCTCCATTCAAATTTGAAATTTAATTCTGATTTCAAATTCGAATTCAACTTCATAATCTAAATTAAATCTGATTTGAAATTTGAAATTTGAAATCAACTTCAAAGTCTAAATTTAAATTTGAATCAACAACCATTGCCACCCATTTCTGAAGTCCCACCACTCATCCAGATATTCGAAACCAACCATTGCAATGCATCATATCTAATTTGTTAATCTGCACAAACCTTGTTTTGGTTACATAAATCAACAATGTTACCACTTAACATTTATTTTGCTCTACACATCATATCTACAAGGTAAACCCACCCAAACCTTGTGAGGTTGAGGGCGTTTGGCTTATTCGATTTTTTTTTTTATAAGCTAAGTATGGGTATACTGAGGGGCTTAGGTCTTAAGTGAACTTTATGTGGTTATGTTGTTCAGAAAGATAAACTGAGATAAGATCAAAACAGTGCAGGGAATTTGCAAGGTTTGTGCTTGATTTTTTATTAATTATACCAATTATCCAGAAGTTAATTTGCTTGTAAATAAGTCAACTATATTAATTAGGAATTTATTACTTTAGTTTGTGATTAATTCACGATTTTAATATTGAATTAATTTAGTTATTTTAAGAATAAATAATTAATAATTTAAACATAATTATTAAGATAGTTTATTAAGCTAATTGGAGTTAATGAACTAGTTTGGGATTCATTAAAATCAGTAGTTATTGATTATTTGTTAATGAAATAATTGAATAAATATAAAGTAAAAATAGTAATTAGTTAATTAACTAAAGTGTTTTGGCTAATTAAATGGAAAGTAATATATAATTATGCAATAATAATGATTGATCTATGCAGTTAGGATAAATAGAAATAAGTATGATAACATTTATTGAAAAAATGATTACTAAATTAATTAAATGAGTATTATTAAACCACCATGGGTAATTAACAATTTCTTAAGTATTAATTAAGGTTTCTAATTAAGCTAATTTATTAGGTCCATTAATCAGACAGTTAATGTGTCATATATTAAAATTATTGGAGAGAGTACTTGAGCATAGGTTATGATGTGTTACAAAAATTTCTCAAAATCAGTTTAGTTTCATGCCGGGTAGATCTACTATAGATGCTATATATTTGTTGAGAGGTTTAATGGAGAAGTATAGAGACAATAAGGAGGATCTACATATGATATTTGTTGATTTAGAGAAAGCATATAATAAAATTCCAAGAGAAGTCCTTTGTAGAGTTCTAGGAAAAAAAGAGAGTTAATACTAGTTGTATTCAAGTCATTAAGGATGTGTATACTAGAATTGTTACTTGTGTCCAAACACAAGGAGGATTGATAAAATATTTTCCTATTTCAGTTGGATTACATCAAGTATTGGCTTTAAGCCCATATCTTTTTACTTTAGTTATGGATGCTCTTACTAGGCATTTACAAGAGGATGTACCTTGGTGTATGCTTTTTACTGATTTTATTATACTTGTTGATAAGACTAGAGATGGAGTCCAAGGGAAACTTGAATTATGGAGTTCAACCCTAGAGTCTAAAGGTTTTGTTTGAGTAGATCTAAAATTGAATATATAGAGTGTAATTTTAGTTGTAGAAATTTTAGTGGTGGTGTTGTGACATTGGGTGATCAAGTTATTAAAAAGAGTGAGTATTTCAGATATCTCGGGTCTATTGTTCAAAATGATGGTGAAATAGATGGGGATGTTATTAGCAGAATTCAAGTTGGATGGCTGAAGTGGAGGAATACATCTGGCTTGTTGTGTGATAGAAAAGTACCACTTAGACTTAAGGGAAAATTTTATTAGATGGTGGTAAGACCTACAATCGTACGTCGGTTAGGAGAGTAGATGTATTAGGTTTGCCTTATGTTAAGAAAGGTAGAGGTGGACCTAAAAAGATTTGGTTATGATATATAAAAATGACCTTAGTTTATTAGAATTAAATGAAAATTTGACACATAATAGGACAATGGAGAAGAATGATTCATGTAGCCGAGCCTACATAGTGGGATAAAGGCTTGTTAATTAGACAATTTATTAGGTTAAATAAGTATTATTTATTTTGAATGATCTAATCAATTAGATTAATTTAATTAACTATATTAATTTGGCACCATAACTATGCTTTTGCAATAAGCTAGATGCCTTTATTATGGCGCTTATCTTAACCATGTGTAAGTGTACCTTTGGGAATGGTGGGGATTAAGATTTCTTGGTTTAAGCCGTGTAGGCTTTAGAAAATCATCCCAAACTTTGGCTGTTTAGGATGCTTAAGGGGATTAAATCTTATTCTCAAGATCGGAGAGGCTGGACTAGCTATCTTCTAAATCTCCTAAACTTCATTCTTAATGATCAGGAACTATGGTGGGACTTCATTTGGGTTTATTATTTTACAGGTACTAGTATTTGAAGTTAAAGATGTTGATTCCTTCTACAAAATTTCTGTCTTCTGACCTTTATGGAGCCAATGAGAAGTTTGCTTTCATTCTGTGGTTGGACAGGAACATTTTTATGAGCACCAATCTCTTTAATACATGTCCTCTACAGAAGCATTGAAGAATCCTGAGGTTCAATTTTGGTTTTAATAAAGTTATAATGCCCCATGAATATTAATATATATATATATATATATATATATATATGTTATTTGGAGAATCCAATATTCACTTTGAAACCATCATAGGAAATACGCAATCAACTTTAGAATAATCGTTTAGAGTGAGAAAGGGTGTTCCCTTACATGCCTTGCCTACTTCTTAAGTCTTTGTGAGGACTTCCTCCACTTTAATTGAGAGTCCATTATAAACTGAAAGATATACCGTCCAATCTAGAAAAATATATTAAAATACTAAAATTTATTTGCTCATTGACTTTTAATTTTTATCCTTATGGTGTCAACTGCATAGCTACTAGAATCTGATTTCTTCTATTCATTCTCTAATCTTCTGTGTCAAAATTAAAATAAATATATTTTTGCACATAATTAGAAGCACTAAATTTGCAATCACTTCTACATTTCATTTGCTTGTAGAATGAACTTAATAATTGCATTGGCACATATTTGCATGGGCATGTATTGTAAACTTAGTAGCATTTTTTGGATAATTTGAACAATTATCCCTAAGGTAGTATAATTAAAATGAAGATTAGAAGTTGTTGAATATTAAATAATTATATTAGGCCAAATATTATGGTACAAAAACTAATTTTCTATTTGTTCTGGGGAAATTATGTGACACGGGGCTAATTTCATTGAGGTTGCATCTTGTGTTAATATTCCTATTCCAAATGACAAAGCTAGAGTTCTAGATTATTTGAACGTATCCACTGAAGAATTGTGTTATGATCCACACATTAGGAACTTGATGACCTCAACTCGACAAGTCCTAAGTATAAATCCTGAAGATGGTTAAATCAACAGGATGGAGACCTTACATATAATGGTGGTGGTTGTTAGTATTGATCATGTGATTACTTTGGTGATGACTTTGAAAAAAGGAAACACTCCCTTGAATATATTATGATAGAGATTGCTGTGATCTTCATCTTGATGATGAAAGTTAGACTGCCATGGATGCTACCTCTTTTGATGGCTAACTTTGCCCCTATGCTTTGCATTGTTGGCTGTTTAAATCCAAGGATTTGTTTGAATGATATCATATTAATGACCATAAGTATATCAAGTATGCAAATGTCAAATTGATTGATATTTTTAAAACATTTTTGGTTGGGAGTCATTAAAGATATTGAATGCTGAGGTACCCATTGAATTAGAACTTGGGAAGATATTACTTATAGATTGAATCAAAATTATATACAACAAGATATGATTTGTTTATCAACTCCAAAACCAGACTAAGCATTCATATAATCAAGACAATTCAAATGAATTTGACAATCTTATCATGTAGTATAATGTACCAATAAATTTCATGTCTAGGTTTATTAAAGGTTTGAATGAGTTTGTGTGAAGTTAATTTGTATGCACCTGAAGTCTTACAAATGCATGCTATGGTGATTTGAGATGGTGTTATTATTATCCTTTTATTGATGAGAACACTCCTGCATACCCAAACATTAACAATACAAGTTGAGTTGGGCTTAATAACTGAGTACTTACTCGACTCTTTATGCAACCTTGTACGAAAACTAGTATACTTGCACAAAAACAACTGAAAGCTAATAGTTTCACTTGTAAAGATATACCATTTTCTAGAACCCATATCTGGCAGTCCATTAACTTTTCACAAATAAGACATTTTGTTTACTAACATTTCAATAGAATTTGCATTATAATATAATCAAGATTCTCTCTTTAAATTAGAAGATGACATTTTATGAGGATGGGAAAGAACAAGAGGGAGTGATGAGATTTATCTTTTGTACCTATACCCTTAGGAGGATTTGAGAAGAACTAACATCTTTACTTATGCTTGATATTGTGAGGATGAGGGACATAAGTTGATAATTGATGGTAGAAGCACTATGAACTTTTGTTAAAATTAGCTATTTTAAATTTGGTTTAGTTAACACCAAATTTCCATCCTAGATCTTTTCTTTAGCTTGCCACTAGGATGTTCTAACTGGATTATTGTCCCTATGAGTAAGAGTTGTCTTCTCCTCATTAAGTTAGGAACCTATTCTAAACAAAGTGTGGTGTGTTGTACTACTTATGGATGTTTTCTTATTCCTTTTAGGTATACAATGAATACTTGATTTTAATTTTGATCAATTAGGTAGGATTCTACTTATGTTTTCAAGTTTAAAGGATCTAGCATCAAGCTATTTCCAATAAGCTGTTGCAATCAATAAAATGCCTTCTTTGAAATCCATAATTTAATCAAAGGCCATTAATAAAAATAAAGGCTGTATATAAATTCTCTTGCAAAACCATTTTGTTAAAGTTAAGGTTCACGTATGTGGCTTTAGTTGCTAAGGTATCACCAACATCATGAGACATGACAGTTATTTAGGGCTTACTTTATGAATGCTCAATTTCCATTTGATCTGGAGTTCTGCTTGAGGTGTTAACCTATGCTTCATGCATCATTTTGAGCAAAATCTATCTATATTACCTAAGGGTCACTTCTCCTTTTAATCCTTCCTTTTTCTTTAAAACTAATTTTATTTTTTGATTTAATTGGTGCACCTTCTACCCTTTATTGTACATATATAAATATTCCAAGCCTATTTTAATTATTTTATCTACAATTGATGTCACTCCCACCATTCTGTTATATAAGTTTTCCTTATTTATTCTTCCTAGTTTGCTACAAATCCATCTTAATATTCTTATTTTCATGATATTCTTTAATGAAATAATTCTACTGAGCCGCTTTTTCATTTTAACCACCCAATCATATGTTTAGAACTAATATCCTCATCTATTCCTATCTTTTTGTTATTTTCCTATATTTAGAAATAGTTGTGACATTAGGTGAACAAGTCATTAATAAGAGTGAGCGATTCAGATATTTAGGTTCTATTGTTCAAAATGATGGTGAAATAGATGGAGATGTTATTAGTAGAATTCAAGTTGGATGGTTGAAGTGGTGGAATGCATCCGGCCTATTGTGTGATAGAAAAGTTCCACTTAAACTTGAGGGAAAATTTTATAAGATGGTGGTAAGACCCAATGACTTAGGAATATTAATAAAAGAGAAACATAAGACTAAATTAAGTGTTACTGAGATGAGGATGCTCGGTGGATGAGTGGCTTTACTCTTAGAGATAAATGCGAAATGAGTATATTCGGGAAAAAGTTTCTAGTGGTAGATAAGAGAGAGAGAGTTTAGATGGTTTATACACATAAAGTGTCAGTCCATTAGGAGGAGAGTAGATGCATTGGCCTTATGTTAAGAAAGGTAGATCTAAAAAAACTTGGTTAAGATGTATAAAAAATGACCTTAGTATACTTGAATTAAATGAGAATTTGACACATAATAGGACACAATGGAAACGAAGGATTCATGTTAGTAGGATAAAGGCTTGTTGTTGTTGTTGTGATAACTCATAAGTATAATATATTTATACTAAAAGTATTCATTCTTTGTTATTGTTGTTCTGTTTTTTTTTTGAGTTTCTTCTTGAAGCAGGTCCTACACCAGAAAACTTGATTCACTGCAATGGACTATAGTTCCAGAGGTGCTGTTTTGCAGTAATTTTTGTAGTTGGTTTCCTTCTACGTGTTGCTAATTATTATAGTTGGTTTTTCCCTTTACTCTTACTACTTGTTCTAGAGCCTTTGGGATGGGTGGTAGGAAGAGAGGAGGGCAGTGAAAGTGGTGGAGCTGAGCTTGGTCTTATGGTAGTGAGAAAACCAAAAGCTCCAAACAAATTAGGATATGTAGTTTTGGGCTTTATGGGAGGTTGAAACTTTGTGGATGAGATTTAGGGTCTGTGGGGGACAAGGGAGGGCTTTGATTTGGGAAGAAGGGTTAGGGCTTGATGAAGAGTCCAAAATCACAAACTTGACATCTGTGTTTGGAGGGGATTCCAAAACTGAGTATGGCGATTCTTGGCGACGGAGAGGTTGAAGAGGGAAGATGCATGATAGCTTGGGAAAGTGCAAGAGATGTAAATGGATTGAAATTAGAAGAGGTTAAAGCAAAGATATACCAAAGCTTCACCCTTACTGAAGGATTGAGATGGTCTTTGCCACCAAGCCTCCAACCAAGAAAAGCATTTTTTTTGTCAATTTAGCAAAAGATTCTTCTTATTTACATCATAAATTTAAATTTGAATTCAAAGGGGAAAGGGATGGAAACTGATTGTTCCAAGTAGCGGAAGAGGTGAATGTGGAGTGGCATCTTGAATTGTAGAGGAGGTAGGTGTCTGAAGTTGAAGTTGTCCATGCATGTGATTTCTTAATTTTTAAAAACTTCATGATCCAAGACTTCAAACTCTTTCTTAATTTTTACGTTTACAGAAAATTATGACTGAACATTGAATGTAGATGTTTAATTTGAAGCATATGCTAGTGTGACGCATTAGATCTTTAATTAACAGGCTAAATACTGGATAAACCGTAATTTATTCTTTTTAATAATTTTTTTTAGTTATAGCTTTAGTAGAGGTCACTAGTAGGACTTATCAACAATTGATGCTTGAACAAAAGAAAACATTCCTTCACAGTTAGTCGAATAAAATTTTTGTTATTCCCTGCAATGCATGTATAGGGGACTTGCACACAGACATGTACACTTATTAATACTTGTTATTATGAAGTAATTCTTTTTGATATATTTACACGGTTCTGATCTATGTAATCTGCTCCAATTTTTTGAAAGAATCATAGAGGTTAAAGGTAAGAATATGAGCTGGAATTCATTTTCGCTAGTATTGTTTCCTTTAAACTCACACTTGGTTAGTGATTATTTGTTCTTCCATGCTGCTTTATACTAATTTATCATTCACTTGTAGATCACTTAACAACAGAACTTTTGGATATGAGAATATATCATAGCAGTTTGTTTATCTATTTTTTATAATGTTTTAATTTATGGTTTCTATGCATGCATTGCAGCTACGTTCTAGTAGTTTTAGTATAGTTTACAGATTCAGCTATATCAGCATTGTTGGTTTTCATTGATTTCTTAACTTGGCTGATTTAGAATTAATATTATTCTCTTGCAGCTGCATAAGATTTTATTCTGAGGTTGACAGTCGACTTTTGGATATATTTGACATAGGTTAGTGCCTCTTATGAGCAGGCTCTGATGGATGCTCGAAAGCTTATTGAGCGTGAAATGGAAAGGTTTAAGGTCTGTGAGAAGGAAACCAAAACAAAAGCCTTTTCCAAGGAAGGCCTTGGTCAACAACCAAAAACTGTAAGGCCTCTTCTAAATTTGTGCCAGTTACTGTTCTTTTCTCATTTATTATGAAGTTGATAAACACAGTTACATCTCTCCATTCTATTGTTTTACACTTGCAAATATTGTATTAGGTTCCACTTTCATGTGTAAAATAATTATTTTGTTTGACTCCTAGAAGTTACTTTGGCCATTCATATAAAGTGAAATATTAGGTTGTCAGAGAGCCCTCGTAATTGTCCATCAATGTCACCCACAATGAACTGTGCTTTGGCTTCATAGGAATAGGGACCAGGAAATTATGACCAACGGAGAGCATCCCCACTCAGAAAAGATTCTCGATGTATTTTTCGGGTTTTGTCTTATGTCTGTCATCCCTCATGTAGTCTTCTTCCTATCTACTTATGTGAAAAATCTGAAATAATATGATGAAAAGTGATTTAGTTCCTGTTGTCTGCTGTGGCATGGTAACAATTGCTTCTTGTGAAACCATAATGACAAAACCCTGTCCTTTTGTTCTTTTACTTTTCTCTGTTTTGACTCTGCTGAATCCTCTTTGTATACATCTACCTTTACATGTTAAAATTTGAGGCCATATTGTCAATTTTGTGTTCATATAATGTGTGGACAACTGCCTTATCATGCAGAAACTTTTTAAGCCATTGTATCAAGTTAACATGATTGTTATCCTTGTTGCATCTTTCATGTTCTTTTTGAGAATACCATCCACCATGCATGCCATTTCCTCTCGTTTATGTTTTTCATCCTCGCTTCAGACTACGTATTTTCATCCACGTGAAGAACATCAAAATGTAAATGTGCTGATTCTCCTTTAATGTTGTTCTTTTGGATCGTTCCTTTGCTTCTTTTAATGTGTTTCAGAGCATCAATTTTGAAATATACCATATTTGTTTCTGTAAGCTATCCTTCTGATGTTCAGTTATATGCTCTAGTTGTAGTGGCTTTGCTAATTGTTGTTTTTCTTGCTGATATGCTTAATTTTTAACTTTTTTAAATAGTTGAATATTATTTTAAGAAGAGCAGCATCCTGCGCTTTAGGATGTTGCCTCATAAAGCCTTTTTTTTATCATTACTCGATAGGATCCAAGAGAGAAGGCCAAAGCAGAAACAAGGGATTGGCTGAATAATGTGGTATGCTGCAACTTCCTCCCCTTCTAGCAATGTTTTACTCAAAGTTTGTTAGCTTTGGTTCTGGATTATGCTAAATATTACTGTACTGTTCAATTATACTAGCATTAAAACTGCTTTACCTATGTTTATTCCATTTCCTCCTGCGCAAGTTCTTGATCTTTTAGCTAGCAATTAACATTTGTATGGACACAATGCAGTAAATAATATAGTGAACGTTGATATAAATACTGTAAGAAGTTTTATCTTATAACATATTATTGGACTGTTTTTATGCACTTTCTAGGGTTTTTTTTTCTATTAATGTTTTTATGCATTTAATGATAAACTTTTATTCATTTACTTTGATAATTCAGGATGCAACAGGAAATGCCATGTTCTGTTATGATCGCGATATATCTCAACACTTTGGGTAGAGTTATTGTGTAGATATTTTATTATGAGAGCCTTAGTGATTCAACTTGTTTCAGCTTAGTTATTATTAATCAAAAGTTACATGATGTTTTCGACATTACGTTTTTGTTCTTCTAACATCGCTCATGGGTTTTTTAGAATTAATTATGCCTTATTTCTTGAAGTTTTCAATGTGCATGCCCCAAAGTATTAGCAAATTAAAATTGCTTTGAATTTTTCTCATTAGTTCTTAAGGGGCTGTTTGGTTGGGTGAAAAAAAAAAAAAATGCATTAGTGAAAAGTGAAATATTGATGTTTGGTTGGCTGAAAAAGAAATGCAATGTAAAGTTTCAATGAATTTCTTTTTTTCATCATTTAGTTCAAATCCAGTGAAAACGAATTTCGTCCGATTGAGCGATTTTACTCTACACCGGTTGGTATAAAGTGAGGATGGCACCTCGCCATCGCCAATCGCTTCGTACCATCGCCAATTGCTTGTCATCGCACCACCGCCGCCTCGTACCACCGACGCCGCCAACGTCGCTTGTTTCTGGCCACCCCTTGTCGCCGCCTGCCATTAATTTTTTCTTACGCAAAACACCAAAAAATAAATTCTTCAATTTGATTTACATCTATCCAAACAAACACAAAGTATTTCAAATACACTATATTCATTTTACATTGAATTTTTTTTACACTGCATTCCTTTTTCAGCCAACCAAACATCCCCTAAATTGTTTGATAGTAGTTGTCTTGCAAAATTTTACTGCCTTTTACATTTTTTATTGGAATAGTGTGAGGCATCTAACATTTTATTCATATATCCTAATGATGGTGAGGATAGTAAAAGTGGTATATGTATTGGAATTTTGATATCTTCATTGTTGAGAAGGGAGTGCTTCAATGTAGAAGAAGAGTTGGGGAGGTAAAGAATAAGAATAATTGAGGAGAGATGAATTTGCGCCTCAAAGTAATGGAAAGCAAGGGTAAGGAAAAAATCTTATGGTTAGGCGAAATAGTTGGGAATTTATCTCCTAAGAGGGTGCCAAAGAAGGCCTATATTTTTATTTTGTTAGCATCATTTTCAATAACGATGTAAAGTTTATTATTTAGAATGGTTGCCATAAGTTTATGAGTTATCTAATCTAAAGAATAAAAAGACTTACAAAGATGAAAAGTTGTGACAAATTCTGACTAAATTGACAACCATAATAACTTTTAGTGAAACTAGACATCTTGCCTTGCATCAATTTTCTTGGGTACCAAAGGATTTCTCTATGGATAATTATATTGCCGTTGGAGGTGGAATTGAAGATCCTCAAATTCTTCCTTTGGACGATGAGATGAATAGCTAATTCATTTGGAAGAATAGGCGATGAACAAAGATGCAAGAGAAAAACAACACTATTCCCTCATCATATAATATCACCTCCTAAAGTTTATCTCTAAAAACTTGGAGGCCTTCTCAAATTGCTACGTTGATATGATTTGATAGAAATATTTGCTGAATGAAGCTGTCCATTTTTTTCTTTTATTTGGGATTATTGTTGGACTTGGTTTAGTAATTTAGGTTTTCTTATATTTAATTTGAGTGGATTGGGTTTGATCGGATGAATACAATGTTTAGATATATTTTGTTTAGGTGAGACTTATGGTTGTTACTCTTTTTAATATGAAGCTAGAAATTCAGAAGAGGTCAAAGGACGGAATGAGTGCTTCTTAGTTTTCATGAAAGGGGAAGGAGTTTGATTTTTCATGATAGGACTGAAAAGTAATATAGATAAGGTGTCTTTGGGTTGTTTTGGGTTTGAATTTTGAATGAAAGTTTGTTTAGGATATGTAGGAGTGGATAAGATTGATAAAACATTGCTAGAAATTTTGAATATAAATGGATGATGATTATGATTTTTGGTATGTGGTTTAGATTTTTTGTTGAATTGGTTATAGATTCAAATGTTAAGGTGAATGAGGTGTCTTTTTTTTTTTTTTGGTTTTGCTTGAACTTAGTTTTGTGTAACAGAGGAAGGGAGGGCTGCTTGGAGGGAATTAGATAATGGAGACTTCTCAATTTCTTATAGGGAGTGTCATGAACGTGTGTAAAAAAGGGTTTGGTGGTGGGGTTGTTGAAAGGGTATTCCTACATGATAGATATTTAAGTGCATTTTAGGAATTTTTTATTGAGTTTTATCTTTTTTTTTGATGGGGTTGATTTATGAGTTAAAAATATAATTGAAAGATGAAGAATTGTGGGCATATGGAAGAGATCGATTGCTTAAGGGATTCTTGATGAAGAGAAGTTGATGTTACATCATCCTTGAATATTCAAATCAAGCATCTTAACTCTTTCATGAATAACTCCTTGATTCGGGAACATTGGATATGATTCTAATTGATAGCAATTGAGGCGATGAAAGTAATAAATGGGGACTTTTGATATCTTGATTGTTGATAATGGAAGGAATTGAAATAGAGGAAAAACTTAGGAGGCAAAGAGAGATGATAGATTATGAAGAGATGAATCCATTCATTAATGGTAAAGAAGCAATTGTTTAGAAAGAAAGAATTAATGGTATTTATAATTTCATGTATAATTTAATTTAGTAACAAATAACAAAATGTCAAATATAGATGATGGAATAATTATATGACAATTTAAACATAGAGACAAAAATCGAAATCCAAAATGACTAGCGACTCATGACTATGGATATTGTTGTTGATGTCTTGTAATGCTTCCTCTACTCTTTTGTAATGATTATATTACATGGATGGTTAGACTAAGACATATTGAGGATATAATAGTTAGGAATAGATTTGGTGGTTTTGAGCACGTGCATCCATCGATGGAAGATATATTACAAAGGTGAGTAGATAAAATTAATGTAAAAGAATTACATATAAGAGCAAAGGTAGCATGATTGGGGGCATGTCAAAAGACTATCACAAAATAGAGTTAACATCTAGTGTAATATTCAATATGAATAAATGGAGGATGATTCATAAAGCCAACTACTAATAATTGGAATAAGGCTAATAATAAGGCTAATAATAATGATGATCCTACTTTTTATAAAGCAACAACAACTTGTAGCACCATTGCACTTGATGTTGAGCAGCTAATAAACTTAATTGCAAAATTTAATATCTCTATATGACTTTCTTATTAGTAGTTTTGGTCATTTTAGGTTAAACGACATGCACATTTAGGATCCTTTTTTGATTCAAGAAATCATGACTCATCTAATATTTAATTTAACAAATTATTTGATTTCTTTATTTTTCTATTATGGTAATTGATTTTTTTTTAAGTCTTAGGTTGGGGATCTGGAAAGTCAAATTGATAACTTTGAAGCTGAGATTGAGGGATTATCTGTGAAGAAGGGAAAGGCTAGGCCTCCTCGGCTGGTACAATTTCTATTTCTAGTTGTGTGTAGATGCCTATTATTGGCGAAAGTAGCTATTATTCATTTTTTAAAATATCAGATATTTAAATTTTTAAGTGCTGCTTTTATTTTCAGGCACATTTGGAGACGTCCATTGCTAGACATAAGGCTCATATAATGAAGTTGGAGTTAATTTTGAGGCTGCTTGATAATGATGAGCTAAGTCCTGAGCAAGTTAATGATGTTAGAGATTTTATAGAAGACTACGTGGAGCGTAATCAGGTATGCCCATCTTATGATATATCATAATTGAAAATTTTCTTCTACTAATATGAGCTTTCATTTTTTTTTTTCACAACTAATAGGAGGACCCTGATGATTTTAGTGATGTTGATGAACTCTATAGCTCTTTACCGCTAGACAAGGTGGAGGCTCTTGAAGAGCTTGTTTCACATGGTCCCTCTAGTCTTGTGAAGGTAGCTTATTTATTGGTTGATTTTTTTTTAACAATGGTGAAATGATGTTTCAATGTTAGAAACTTCACTATGGGATTACTAAATAAAATTATTGCCAATAGTAGTTACCATTTTGGTGATGTCATGTTATTCTTAGTACTTTTTTGATGTTTTGAGTTTCATGTTTGTTTTTTTTTTTTTGCTTTGTTATCCTTTTTGCCTATTAAGGAGTTATATGGTCACCTTGTTCATTGCAGCAATCTTTATAGTATTTCCATTTTTTAATTTCCTAGAAAATACATTGTTCTATTTGCGTTCAAGATCCATGGCCATGCTTTTGAAAAAGTTAAAATATCTTTATTTTTGAGTATTTACAACTTTCACTATATTTTAATCATTATATTATCAATTAACCTAGCCTAACATACACTTGATTTAGGGGTTGTTTGGAATCCATTTTTCTGTTTTTAGTTTTATTTTTTTTATTTTGTTTATGTTCTATGAAAAAATATATTTGATATTCTTATTGATTAATTATTTAAAAAAAATGAAAATACAAAGTACTGCACTTAAATGTGAGAACTTCCACTTCATCAAAAAAAGCCTCTCTTCACCCACCAATTCTCTCTTCATCGAGTCTCTTTGAAAAAACCTGAACATGTAGAACATGTTTTGATATCTAAGTTGTTGGCATTTTCAATGTTTGATATCTTTGCATGGGTTGTTATTAATTTAATGATTAATGATGATTTGAAGTTATAATTTTGTTTACCCTTAGAAGTGGAATGTCAACATCCTTGTTTAAAATTGTACAATAAAATACTTGCTTTAAAGCTTGCCTCAGCACTTTTTTGAAACAATTGCAATGAGGCAACACCTTTAGTGCTATATGAAGCTTACGCCTCACATGATGTTAGGCGTGTCTCAATGCTTGTCTTGCCTTAGTTTTTGTGAAGCGTGTGCTTTTAGACCTAAATTTTTAAAAAATTAAATATAAGTTTTAATTATTCAAATAAAACACGTGTAATTGCGATCGCTCAAGAAAACACTTCGAAATCTCTACCATATTAAAGGATGTTAGTGAGTTCATTCTTTGTGAGGTAGATTGATTTATATTCAACCAAATTTTTCTTAAATTTATGTTAAGGTTTATTTAAATATGGGTTCTACTTCCTATGAACGCAAACATTTATAGTTAATTACCCCGCTTACCATAGCAGTAGAGCACTCTTGATTATAGTTCGAAATATACATTAATTCTCAATGTAAATTAGTGTTTAGTGGTGTGGTGTGGATGACTATTTAAACTAAAAAAGAAGAGTAGTCTTAATCAAGATCCTATGATTTCGTCGTCCCGGGACTGCCGTTGTTCTAGCTTACTAACATAAGAGGGCTATTAGCCTTAATGTCCTGGGAGTTTGATTAGTAGCTATAGGTTGCCTCATCTTAGAGATCTCGAGTAGAATAGAGTTGTGGTGTAAGTTTTGTTGTGCAAGTGTTTATTGAATTATTTAAGCTAAACCTAACTTATAAGTCAATCCAATAATTCAATTTTATGAAGTCTATAATACATACATAAGTAGGCCTTACATCCATTGGAATGCTATGATTTGAGTGATTAAAGTCTACATTGCAGACAAACATAGAGCTTGCATCCGTTGGAATGCCATAATTTTAGAGAAGTTCGCATGACGAACAAGTGATTGGGCTTATATCCATTGGAATGCAAGTTTGGATGATGTGATGTTTGCACGACAAACATAGATTGGACTTACATATATTAGAGTGTTGTAGATTGGACTTACATTTTATAGGAATGCCAAATGTTTAGGGAAGTTCGCATGACGAATAAGTGATTGAGCTTGCATCCATTGGAATACCTGTTAGGATATGATGTTTGCATTTGCAAACACAAGTTGGACCTACATCCATTGAAATGCCAATTAGGATTGGACTTACATCTCTTTGGAATGTAGAATATTGATTGGTGTTCGCATTGCAAGCAAGTGACTGGACTTACATTCCTTGAATACTATAAATTTAGAGAAGTTCGCATGGCGAACAAGTGATTGAGCTTACATTCATTAGAATGCCAGTGTTGATATGATTAAAGTTTTATGAACCTATGTTGGACTTACTTTCCTTTAAAATGCTATAATTTAGATTGGACTTAAATCCCTTTGGAATGCTAATTTCAATTGATGTTTGTATTGCAAACACTAGTTACACTTATAACTATTTGAAAGTCATTTTGGTTGGACTTACATTTATTAAAAAACCATTTTTTAAATATGGTTAGAGTCTGCCTTGCAGATAAATATTGAGCTTAATCCATTGGAATGTCGATGTGGAGTAGTGTTTGTATTGCTAATAAGGGTTGGACTTACCTCCCTTTGGAATGTCGGTTTAGATTGATGTTTGAATTGCAAACATAGGTTGGGCTTACATCCATTTGGAATGCCAATTAAGATTGGACTTACATCTCTTTGAAATGCCATTAGATTGTTTCATATGTGGAGTTTGCATCATGAATAAGTGATTGGCTTACATCTATTGGAACTCTATTAGATTTGATATGTTGATTAAAGCCTGCCTTGTAGACAAACATCAGGCTTACATCCATTGGAAAGCTAATGTTTAAGCTTATATATTGGACTTGCATCTATTAGAAAGCTATTTCTTGTAATTAAGGTCTGTTTAATAGACATAGACTAGACTTAAATTTGTTTCAATTTGAATTTTTTGTTTGAGATGAGCTTTAATTTTATTTGAGTTAATTGTGATATCTTTAGACCTTCAATTTGCTATATCTAGTCAAATTGTTAATTGATCAATTATGCTTGCATCTATTGTGATGCTAGTGTTGTTAGTTTCTAAACTTTGATATTATTATCCGAATGAGACAGATCTTAGATATTTAATTGGACTATCTTGATTTTTGTATTGATTGTTAGATTATATTCAGGTCTTTAACATATTGTGTTTGATCAATCAAATAATTGATGATTGTTGATGCAAGTGATTTTAATTTAAATAGTTCGAAATTATAAATTTACTTTTTATTTAATAATCCAAAATTCGACCATTTTTTATATATCAATGTGTTCGAATTCATAAAATAATTAAATAATTCAAATTTAAGCTCCCATTTTAGTTAGATCATATCATTTCAATGCAAGAATGATGGGGTTTGAAAATTTTAAGTCCAATAATTTTCATGAAATGTCAGCAGCATAATGGTTTAGTAGCATTATATTTACAAAATTTAGTGTGATGTACACTTTTCTCTTTTGTTTTGGATCCAAGATTGATGGAGAGATGATTTTCATCTTGCATTGGATTTAAGATCGATGATGGAGGCTTTCATAATTTTTTCGGTCAGACTCAAGATCAACAAAACACAGGTCTTCAAAATTTTAAAGCCTACAAAATATCAAAGTTTTCTACAATTTTATGAATTCTAAAAGTTATTATTACCTAAAGTCCCAAATCTTCCCAAAACACCCCTCAATTTCTTCTTAAACCTCGGCTAGGGTTATTTCAAGTGAATATGGGTTTGATTCAGACTATTTCACGCAAGAGATGTGTGGCTTAATAAGGGGGGCTCGACTTTGATTCTTTTGTGCAATGGGGAAGAGAATTGACTCCCACGCAAGGTATGGGGCTTAGCTTGGATTGAACACATGGCAGATAGGGAAGGGGGTTGGCAACTTCTATAAGCACACTAAGGATGACTAGGGCTTGGATCGAGCACACTAAGAATGGAGAGGGCTTTGATCGGACACCAAGGAGATCGGCTAGCGTTTTGGTTGGTTTGAGTGTGTAAGGTAAGATTGAAAACTTCCTGTCCGACCCCTCCTCTTTTTATAGTGTTTCAAACTCTCAATTGTTCCCTCCTTTCTCCCTAGGCGATTTTGGTTGACGTGGAGGTGATTGCTAGAGCAATTAGGGTTTCTCTCTCTCTCTCTCTCTCTCTCTCTTAGTCGTGAACAAATTGATCTCGAGATAAACATTACCCAAGCACCTCCACTTTTGTGTACGCACAACATTGGCCCCCATTGTCACCATCGTTATTTGTGATGTTTTTACTTTGATGTTGTATTGGAATGCAAGAGAAAAACTTATTATATTAAATTTATTTTGAATTGTTATTGTCATTATTTTTTTCTTTATATTTTATATTGCTTTGACATTTGTATAGTACTTCTTAATTCATGATTTGATGACAAGATATTAATATATTATTTTATAGTTTATGCAATTTATTACTTCCTGCTATATTAGCATATTTCTGTGTTACATCTTAATATGTCAATAGATTAGGGTATTATTTTATTACTACTGATTGTACTTTGATATATGTATAATTTGTTATTTTACAAATTGTTGATTTTGGGGCTTACACCTTAAGTTTTATGTCTTGCCTTACGGACGAAGAAAAACCTCAATACCCGATTGTGTAATATTAAATTTTAGTTAGCATGTGTCTAATTTCTACTTAACTCTCATCAACTGGGTTTTTAGATGAACAAAGATAGATGTGGTATCAATTTGTTTGTTTATTTTAAGTTGACTGTTTTATTATTCTAATCTAGTTTGTGACTCTTCCTAAACTTTTTAGGTTAAAGGTGCACTTCAAATCAGCTTATATAGAAAACTATCAATCTAAAAAATGATTGATTGCTACTTTTTATTGTTATTTCGATTTGAAGTTGTGCTGCTGTTTGCTTTAATACCTGTGTTATCATCTTTATTATTTGTTCTGTATGTATATATTCATACAATTATCTGTCGCATGGTTTCAGGTTTTTCAAAATGAAAATTATATATAGGGAGGTTATATAGTTGTCTTTTTGTGTCATATGATTAGGATTATTTTTTCTATGCAAAATTTATGTGAAAACAAGGAAAATAATAGATTTGATATGCGTAAAGTTGTGCCAAAAGATTTGCATAACTAGAGTTTTTTATAATTGAAAAGTAGTGCAAGTCATGATGAAGTTTATATCAATTACAAAGTAACTGAAGGAACATAAAAACTCAAAAAGTGTTTAAAAGAAGGCAACATTTATATAGTTGGCATTAGCTCTTGAGGATCAAAAACGAATGATTATTCTCTTTATGCTTGTTGATTTTGATCAAATTCTTATTATTAGTGTTATTGATCTAGAAGTAATCAAGATTGATAATATTGATCTTGAGGGACTTCTTATTTTTCTTTTTGTTTGTAAACCATCTATCATTTCTCATGTTTCAGATCATAGCAATGAAGAGCAAAAGAAGAATTCCTAAAGATCTTTAAAATTCTTTTTTTATATAGTCATTGTCCAAGAAGTAAAAGCTTGTTCCAATTCAACAATTGATGAAATATATCAAAGAGATTATAGTCTTTTCCAAATATTTGACATAGAAGTACAATCAAAGAAAATATTTAAGTCTTGTTGAAGTTTGTTAGTGTATTTATCATAAAAGCAGAAGTGACAATAGTTTATGATAGAATGGAGACTTTACTAAGGATATTCTTTACGTAAAGTGACTAGATAAGATCTTATTTTGAGAGGAGCAATAGCTTTTCAAATCCAAGAACAAAATGGTATAAGAACACCTTTATTTGTCAATAATGAAAAAAACAAAATTGATCAATAATATACTAGTTGATGATTGAAGACAACAAGGAATGACATTTTTGAGGTCAAGATTGAATTGATTAATGTAAGATTAAAATTCCTTATAGTGATTTAAATAAATGGAGTGACACTTCTCTAGATCCCATGCTAAGTTGCCAAGCATTGATAGTAAATATAGATAAGGGTGTAAATGAGTTGACTCGAGTTCCAATTGTAGTGAACTTGAGCTCAACTTGTTAGTCATAAATGAGGCTTGAACTCAAGCTTCGAGTCGAGCTCATAAAATGAACTTGAGCTCGACTCATCGGCTTATTGTTAGGCTCAAGAGTTCAACTTAATAGCTTAATGAGCTCGTCAGCATAACTAAGAAGTGGCTTGATGGATTTGCGGGGAAATTTTGATGGAAACGGGGCAAGTCAAGAAGATTGAATCAAATAAAAAAGAAAGCTAGAGATGATGGTCCTTCTCTTAAAAAAATTTCAAATAAAAAAAGATAGCAATAGACAACGAACAAACTTTTCATCTTCCAAAAAAACAAAACGTAAAACGATGAAGTGTTGAAAAAATAAATTTTTTAGAGATGCTCTTTTTGCTATCAATTTTTTTAATGACCCATTTAGTAATCCAAATGGAAAGAAGAAGATAGAACATTGACAATAAGCTATTTTATTTTGAAAGTTCTTTCTCTGAGAAGAAGGCTTCAATTGAATATTTTCAACATGGGAGGATTCAAAGAGCATGCTGGATACATCTAGAGTCCAAAGGTGAATAGTAATATTTTCACAAATATCCTAGAATATTAATAAAAATGGCACCCAGGCTAGGTTGCTTTTAGAGATTTATTAAATAGGATTTGGAAAAGTTGATTTTGAGGTTAAAAACTTCCTCAAAGCTTTCTTAAAGATGTTTAATATAGTCATGAGAATATTAATATTAAAAGAAGAAGCATGGTAGAGCAACTAATTATCATAAACAAATTGAAACTATTAATAAATTGCTAGATTTTAATCATCATCTTCTAATTGTTAGAAGCTCCCTTCATTATCTTTTGAAGATCATCGATAATTTTGATAAAAATATGTGGAGAAATAGGGTCATCTCTTCTATAACCCTTAAAACATTTAAATTTTGTTCTCAAATCCTTGTTGACAATGAACTGAGAATTAGAGTGAGAGATAGAATCCATTATTCATGAGATAAATCTTGTGGTGAAAATAAACCGAAATGACATTCAATGAAAATTCTTACCTGTAACTGTCAAAGTCTTCTCAAAATCTACTTTGAAAATAAAATGTTTTTTTATTTTTGCTTGATGGTAAATCATGGGCTATAATGATACAAGCAATAGTACTTCTAGCACCAAAAGCATCCTAGAGATAGATGTCCACCAAAAAAAGAAGAAAAATCTTCATTTATTATCAAGCTTTTTTGTAAAAATTTTGAATGCATCATCAAGCAAACTGATAGGTTTGAAATCTTAAGAACTTTATATTCATCTTTTTTAGGAATGGAACAAATTAAAACATAATTGAGATTGGCTATTGATAGTATCTCAAAGGCATTCCAGGTTCAATGCAGATACAAACAGCTTTTGAAGTATATCCATACTTCATATCTCTAAGTCAACATAAAATGATTTTTTTTAGCCACCATCTTCGCTCAAAGCTCAATTTGAACAAGCTTTAGTTAGTTTGATTTTGGCTTTGCAAGTGAATTTCTATAATAAATTTTTATCAGAGAAATACATTATATTATCAATGAGCATTAGTGGGTTTACCACTGAAGTCTATCACTAATATGGTTTAGCCCAAGTTTATGATGAATTTTAAAGCCCATCTCAAACTTTCAAAGTATTTATTTTCCTTGTGTGTTATACTTGTTAAATTCCAAAATTGAATTGTCTTCATTTAATTAACAGTAGCTATTTGATTTTACTGTCTTCATTATTGGATTTGCTCTACCATAGTGAATATTTGCAAGAAAGGTCTTACAAAGAGTTTATTTGGAAAATGGAGCAAATTTTGGTGATTTGCATTAGCATGTGTTTTGAATCTATGAATGTTTATCTTGGAAATGTTGCAAAAGTTTGAATTCTTCTTTGCTAATGTAGATTTACTCGGTGTGATACATTCTAGAAGAGAAAAAAGTTTTTAACACTGGAATTTTATTTATTTAAGAATATTCTTCTGGGTGTAAAATATTCAAAATGAGATATAAGCTATTTTTTTCATTTTGAATGATTTTGTACCTCTGAACATAAGTTGTATATTTGGATAATGGAGCAATATTTAGTGTTTGGTGTTAGCATGTTTATGAATTTCTAAATATTGTGTTATAGGTGACAAAATTTAAACTTCCCTTCTAATGCAGATTTACTCAGTCAAATGTATTCTATATGAGATGTTATAATTGCATACTGGAATTTTGTTGTAATTGAGAAACTACTTATAGATCTGCTCATTGTAATATACAAAAAATGTGATTATGCTGCATTGCATGTTTGATTTTTATTTTACTTAAGATAAATGTTAGTAGTAGTAGCAGCTGCTACAACTTTCTCTTACTATCTGTGAAGGTAGCCTTATAAGGTCATTCATAACTTCTTTATATCTATTGTTTATTAAATACTGTTATTTGTAGTTCATATGCTTCTTGTATGTCCATTATATTCACACTGGAGTATTTCCTTTTATATCTTTGGCAGGGCGTTGGATCTGTTTCTACTATTAAGAATTCCATTGTAAGTATGACTGAAGCTGTAACTGTAATTTGCTAAATAATATCAACAGCTTCTATCTAAACAATAGTTATTATAAATTAAGTAAAACAATTACATTTAGCCTATCTTTAATTATGCAAGCTTTTAGGCAATTAGTTGTTTGATAAGGTAGCATCTTCCTATAACTTATGTTCTCGATTTGTTTTATTTGTTCTGATATCAGGTTTTAAAGTTGTTTTTTATTGCAATTGTTGACAAGTTTGATCTTGCTTCTTTGGAGTTGTTTAGATGCCTAAGTTTTCTTAATCTGTGCTTTTCTAAGAAGTTTAGAGAGAAAATGACCTTAGGCAAAATTTGTATATATTTTGAATAATAATCCAAAGATATTTTCCCTAATTTTAAATTTTGATCAGTAAGGCATGAGGGTCCGTTTATAGGAAGCTAGGTGCCACTTCACATCATTGTGAATATTCCATAGGACATGAGGGTCCTCTTGGTTGAAGCTATGCCAAATTAATGCCCAGAATGATTAGGTATAGCTTGATCTGAGAAATATTCGTGGTTGATTTTTAATTTATTTATTATAATACTGAAGTCTTTTGAAGTTTCTTGTGGTATGTCTTTTGTCCTTTCCACTATTAAAGGAAAGCAATCTGCACAGAAAAGTGCTTTCTCGTTCTTGTTAGATTATCTGAGTGCCAAATACATTGCTATTAGTAGCAAAATACACATCGACAGGCTATAAAGTAAAATTTCTGTTGTTAAGTTTCTATATTTCTTGATGGTCAAATATCAATGATTGTGCAATTATGAACAAATTAAACTTGTTTTATAGCATTCCAATGATTCTGCAAGCAATTAGGAAAAATTTTACCCACATATGAGCTGTTTTAAAAACATGATATTAACTAGTTTATTGATACTTAGACGGTAAGATGATAATGAAACTGTACTCTCTTGAAAGATATTTTTAACTGCACTTGTTAAAGATGGTAACTTAAACTAAATAATTTTAGCTATTTTAATTGTTTATCATCAAAGTGCAACTTGACCTTGTGCAAGGGCTTATCAGTCACGTATATAGATCATGTGTTTGTTTACGTGGTCAATTGAATAACAAGTTTGAGCATGATTAAATTGACATCTAATAGGACAATTTTGAGCATCATCATATTTGTTTATTTATGCTTGTGAATTTATTTATTTTTTGTTTAAGCAGTTTGCTAAGAACATGATAAAATACTCATTTTATGTTTATTTATTAGGTAATTTAATTTCTCATTTTTCATTCTTATTAAACTTGACATCTGTCCCATGCATTTTAAGTGGAGTATATTTATAAATAAAGTATGATGGATTCTCATAAAATAAAGTATGATGGATTCTCATAATAGTCAAGGTATTATATATTTAATTTAAGTTAAATTAAATAAATTTATTGATATTTGAATATTACATATTTATAAACAAACTAATTAAATTATTTGAATTTCTTATGAGTTATGGGGAATTGTGTATACAATTTTTTCTAGATAAAGAGGTTATAAGATTAAATATTAGCACATCACACATATTTTGTTAAGCTTGATTGAAGTTTGATAACTTGAGCATGATAAAAAATTAAGGCCTGTTTGATATAAATTTTGTTGTGTTTTTTGTTTTGTTTTTTGTTATTTTTAAAAATATGTTTGTTTGGTGTATTTTTTAGTATTTTATTGTTTTTTTTTAAATATTAACATTGTTTTTGAAAACACTGAAAACAACCTCTAGGTGTTTTATCTATTTTTAAAAATAATTATCATTGCCAACATGTCTTATTTTGAATTAAGACATAAATAAAAAAAGAATCAAAAAATATAAAACAAGAAGTAAAAAAAATAAAAGTGAGTTCAAACAGCTCCTTATTATCATCATGGTTTTAATAGTTGGGTTATATTCATGCTCGGTTTGAGCTCAATAGGAATTTAAATAAACAACTGTGAACATGGTAATACTCTGCTTGGCTAGTTTTGTTTACAGCGTGTTGATCTCAATGTTGATTTCTACAGGACAATGGATTTGTAAGCAGCCTTTTTTCTGGAATAGTTAATGGTACAAGGGAGTAAGTGACCTACGTAGTTGTGGGAGTTTTGTGCTTCTGTATGAAGGCTTTTTAGCTGTTGACTATTTGTTATAAATTAACCAGGATTATCCTCAAAGAGATGAGCACTTTTCAGATTATGTAAAGAAAAATTCTTTCTTCATATACATTTCATTTCTTTAGCACGTGAAGCCCTGGTTATTGCTAACTGAAGTGAATTGATTGATTCTAGGGTCACAACCTCCCTTCATTAGGAAGAACATATTGATTTCCTATGTCCATGGACCTAGTGATCCCTGCTGGTAGAGAGAGAATAAGAATTCTACTACCAATACCCAACATATTATGTTGGGCACCCTCTCTCTAAAAAAATAGAATTATTGGTTTCGTTCAATTAATTTACTTCTAGGAGTGAACATGAATGGTGCTACTTTTTTTTCCCCTGTTCTGATATATTAGCTCTTCTTACATAATGATTTGATTTTCATATGTATGTTTGTTGCTTTTTATTTGACTGACTGATTAGCAGCTGACTCAACAGAATGCTGCTCAAGACCAAAGTGAAGAAACAACTTCTCAGGACATTAATATTGACACTACTCCAAGAACCCCACCATCAAAAACCATAGCCGTTGGGTCTCCCACAACAGCTGCTCCATCTGCTGTTGCTTTGGGTGCATCAGCTGGATTCAATTCTGCTGCTACTTCCAATGCTTCTGTGCGTCCAGTTGTTAGCCCAACTGCAACATCAATATTTTCTGGTCCTGTTCGTGGTGTTTCTGACAGTTTATCTGCCAGTACTCCACTCGTAAACTCATCTGTCTTAGCTAAGGAAGATGATATCATCAGCTTACCTGGAAGGAGATCTCCTGCTATCCCTGAGATAGGAGGACTAGGAAGAGGTCTAAACAGGGTACCATCGACTCAAGCATCAATTACTAATCCCATAAGTTTAAGCTCAGTTGGTATTTCTAGCTCTGGAGCTCTCAGTTCAGTCCTTGCAGCATCTGAAATGAGCAAAAGAACAATTCCAATTGTTGACGAGAGAATTTCTAGTGCTGCTCTTGCTCAGCCATTGGTTTCTCCCATGAGTAATAGAATACTAATGCAGGTTCCACAAACTAATGATGGGACTATCCCAATTGATTCGAGTAATTTGGGTGAAAGTCCTATAGTTGGTGGAAGAGTCTTTTCACCATCTCCTGTCAGTGGTGTTCAATGGAGGCCTCAAAGTGCAACTTCTTTTCAGAATCAAAATGAAACAGTATGCTTCTCAATTATTTAGGAATTTAATCTGCCTTTAGTTTGCTATTGTTATTTTAAAATTTTTTTTTAATGAAGTATTTACATCCTGCAATTTCATTTTAGTCATTTTATTTGACTTAATATGAAGATGGAAATCAAGTTTTTCTTTTTTTTCACCGTATTTGCATTACTTGTGGAAGAAAAAGGGAAAAATAGTTTGAAACAAAAGGCCGATTGCTGACAGAGATGGTGGATTGAAAAATTGGGTGGAGGTTTGTTTTGTCTTATTCGATTTCTAGGCTTTCCAACCAATTTCTGTAAATACTAAAACTGAGTAGAATCTTACTTTGAGTGTTTTCCAACAATTTATTTGAGTAGATTTAGTGTCAAAGATAAAGGGATCACCATCCATACTTAATTACTTTCATACACTCCAAAATGACTTTTCTGGCTTGAACCTAGCGTTAGTTTTGTACCAGTTTTCAATGGTTCAAGATTCTTGTTTTGACCTGCTTCACGTGGTACTGGTTTTTTTATATTTTTCTGAAGATCTTATCAATAAGATGTTGTTTGTCAAATAAAACAATTTCTAATTCACCATTCTCCAGCAAATCAAATATTAGTACTATTAGTTCCATTTAGGTCAGGTAATATTTTTCATTGGGTTCTTTATTACCTAGTTTTAGGTTTTTAGATGAAACATTTTGCTCTGGGATTTTTGAAGCATGTTATGTATTTATTTCTGTTTCATGGATTTGTTTTTTTTTATGCTTATACTCTTAAATATTTCGAAAGAATGAAATGCAGTTATGGTGACTTTTTGAAGTATTCTTATACAATATATTTCTAGGGACAATTGCGTGGTAGACCTGAGATTGCTCCAGACCAGAGGGAGAAGTATCTGCAGCGTCTCCAACAAGTGCAGCAACAAGGCCATACTACCCTTCTTAGCGTCCCTCATTTAACTGGGACTAATTCCAAACAATTCTCCATGCAACAACAGAGTGCCCTTTTACAGCAGGTTCGTGTTTCATTTAGGCATGGCTATTTGTTGTCCTATTTGATTGCTTTAATCATCACTGAATTTTTTTCTCATGGTTATAAAGTTGATAATTTTTTTCTTCAGCCATGTCCTATGCACTGAAAGTATCAATATCATTTAATCTAATAATCAGTTTAGTTTAGATCCTCTGTGGCGTGTTATGTAAAGTAGTATTCTTTTCTTTGGATGCAATGGTAAATCTTGCAGTCTTCCATCTTTTATGTCAGGTAGGAATGGGGATTAATGTTCAGCCACCAGGTTTATCAGCTGCTACTTCTGTTCAACAACAGTTGCAGGCTCCCATGCATAAGCAATCACAACATCATTTATTGCCCTCAACCGGAGCAAAAGAAACTGGTTTATTTCTTTTTGCCCTTTATCTATTAACCTCTAGAACATAATGATTATCCCCTAATATGTTTGCTTTAAGTATAATGTAGATTTAAGCAGCTCTAAAGTAGATGAGCTGCAACAGCAGACTTTGTTGGACGATTTGAATGTGGAACCTGCAAGTACTGGTCATGACAAAAGTGTCAATGATGATGATTTGAAGTCAACATTTGCGGTAGCAAAACTAATTTTACAACTTTTAGTTCCAGTTTTCATTTTGATTTAAATGATTTAATTCCTTATTACTAAAGCTAGATAAAATTTATGAACCTGATGGCATTTTATATACTATTTAGTATTTTTATTTGATACTTCCTTTAAACCAATTGGTAGTATTGAAACAGCCCTTGAACCCCCCATCCCCCGCACCCACCACAAATTCTTTTTTTGGATTTTAGGTACAAGAACTTGGAGTATCATGAGCTTATTTTGACTCACGTTAAAAGTCAAAGGGCTAAGTGTTAGATTTTGATGCTAGTTTTTTAGTTTTACTAGAAAAAGAACCCTGAGAAGATAAAGGACACGGTTTTGATCTAATTTAGGATTGCTGGTCGACTATCATGAATTACTGATGCTAATTTTAACTTCAACTGGTGGCATGACAAGTTTGACTAATGAAGTTCAAAATGTTCTGCCCGACTGTTTTAGGTTGCATGGAAATGAATTCTAAATGAAGTTTTAGATATGAAATTTGATTTGTTTATCCTAAGAGTATACAAGATGATGGATTCCTGTTTAGAGTATCAAGTATCAACTCTATCGGGCCAAAATTTGAGATCATATTATGTTATAGGATAACTTAAATAGATATCTACTGTGATTACGGTACAGGTGCATAAGATCTCAGTATTTTTCTTCAGATATGCATTCCTGTTTAGAGTATCAACTCTGTTGGGCCAAAATTTGAGATCAGATCAAATTATAGGGTAAGGTAAAGTAGAAATCTGCAGTGATTACGGAGCAGGTGCATAAGATCTCAGTATTGTTGATTACAGCATGGAACAAATATAATGGGTTATGTAAAATCCTAGCAGTTCGAAGCTTTGTGGAAGTCTCACTTTGTATGTATTTAATTCTGACTGCATGACACTTCACAAGAGTAAAGTTGCTAAACATTTTCTTGCTATGATTTAAGGTTTTATGACATAGTCTGACAGTCCATTATTAAAATAACGAGTTATTAGAATGATTAAAAATTTTCTTTTCAGGGAATAAGTGCTAATTTTATCACTTGGCACCAGATGCTCTTGGATAATGGCCTATTGAAAATTTGTATATCACAGTTTAGCATCAAACTTGCAGAGAATGTGCAGTCTTTTCTCTTAACATTATCAATTACAAATGAAGTTTAATGAATTTCGACATCGTTTTGGATCTATTTGTTTGTTATATGAAAGAGATTGTTTTGCTGAGAATTTTAGGTCACATGGATGTGTCTGAAATAATCAGTTGCATTGAAATAATGTTTGGTAAATTGTAAAAGTTAAGATATAACTTCACATAGTTTGCCTCCTTGATAATATGTGAGGTTTTTTTAAATTAGAATTTGACGTTACAATAGATAAGACATGTTGACTTACTCAAGAAAGTGACAGAAGATGCGAGAGTTCAGGCTTGACATTAACTTACTAGATGTGCATAAAGGGCAACTGATGTTAGTAGCCTTCTGCTCCTGAGTATGGCATTTGCATAGAACATTTTATAAATTTCCTCTGCTGCTGTTTCATTTGTTGTCTCTTTTTGTTTATCTTTCTTTGCATGTGCTGATTTGTTCACAAAGATAATTTGTTTCTATTTTCTTTATTAATCTAAGAACCCTGGTTCTTGATTCCTTGACATTTTTTAGTCATTCGTTTTGTACTCACAGTATATTGCTATTAGTAAATTGTCTCCGGCAATGCATGGGATATTTTATTATAAATTTTATTTTGATGGGAAATTGTATGTTTGACATGTCTTATTAAATTAAAAGAAATATATATGATAGTAGGCAGAAAAGTCAAAGTGAAGAAAAATATGAAAAAAGATGCAGAAAAATAGGCTACCTTTCAAGGTAAAGCTTCTTGGGATTATGAGGAATATCTAGGTCCGTTTTATTTCCAAGGAATGAGAATAAAAGGTGGATCTACAACAACAACAATAGCATCAACAACAAGCCTTTATCCCATTGTGTGGTCAGCTGCATGAATCCTTTTTCTTCACTATGTCTTATTAAGTGTCAAATTCTCATTTAATTCTAATAAACTAAGGTCATTTTTTATACATCCTAATCATGCTTTTAGGCCTAGCTCTACCTTTCTTAACATAAGGAAAATCTAATACATCTACTCTCCTAACTAGGTCATCGGACAACTGACGCTTTGGGGTAGCTGCAGTTTTTCGTGAAGCTAGTTGTAAAGTTATTGTAGGGAAAATAACTTTTTGAAAAGCTGCGTGGGCATTACAAATATTTTCTTTTCTTAAAAAAATTCAAACAATAGTTTTCTAATAATTATCATATTCTAATAGCTCTGGTTCTCAAAAATAATTTTTCACAACATTTTTTTGAAAAGCAATCAAAAACTAGTAACCAAATGCACCTGTGGTTGTTTAGTAGCTAGAAAGCTATATCCCAAATGCACCCTTAAATGAAAACTTTTGGACCCGTAAGGTTGATCTCCATAATTCATGTTTATCTTGAACTTCCTCTCTAGTCTTATCAACAAGAAGAATATCATCAACAAAAAGCATACACCAAGGTACATCCTTTTGTAAATGCCTAGTAAGAACATCCATAACTAAAGCCAAAAGATATGAGCTTAAAGCCGATCCTCGATGTAATCCAACTAAAATAAAAAAAATTTTGGTCAATCCTCGTATTTGAACACAAGTAACAGCTCTAGTATATATATATCTTTAATGACTTGAATATAGCCAATATTAACTTCTTTTTTTCTAGAACTCTCCACAACACTTCTCTAGGAACTTTATCCAACTTGAATATGTAGATCCTCCTTACTTTTTTTATACTTCTCCAACAAAACTCTTTGCAAATGTATAGCATCAATAGTAGATCTACTCGACATAAAACTAAATTGGTTTTGAGAAACTTTTGTATCACATCGTAAATTATACTCAATTATTCTCTTCCATAATTTTAATGAATATCACATTAACTTAATTCCTCTATAATTTGCGCACTCTTGTGCATCACTTTTATTCTTAAAAAATAAGAACAAAAAAACTCTTTTCCACTCATCTCATGTTTAGTCTTTAAAGTAATGTTAAAAAGATTAGTAAGCCAAGAAATTCTTTGATCTCATAAGCATTTTCACACTTCTATTGGAATATAATCGAGCTTTAATGTTTTTCCACACTTATTTTTTTTAAAGCATCTACAACTTTAATTTTACTAATATGATGATAGAAACAAAATTCTCTATTTTTGTTTAGGGTGTTAAGGTTCCTAAATTCAATCGTATTCTCACAACATTTGTTGAAAAGTTTATCAAAATTTCTCATCCATCTATGTTCGATATCTTTTTCTAAACAAATCACTTTATGATATTCTTCCTTAATGCATCTCACTTGAATTAAATTTTTATTTTTTCTATCTCTTTGCTTGGCTAACTTATACATATATCTTTCACTCTCTTTAGTATCCAATCTATTGTAAAAGTCATTAAAAGTTGAATTTTTGTATCACATATTACTTTCTTGGAATCTCTACTGGCTATTTTATATCTTTCCCAATTTTCTGAGTTTTTACATTTAAACCAAGTTTTATAATAAAGCTTCTTATTTTTTATCTTTTCTTGCTCATTTTGACTCCACCACCAACTATTTTATTAAAAAAAATTTCCTTTTGATTCTCCAAGCACATTTTTTGAAATTTGTTTAATCTCATTTGCAACTTTTTCCCATATAACATTGATATTTTTATGAACATCCCAAATTTTAAGATCTTATAGTTTATTCTTAAAAATTTTATTTTTAGTATTCTTTAAGTACTTCAATATAATCTTAGGACTATTTTGATTTATTTTTGATCTTCCAACTCTTCATCTTAAAATCTAAAAATATAGTCGATGTTGGGTATTTAAAACATTCACCTGGAGTGATTTTACAATCTTTATAATTTAAATTATCTATTTTTCTTAAAAACAATCAATATGTATTTTACTAAGTTCATTCTTATATGTTATAATATGCTTATCTCATTTTAAATAAAATATTAATAACTACAAAATCACAAGCTAAAATAAAATTTAATATAATTTTACCTTCTTTATTATTTACTCCAAACCATAGCCATCATGAATGTTTTTAAAAAATTTTTACTACTCTATCAACATGTCTATTTAAATCTCTTCCAATAAATACTATTTCTTCAAGATGTATTTTTTGTATTAATCTTTTTAAGTCATTCTAAATTTTTTTATGAGCCTACATCCAAACCCGCTTGAGGAGCATAAACACTTATAATATTAATAATCTTTGTATCAACAAAAATCTTTAAAACTATAATTCTATCTTTAATTCTATTAATATCTATAATATTATCTTTCAAACTTTTATTTATAATCACACTTACGTTATTTCTGGTTTGAATCCTACCTAAATATCAATGTTTTAACCTAAACTATCATTCTCCTTGGTCTTCTCCCAAACTCATTTAAATATATATTTATCTTTCTACAAATCATAATATATATTAATTCCATTAATTTGTCTATAAGTGTATCTATATTCCAGGTTCTTAACCTAATTCTAGTTTCATTGACTAACTTCTTTGCTCGTATTCATCCATAATTATTTATAGCACCGGAGCACCAATGTAGCAACCCTTGCACACTTTTTATTGTATTCATGTCATAGAATGCTTCGCTTCCGGGGAACACCCTAGCATTAATACAATGTCTTAAAGGACTCATGCCATACTTTTTTCGACATGTTTTACGCTGGTTGTCGACTACCTAATTCAACCATTCACTTCTATCTGGAACATGGGACCCGACGAAGGCAGATCAAAGGTAGATGTAACTGTGATATTAAATCAAAGTACTCTATCATCAATTTTCTCATTCTTGAAGAAATCACTATTTTCTCCATGTAAATTGACCAAATAGCAGCAAATTCGGTGCTTTGATCCCATAAACCTTGGTAATCATTCTTAATGTGTTTCTTCTCTTACTACTTCCAACATGAGTATTAACTCCAAAAACTATAAATTTTTTCTTCAAATATTACCAATAGTTTAACAATTGAAGTAAAGATGAAAGTCATTTGTTTAAGTAAGCATGTCATAGAAGAAATGATTACCAACTTACGAAGAAGAGCTTTTTTAGGAATTTTCCTCAAGTAGATAAACCAACAAAGTATATTAGCTTTGGGAGGAGTTTTATATTTACAAATTCATTCCATTTTTCCAGCTGTAATGACATCATTCGGAATAGAAGAATAAAAAAGCATGGCAGAGAATTTCTTGCCATCCAAGTTTCAACCAAGTTCGTCTTTGATAGGGTAAGAAAAATTTTCTAGCAATATAATCATTACTCCTAGTCATTTCTAAGAGAAGAAAGAATAATCCATTTCCAGTGATTACTCCAATTAACATATATGAAAATTGTGAGAAATGATGTTAAATTTCTTATCCTACTGTTGAATTTATTTAGATGAGAAAAATAAATCCATTTGTCCTTCTAAAGCCTGACCATGTTACCACGTTGACTTTTTGAAGCACATTAATAAAAAAAACGATCAACTACATTATGGACTCTCTTAATAAAATTTGATTTACTGTTAGTTTTTTTAATTTCATTTAATTCTTTCTCTTAAAGTAAAGAAGTTTTTCCAATGTACCAACCATGAATCAATTTCTAAATCTATTTTCTAAGTAAAGAAATATTAAAATTTCTCCGATTTAAAAATTTAAGGCCAACAAACTTTTTGGCTATGCATTAAGACTTCATTTTAATTAGGTTGAAATTTTCCCCATCATTACTTCCTTTCCAGTAGTTTGTTCTACAACAACAACAACAACAAATAAGCCTTAATCCCACTAGGTGGGGTCGGCTACATGAATCCTTCGTCTCCATTGTGTTCTATTATGTGTCAAATTCTCATTTTATTCAAGTATACTAAGATCATTTTTATGCATCTTAACCAAGTCTTCTCTCTACCTGCTTAACATGGCAAATCTAATGCATCTACTCTTGTCATCTGACGACGCTTTATGTGGCCAAACCATCTAACCTCCCTAATCATATCTACCATGAGCTACTCCAACTTTTTTCTGAACATACTCATTTTGCATTCTATCTCTAAGAGTAAAGCCACTCATCCACAGCATCCTCATCTCGTAGACTTAACTTAGTCTTATGCTTCTCTTTATTGGCCAACATTCTCGCACCATAAGTCATTGCAGTGTCTTACCACCATCTTATAAAATTTTCCTTAAGTTTTTGGAACTTTTCTATCACATAATAGGCCGATGCATTCCTCCACTTCAACCATCCAACTTGAATTATACTAATAACAATCTCCATCTATTTCACCATCATTTTGAACAATAGAGCCTAAATATCTGAATCGCTCACTCTTATTAATGATTTGATCACCTAAAGTCACAACACTACCACTAAAACTTCTACAACTAAAATTACACTCCATATATTCAGTTTTAGATCTACTTAAACGAAAACCTTTAGACTCTAAAGTTGACCTCCATAATTCAAGTTTCATTGGACTCTCTAGTCTTATCAACAAGAAGAATGTCATCGAAAAAAGCATACACCAAGGTACATCTTCTTGTAAATGCCTCGTAAGAACATCCATAACTAAAGTAAAAAAAGATAAGGGCTTAATGTTGATCCTTGATGTAATCCAACGAAATAGGAAAATGTTTTGTCAATCCTCCTTTGTTTGGACACAAGTAAGTATACATATCCTTAATGACTTGAATATAAGCAATATTAACTCCTTTTGTTCTTGAACTCTCCAAAGAACATCTCTTGAGACTTTATCATAAGCTTTCTAAATCAATAAATATCATATGTAGATCCTTCTTACTTTCTTTATGCTTCTCCATCAAACCTCTTAACAAATGTATAGCATCCATAGTAGATCTCCGCATGAAACCAAACCGATTGTGAGAAACTTGTATCACATCGTAACCTATGCTCACTATTTCTCTCCCATAATTTTAATGTTTGGCACATTAACTTAATTCCTCTATAATTTGCATACTCTTGTGCATCACCTTTTTCTTAAATATAGGAACCAACAAACTCTTTCTCCACTCATCGACATCTTTTTTAGTCTTTAAAATAACATTAAAAAGATTTGTAAGCCAAGAAATTCCTTGATCTCCTAAACATTTCCACACATCTATTGAAATATTATTCGGTTCTACTGTTTTTCCACATTTCATTTTCTTTAAAGCTTCACTAACTTTAGATTTACTAATACGATATAAAATTCTCTATTTTGTTAGGGTATTAAGGTTGTTAAAATCAATGTACTTTGATCCTTCATTGAAAAGTTTATCAAAATACCTCATCCATCTATTTTCAATATCTTTTTCTAAGAAAAACACTTTAAATATCTTCCAGTAGTTTGTTCTATTGGAATAAATTTTCTTAATTCTATAATTGGGACCAAATGGATGTAGAAATAGTATTAAGGGATGACATCCAACATAGAATTGATGAGGCTATGTCTACTACCTTAGGAAGATATTTAGCTTTCAATTGCTGACTTTTTGATTGACATTGTTGTTGATGGGAGTGGTCTAGAAATCCTTTTGAGTAATTTATGAGCTAAGAGAAATATGAGGTTTTTGAAAGTTAACTTCTCCAAATAACAATCCAAACATGAATCATGTTCCTTCCTTTGCCATCATTTTCCCTAAATTGATGATCAATGATTTTGATAAGTTAATGTTTAAATCAGAGAGAACTCCAAATGACAATAAAAATGTTAGATTCATAGCTTGTTAGGAATTTAACCTTGAGAAAATTAGTGTCATTATAAGATTGAATGCTAATGATAGGAGAATTTGGCAAATTGTACTTGCACCACCCCACAATCTATCCATAATTATCCATAGAGAGGATCACTTCATGAAGAGCTTCAATAATAGTGTTTTAAAGAAAACATAAAAGAATGTCACCTTGCATCAACACTATTAGGCATTTGAATTGTTTACCCAATTCCATATTTACAATAATAGTAGCATTATCATGAATCAAAGACTTAATTCAATTGATAAATTTTTGGAGAGAATATTTTTTTAGCTAGTGTGAATAGATTGAAGTTCCAATCATTGGAATTAACTGCACTTACAAAACCCACCTTGAAGATGAATTTATATTCTTTCTTAGGGCAATAATGAATAATTTCATGTTCAACAACAATGGATGATGTGATGCCTTTCCTTGGAATGAAAACCTTGAGAGGAATCCACCAATTTAGAAACATATGAAATCGTTAATCACTTTACTATTATCAAACTTGGGAATGTGGAAAATATTTGAACACTATTTTTGAATAGTAGCCTTGCCATTGTGGAGGTCATTAAACATAAGCAATAACTCCTTTTTAAAAGTCTCTCACATAACTTTAAAGAAATTTATTGGATAGCTATCAAGGCTCAGAGATTTGTTAGAAATACTTGAAGAATGAAAGCATTTTATGGGAAATACACTAGATTGGAAATGCTTCAGAATTCTTATTAGCCAGTATGTTTGAGAATATTTATAAGTGACATCAAGAAGGCTAATACCTCTGAAATCGTCAACTAGTTCACAATTATCTTGCATAGTACTCAAAATTTTAAACACAATCTTTGGGGTGAAGCTTTGCACTGTGGTGATCATTAAACATAAGTAACAAGTCATTTTTTTATAGGAAAGCCATCAAGGCTTGAAAATTCAGTGGACTGCATAGATAAAATTACCTTTTTTGATTGCTTTAATAAGTTAATTCTCTGAAGTGAGAATCTAATTTTTTAAACAACAAAGCATCATCATGATAATCAAAATTTTCAAATAAAATAGAATACTTGAATAGATTTATTTCATCAAATGATGTTGTAAAACTTGATAAAAGCAATGAAAATGTCAAATTAGCGTACATAGTCATTATCTTTCTTGATTTGATGAATAAAATTAATCGCCTAAACCTTATAAAGAGCTAGCACCCTCTTTAACTTTTCTTTTTAATCCAATTTAGTTAGAGCAACATTTCTATCTTATTAGAAATAATTAGACATCTACTTCCTCCAAATTCTAATTCAAAGTTTTTAATTTTGATACCATTTTTTAACCATTTTCACTCATAATAATCCACCTAAAAACTTATTAATTTAATTTTAAATATTAGCAACATATTGTTAACTAACTGATCACTAGCCATAGTTGTTATTCTTAGTGGTGAGAAAGTACCTCACACAATTGGTTAATATATCCTCCATTTGCAATAGTGAGGTGTAACTCGTGGTTGTCATTGGTGGAATATAAGAGTCATCAATGTTCGGAAATGTTAACTGGGGAATCATTAACTTACATATAAATGCATGATGTATATAGTTTTTTTTGCACGTGATTCTTTTTTTTCATGCAATGACTTTATTTGCTAGGGCAAATGATTTATAATTGTATTTTATAATGATAATAAGGACATGCCATTTCGCGTTAGAGACATGCACTCGAATAATTTAAGAAAAATAGCTTAAACTTTAGAATGAATTGAAATTTTTAATCATGGTAATAACATGACATTTGGATTCTTAAATATGAATTATAACATGATCATGATATTTATGAAATTTTAAGATTATGTTATATTACATATATGATTCAAAGTAATATGAAGAGTACAAAGAATTCCATAATGAATCAAAACCAATTCATAACCTTTGAATGATGAACATTATTAAAAAGAATCTTTAATAAACAATTGTTGTCCGATGAACATTATTAAAAAGAATCTTTAATAAACAATTGTTGTCCAAATGCAAAAAGTTTATAGGAAGGAAATAATAATCCTACTTAGAAGGAAAGTATCTACTTTATAGTAGTTTGCATTTTGAGCTTAAGTTAGCATCACCTTAGAGTTTCCATCTCAACACAAATCAATCCTTGTTCATAAGTTTATCACCCACAATATTTATTAAATCTATATTAAGTTTCCATCTCAACACAAAGCAATCCTTGTGTTTAAGTGAGTACTAGATTTGTAAACCTGTGCTATGAGGGCTGTAATAGCATCTAAATCCTATGCTGCAGCCACTGACTTTTTTAACATTATCCTCCCACTTGTCCATTAGTAATTGTTCATGATCATCTCCTCCAACATGTCAAAAACAGCTTCTTGAGTTTTGCTCATAAAAGTATTGCTAGATGCGTCATCGATATCAACTCACTTGTTGGCCCAGCCAACCTATTGTAGATTGTCTGGACCTACATATATATGTTTATGTTGTATATACATATGTATATATTATATTTGAATCTTTGTTAGTTACAAACCATTTTGTTTCTTAATATTTAAGGCTTAGCATAAGCGCTAGTTTATTTGTGACATAGCCATAAGACTTTCTTACAAATTACACAATTTATCATGTGGGTTTAGAGTTAATGTAATCATATGCTTTAAGTTGGAATATTATGAACTTCTATGATTAATGATGTTGTTTATAATATAATTTGAAATCATATTATATTAGTAACCCTCATATTTGTAATACCATTCAAGGCATCTAGGCCCTATGTCATATAGCAAATTACTTGGGGTTTGATATCACGAATGTTAATTTGACCACATATAGACTCAAGGTTCAAATCCAGAAATTTTCATATATCATGAAAGTGATATTCTTGGTTTAAGGATTTGTTTTTTAAGTAAAACAAATAATAAGAAGAAGCCATTAATTTCTCTCTTAGCAATCCATCCTTTATTTCTAATTTTTTTCTCCCTCATCTGAGCAAGTTGTCTAGCCTTCCCTCAAGAATCTTCCCTTAGGGTCGGTTTACATTGCTTGTTAGAAATCAAAGCCATTGTCGCTGCTTGCACATACCCTCGGTCTCCCTCTTGCTCACGCTTGCTTGATCACACTCTCTCTATCACTGTACTGCTTACTTTTTGGTCTTTGTAGCTCGTGCCTTAGCTCATCAAATGCTACTCGAGCTTCTTTTCCTCTTGTATACATATAACCATGTATTAAATAATTTAGTCAATGATAAGTTATTTTGCACCCATGTCATAAATTTTTTTCTGAACAGAAATTACTTTGCACTAATACACACACACACATATATATATATATATATATATATATATATATATATATATATATATATATATATATATATATATATATATATATATATATATTATATGAGATTGAGGATGCTCGGCAAGCCATATGTAACAAATTATAAATTAATGATTTGAACCTCATAGCAGAGGTTTAGAACTGCAAATATCACAAGTTATTTGTGAAATGTTTACCTAAGAAACCGGTGACTCTGATGTATGTGTTTCTGTTGATTTTTATGTTGTTCAATTATACATACACGTGTAGGCAGAGGTTTATAAATGCAAATATCAGTGGAAATCAAACCCAATTTTATGACAATATTGCATTGTTTAATCCTTGGGATGAATTTTCTGTATGTGCTTTTCTTTTACCTAATATATCTATTTGAGAAATAAGAAATTCTCTTATAATAGGTCTCAAGTTCAACATCTATAGTTGATGCTAGTCAATTACCCAGAGGAACAGATCTTTCCCCAGGGCAACTATTGCAATCAAACCAGTCTTCAGCCAGTCTTGGTGTCATTGGTAGAAGAAGCGTTTCAGAACTTGGTGCCATCGGTGATAACCTTAGTGGTTTAGCTGTGAATTCTGGTGGGCTGCATGATCAGAACTATAATTTGCAGATGTTGGAAGCAGCTATTGGCAAGCTTCCTCAGCCAAAAGATTCACAACGAATCAAAAATTATATGCCGGTACAACTTGTTTGCCATATATAAGTGTTTTACTATTTCTTGTATTATATCTTTGATATTATTAAATTAAACCTAACTAGTTTTTTAAAATTAATTCAGAGGCATCCTGCCGTGACTCCTGCTAGCTATCCTCAGACTCGAGCTGAAATTCTTGAAAATCCAGCCTTTTGGGAGAGGTTGGGTATGGACCAATCTGGTACTGATACGTTATTCTTTGCATTTTACTATCAACAGGTATCTTCATTATTGTTATGTACTCTTTAAAACAAATGTAAACCATGTAATTTATACAAATTTATATGAATTAAATTTTCAGAACACCTACCAACAGTACTTAGCAGCGAGAGAACTGAAACGGCAGTCCTGGAGGTACCATAGGAAGTATAACACGTGGTTTCAGCGACATGAAGAGCCTAAAGTTACAACTGATGAATTTGAGAAAGGAACATACGTGTATTTTGACTTTCATATTACGGATGATAATCAACAGCAGGGATGGTAAGTTCAACTGAAAATCTATATAATTACTGTTTTATCGACCACTAATTATATAACCTGGGAGCACATCTTATTTGGAGAAAGTTCACTACCACTGATTTCTTATACGAGTTGAAGAGAATTGTTTGAATTTTTCATTTCATCATTTGTTTTAAATTTATTTGAGTCAAGGAAAATCTCTAGTACAATAATTATGGAATGAAAATTAAAGACAATTGAATATAATCTTGGTAAGCCATTAATTACTGAGACGGTAATAGTAATCACACGGATCAATTAGGTGACATGAATGTGCACTATTTTTTTTTTTAATTATGTAGGTTGTGAGGGTTGACTTATAAAAATGTGCAGTATTGAAGTTGACCTCATATCCACTGTAAAACTTGTGTAATTGACATATACCTAGGTTTCAAATGTCAAATTCTCCATATTTTTGAATAAAATTCTTTTACATGGGGTTCATTTCAGATATTACAAAATTCAATATGCAATCCTAAGATGTCATACCTTAGAATTGTGCATTAATTTACTTGCCATATTAACAACATAGACAATGTTAGGTCTAATATGTGATAAGTAAAGAAGTTTTCCCACAAGTCTTTGACATGAGATTTTTTTCTATTTCTGTCACCTGAGATTTTATACGACTCTAAAAATTTGCATCCCAACTTAACTTGTCTCTTTCAATGGGCCTTAATATTTCTTTGGTGATGTAAAGATTTCATGTTGAAAGTATGCAACCTCAATGCCAATGAAGAACTTTAACTTATCTAATTCATTGGATTTAACCTCTTTTTTGATGTCTCCATACCTTTAAAGTCATTACTTATTACGATGATGCGATCAATATATGCTATTTGTATAGACTTTCCTAGAAAGTGTTCTCACAAATGTTGTATGGCCTCATTGATTATGCTTATATCCCATGTTAAGCATCATTTTAGTGAGTCTCTCAAAACATGCCTCTACAGACTCAACTTTATTCTATTAAATACCTTTTTTAGTTTTACAAATCTTTTATTTTTCATTTGATTCAAATCTTGGTAGTCCCTTCACACACACACACATTTTCATTTATATCATTATGTAAGAATGCATTCTTCACATTAAATTGTTGTATGTTCTAATCCCTATTTGCTGCTAATGATAACAGAAGTCAAACAATGCTAGTTTTAGCAATTAAAGCAAGGTTTTAAGATAATTGATCCTATATATTTTAGTATAGCTTTTGGCCACTAGTTTGGCTGTATACCTTTTTAGTGAATTATTAGATTTGTATTTTACAATAGAAACCCATCTACATCATTTTGGTTTCTTTACTTTTTGTAATTATCGATTCTTTTGTTTTGTCCTTTTGAGGTGCTCCATTTCTTTTTTCATAACATTATTCCAATTCATATTATTTAAAGTCTTAAAGATGGTTTAAGAGATAGAAATGGTAAGGATGATTGGTGACAATGATTTTTATTTTTATTTTGTGATAAAAATAAGATGTAAGGGATGTTTAATTGAAGTTCTTGTTTTTTTGTTTAGAGGCTCAATGGCTTCCCCAACGGTTTTTGTATGAGCTTGATATTGTTGGAGTGGTTGGTTTTGGAGTAGAGTCATATGTCGGGGTAAGCGGTAAGGATGGGTAATTTAGGAGAAAGACTTTATTTATGAATGATGTAGAGCCATATGTTGGGGTAAGCGGTAAGGATGGGTAATCTAGGAGAAAGATTTTATTTGTGAATGATATTTTTTTTCTTGAATAAGTAGCAACAATGTTGAAATCCTTTTGATGGAAATTGACATCTACAAACACTTAACACCTTTTCTTGTAGGAGAAAGGTGACATTTGTACTCTTTTGGAGTAGCATAGTATAAATCCTCTTGATTGAAAGTGACATTAGTAGGCACACATTTTTGTGGGTTAATAATAACATTTGTACTCTTTTTGAGTGAAGAGATTTCATTTAATTATTGGATCAATATTTCTTCTGTTTTGAGGATGTGTATGGACAAAGACAACACATACAAATATCTGGAGGACAAAACTATTTTAGATGTTGAGGAAAGTATTTGGTTAAGGCTTTTATCGGATGTTTGAATGCAAGAACTTTTGCGGGTAATCTATTTATGAATGATTGCTAAAATAACTTCCTCCTAATATAGTTTTGGGATATTCTTTCTTTTTTGGTGAAAATGGAGAGCTATTACGGTTGCAAACACGTGTCTAATTTTTCGTTCAATACCCTTTTTTGATGAGGTGTATATAAGTAAGATGACTCATATATTATTCATTGTTTCGTGAATTATAAGGGAGAATGGTTAAAATGGCTTTTCACATTATTTGATCTTACTAAATTATAACACAATATTGATTTTGATTATGTTGAAAAAGTTGAGGAAGATAATGCTTACATAACTTTTGGTTTTTAGTATAAATATATAAGATACATGGGTACAATCATCAATAATGGACACAAACCATCGAGCTTTAGAGGTGTTTTATGTAAGGGAAGTTCCCCATAGGCCTTTATGAATGAGAAAAAATTGATTTTGAGTTTTTATTTTAGTTATTGTAAAATTGGTACATTTATGTTTTTCAAAGAAAATCATAAATTGGGCCCACTTCCAACTTGTGGGCTCTCACATCATCATCTCTATTATCATCAATGTTTATCATGTATTGATTCGTTGGCTATCTTTCACTTCTAATTGGCATTTGTAGCAAAGAAGATGAGAAATCTTTTCTTCTTTGTCATTGGGCCCACTACCATAATAGGATCTGATGTCAATTATGTTATCAAATTGTTGTTATTCCAAGTAGTTTGATATTGTTGTCTTTGTTCATATGAGTACGTCTGGTCTCTTTCACTACCTCCGACACTTTGACACAGTGCAAAATTTTTGGAAGTTCCAACAAGGTGTTTTTCATTTTTTTCTAACACCTCTTTCAACAATATTTTTGTAATAGTTGCACTTCAGGTAAACATGTTTTGTCATTTTCTCCATTATCTATTTGCACACTATGCCTTCTTGTCGGGCCTTTTCTACTTGTTATAGTTTTATACTTACATTGAACCATTTTTTTTTATAAAATCCTAAAAATATTCAAACCAACAAGCATTTTTTATTTAAAAAAAAGACAAAGCTAATGTTTAAATTTATCAAGGAAACCTAAATCATTTAACCAAAAAAAGGTTTTAGGGGTTCTCAGTGGAAGAAGAAGAGATGTGAAGGAGGAAGAAGTTAACTAGGGAAGGAAGAGGAGGCGATGGTACTAGCTATAATAGCAGGCATTGGTGATAGCAAGAGACAAATGAGAGGCACGGGCCAAGAAGTATGTGCATAACCTAATGTGGTGTGAGGGTTTGAGGGAGTGTTATTAAAATGTGAAAAGATGTTGTTTTTTTAATAACATTATTTGAAAAAAAAACTAACCTTTGTGAGGCGTATGCCTCACCTTTCATGAGGCAAGGTGCATTTCAAGGCGCACCTTATTCATTGTGAGACCCACACCTCACAATGTAAGACATGAAGCATGCACCTTATGATTTTTTTTCTTAAATTGCATTATGACATATTCCAAATTGCACAATTTTAAACAATGTCTATAGAGTAGCAGGGATCTTATTTCATACATAACAACAAAGTACAATGACATAACATTGCCAAATCAAAGAATTGTAGTTATGCTATATATATTCCAACTTTGGTCAACAAAAACATTCCATTCCAAGAACTGATCGATTTTCTCGTGTCCATTTTACTTCTAACAACCTGATAGTGTTATTTGTATGTTTGTGCAATGTGTGTGGTTAAGTGCTATGCATCTTCATAGCTCATGTACATGACTATACATTTGCAGAAAAATATATTGCTCCAGCCATGCTTTTTTTTAAAAATTATTTTCCCATGTTATTGATAATGTACAATAATCTTTTTAATTGGCTTGCAAAATGATTTTTCGGTGACCAGTGTAGGGCTGCATCATGCTGAGTTAAGTTAGCTTTGACTTTTCACGCTAATAAATGTTGCCAGTGCTTTCTGCTAATGTAATATTTCCATGTGCAGGTGTCAACGGATCAAAACCGACTTTACTTTTGAATACAATTACCTTGAAGATGATCTTGTGTTATAGACTCGCTGAAACACCAGACATTGGTAAAGAAACTTCGTAACTTCTGCTCTTGCATTATTTTGCTTTGCACCCGTTGCTATGTAGATCTTTTAGTCTCTTCTTGACAATATCCTGGATTTTTTATCTATTTGTTTTTCCATCTGTTTGCTTCACTGCATCGCTTAATTTTCTATAATCAGCTTTGACATTGATAATAATATAAACTGCTTGCCAATAGACGTTGCATGACGCTTTGATGTGATAGCTTTAATTGGAGTTTTAATGCAGTTATTATGATGGTTAGACTTAGAATAGCATATATCAATGTTATGGAAACATTTACAGTAGCAGAGAAACTGAGCAACCACTCTAGAGATGATTGTGAATGACTTAAGTGCTTTCAATCATTAGGGAGAGGTACAATAAGATGCCCAATCCTGAACATCCTCTCCAATATTGGAAGAACTTTTGAAGATATTCATCCGCACTGTGATTCTTTGTTTGCTCTTCTATATAAAGGAGGTTGTTCGAAGGCAGACAGAGAAAGCACCTACTGCCTTGAGTTAAGATATAGGTGCTAATTTTTAAAATTTTGGACTGAGTTATTTTTATGATAACATGATATGAGATGATGTAAAAGTGCATCAAGAGTTGGAGAAACAATCATGAACCATCCCTTGGAAACAAGTTAAATTAGATGTAATAAGTTAAAATTCTAGTTTGGTAATTCTAAATGGTAAAGAGGATGAGTTCGACAAAGGGATACAAATTTAGAGATTGAGAAGAGAACTCAAGTTGTAGTAGGAGTAGAGGTGTCATCTAAGCCAAATTTTCTATAAGAGACTCTTCAAAAATCCTTTGGGTTAACATTGAGGCTTTCCTTTGAGGAGCATATGCATTACTTGTATATCTTTTCAGGGGAATGATCTTGGACGAAATGAGGAATAGATTTCTCCAGTCTTGGAGCTTAAGGATGACAATCTTATAGGCTTTGCTTTTGTTTTTAATTTGTGTGCAGCAAATTGGGGAAATAATAGGGTTTGGATTCTAGGTTATTTTGTGTTATGGGTGTTCACCTCTAATTTTCCTGCATCTCCTATAAATGCCTTTGTTGACCTACAACTATGTGCCATTGGAACTTAAATAAATGAGAGTTTAAAACCTCGCTGATCGAGATCGATCTAATTTACTGCAATTTAAAAATTCGACTTCATAATGCGCCTCAAATATTAAAATTAATTAAATGGAAAATATCGAATCAATTAATGATCGATCAAATAATTAAAATCAACTTTTAATGAAATTACGCGCATATCGAAGTCGGGAAGCCTCGACAACGTCTAAACGACCTCCGTTCGCGAAATTGATCGCGCCGTCGTCGCCGAAACGTCGAAACCTATCAAATGACGCCTTTCGCGATTGATTCGGCAAAATGTGCGCGAACGTCGATCAATCCAAGCGCGACGTCGCATAATTTAAACCTAATTTCGCTACGACCGCCGCCGACTTTGCTCAAACGACCTCCGATTGCGAAATCGATCGCGTCGTTGATTCGCATAATGACATCCCAGATTGACCATATTCTTTGGGGTTTGCATAAATTAATATCACATAAAATAATATTAAATTATAATTAAAGGGATTAACAACTGTTTAATTTTTTTTTATCCTATTAATCCCAACCTAATTCCTGCCGCCCAAGCCTCCAATAGGAAAATCCGACCGCTATTTCCTATTTGTTCGGCAACCAATCGAGAACCGAGTAGCTTATCGGCGGCAAGGGATATCTCTCACCAGCTCTCGTTGACCCTCATTCACGATTCACGCTCCACTCACGGCATTCTCCTCTCCGATTGACTCTCCCCTCTCGGTTCTGCGGCTCTGCTAAAGCTCTCAGTGTGCGATTCTCCTCTCCCTCTTCGCTCTGGCCGAACCCACCCACTCCTTCTCCCTCTGAGCTCCCTGCAGTTCCTCCTCTCTCGGTTGAGCAAACCAGTAGAAAAGCAGAGACTCGATCCTTTCCCTCTTCCCTAAAACCCCAGGTTGTTTGTTTCAATCTTAAGTTATATTTTGTTATGTGGGTTTCTCTTGAAGGAAATGCGATTCTTTCTCTTCCATTTGTGTTTTATGGTTGGACTTGTTTTCTGGGTTTGCAATAGCATGAAATTAAGGTGATTGGATTTATGCTACAAGCTTAGTTTGCTATTTTCTCCTTCTAAGGTTGAGCCGAGGAACTCATTCTCTTTGCTTTGGTTCCTCCTTTCCTTTCGTCCGTCTGTTCCTCTCCACTGGGCCTTGGAGGCTTTCTCCTCCTCTGTGATATATGTTGAATTTCGCTATAAGCTTTGCTTTTCTTTGTTTCCCCTCCGTTTGCCTTAAATCATTTGATAAGTCCCATTGGTGGATTTGATTTGTGTAAACTAAAACGAAAAGTGAGTGAGAGGAAAGATGAGGGTTATCCTTGTGACATTTTGCTTTTCTTCCTCGATTGTGCTTGTTACTTTGCTGCTACCGTGGACCTGCAACATTTCTCTTACTAAAATATTTTTTTTACCTAAGGAAAAATGAATTGATTTGCTGTCAATGAGTATTTGGAGGCTGAAATCATGCAAGATATACTGTTTTATGCCTTTTTCTTGCTCTTGAATTATGAAAGCATGTTGTGATATTGAAATTCTAATCTCATTAGCTTATATGATGTCATCTTTGAAAGCTTACTTTGGTCATTGATATGTAATGCTTGTTTCTTTCTCTTGATTTGGGGAAGAAGAAAAAAAAGAGCAGGATATTTGTATTACTCATGGGTTTAATCCTATATTGATGTTGGCTTGAAATGATAAAGTGGGGTTGTGATTCCCATGAGATTTTTCATTTATATTTGGCTCTTCTCTACCATTTGGTAATGTAGGAATGTATTAAAATCATGTATTATGTAAGCAAATATTTTTGTTGGATTGAAAATTCAGATTTATATCTACTAAATGAAGTTAGTTGTTTCATCCTATGATTTGCAAATCAAACATTACTTTCAAACAACTATTATGAGGCATGATTTATATTTGTCTCCTTTGAATTAACTATTTTTTACCTAGAAATCTATGGAATTGTTGTTTAGAAATGTGATACATCTTTGAAATCATTTTATCAAAGGAGTTTATGCCATGCTACTTGTTATCTCCTATGATTTCATTTGTTTTATCTCTTATGCGAGTAGAATGAAATCAGTAAAGCGAAATTAAATTGAAAAGTGGCTATGTCATACTATATCTATCTCTTATGGATTTCATTTGTTTTCCTCTTATATGAATAATGAAATCAAAAAATAAAATCTGAATTAGAAAAGGTTTTGTTATGCTACTTGCCATTCCTATGGGTTTCATTCTTTCATATTTCTTTATTTATCATTTTGACATCTTAATAGGGAAATCTATCTTTATCAAAATTTAGTGGTGTCCATGTCCACCTACATCTTTTCAGTAAATCTCTCCCTCACATGTGGGGGATTGTATTTGATTATTATGCTCCATCAAATATACGTCAAGCGACTTTCTTTGTTTATATGCAAATCGAGCTTTAAATTTATTACTATAAATCTACTTAATGTTCTCCAACATGGTAGAGAAATCTTATCTTATCAAAATTTTTGGTCGTGGTGTCTCCATCCCATCTTCTTTGGCGTGGTGACCTCTCCTCAACTCCACATGTGGGGAAAGCGAGTGTATAAATTTTGATTATTTTGCTCTTAATTAAATATATCAAAACTATTATTATGCAATCTGCTTTAAATTTATTATATAAGTCTCTGTTTCTCCAACATGGTAGGAAAAAACTTATCTTTATCTTACTTACCTTTCTTGGCGTGGTGGCAACAAATGTCTCACGACACACCATACTACGCTTCTTGGCGTGGTGGGAAGACCAGTCTCGGTGCCCATCGGGGATGATGAGAGGTTCAAAATTTTGATAAATAAAAATGTGAAATGTCAAGTATTTGAAAAAAAGAAAGGTACATGTATGATTATTAAATGCTTGCTAAATTCATCATCTTATATGACAATTACGATATCTTTACTTGCTTAGTTCTTACGAATCTTTAGCGTATATACAATTACTCATTTAAAGTTCAATTCATTTTACCAAGTGGTGATTATGCCATATGAATGGGTGAAATGAAAATGTGACTCAATCATGGAAAGATACAAGTCGTGTCATATATCATTTAGAAACAAAGCGCTGCTAAAATGCTTAAGTGAAATGATTCATGTCGTATTTAAAGTGTTATCTCATTTTATTCGGTTTGAATGTCTTTTATGCAGTTAAATGAAATCTACTGAAGATGTTAACTCTTGCTTATTTGATTCACAAATATTTGAAAGAATCAAATTCAAATCTATAAAATCATCTTGATTTGTTAAGAAACGACACATGATTGATCATGATGAGTGGTTTAAAGAACCAATCATATATCATTTAACATCTGATCTTAGTTTGCGTGTGCGTTCACATTCTTATAAGAACGCTACGATATATGAAAGAAGAGTCGATGCATATCTTATAGATAAATCATCTTATTTCGACAAATAGTTGAGAGAATTATGTCTTTATAGTCTTATGAAATCTATTTGATACATGATAAACATTTGAAATGGCCAAATTCATATTTGCAGTAATGTCGATTTGATGTTGAGTATCAAAGCCATGCTTATAATTCAACATCTATGCCATGTCAAACATCGAAACTCCAACTTAGGCATTCTAATATGATCTATCTTTCCGGTTTGGTCTTGGGATCTGCGTTAACAAAACCAAATTAATGATCAGAATCTTGAAGTTAATTCTCGAAATGGTAAAGATGAATCTATCGGCATCATTGTTAATCATCTTTTAATTCAAGGTCGTAAGAAGTAAAGTCTCAAGAATAGTATAATCTAGAGTTGACAAGATTTGGAGAATGATAGATCTTGAAATAATTAATCGATCCTCGCAGAAAATAGTCGAGTTGCAGTTTTATCTTGTTTGGTCTTCCGGTCAGTTAACCCAAAAAAAATGTATTGAAACCTAAACTGCAAATTGAACTACATTTCAACTGACATTTAATGTCATAATATTTTAAAGAAACGGTCTGTATGTATGTTGAAGTGTTCAAACCACAGGGACGTGCAGTTAGGTATAAAACAAAAGGGCTATCTTCCTTTCGGTTTGGTCTTGAGGGGTTAACAAAAAAAAATCAAAATTGACATACTCCAACTTAGACATTCTAATGTCCATACAATTCAAAACGGATATCCGTATGCGTATTTGGAGTAATTACTAAAATGTCAGAGCAGATCTTCTAATCCGGTGTGGTCTTGAATAGTAAAAACCTAAAAAATTTGATATTATAAAATTTCAAATTAATAATATCGAAAGTAATTCATAAATATAATCTGAATATGAATCGGCCATAAATCAAATTCAAATTCTCGTGAAGAAAAGTCTCAAACCCGTCATACATGTTTGAGAGTGGAATGAGGTTTTGAAGGATTATACTTCTTGAGATAATGAATTAGGCCGTCTCTCAGAAAAGCTGAATGAGACTATCGATTGATATTAACCCTGTGATCGAGAAGGGTAATTATAATTAATATTTCAATGATAAATGATCATATATATTTAAATCTAAAATCAATCATAAAATGATCAAAATTGAAAATATAAAAATATAAATAAAAATGAATTATTTAAATTAAAACTTAAAAAATAAAAAATAAAAATAAAAAATCAATCCACTCTTTGTTTGTCTTGGGTGACAAATTAAGAAAACTTTGCTCACAAACGATGTCAATCAAATCATAACTATTTTTCACTCAAATATTCTAAAGCGTAAGGGCTGATGTCTCTGTGTGGTTTTCGGCGATATGTATACATAAATGGCGGTTCTGACGAGCCTTTGGCCGGGTGGTTAGGATATATTAAATTACTTCCACGGCGGCCGTATGTTCCCCAACGGCAGCTCTTTGGTATGAAATGTAGAATGTATTTGGTTGGGCAAAACCTATGTTAGCTAAGGTTGACTTATATTTGTCCCTTAAAAACTCCAGTCTGGGTCACGGGCGGCGTCCCCGTGTATTGTTGTGAGATTTTTTCGGTTGGGTTACCTCCTCCACAGGGGACCGCGGCGGCCGGGACGAGAACCATGGGATCTACATCGGGCGCGTCATCGTTCCCCCCACAAAAAATTTTAAGTTAAAATAATAAATTTCATAAGTTAAACTTCTCATCGCAATTATATACTTTCTTCTTTAACGATTGTTATAGCTTGTCGAAAGTCTTTCTCAATTGTGAGAGGTAATTAATATAAAGCTATAGAAACCCAAACCAGATATATAAAAGTTATCACCAAATGAGCGAAATCTCGGGTAGTGTCTTATCTACTATTCAGCCTTTCAAATTATCACCAACACTTAAACAACTCTTTTCTTTTCTGAAAGAGGTCGGTGGAGAATTTTCGGATCCCACAATTTTAAGTACAACAAAAGACAAAATGACTAAATTTATAAAGAATTCTATCAAGCTCTTGTGGATAAGAAACATGAATTTGTTGGAAAGTGTAAATATTTGACCATATTGACACATCTGGGATTCTTGGTCTCATTAAGTCTTCGATATAAGTGTGTAGCACCAGCACCAGCCAATGAGTATTAGAGGAACAACTCCAAGTCCTCTAATAAGGGCTAATATTGTAAATGAATATTGGAGCTTGATGTATTATAAATCATAAAGAAGATACATACCCAAATATGCCTTCAGAACTTTATCTCACTAAGGTCTAAGCGTAAATCTCTATAAACCATCTATCTCAACAATATTAAAGGTATACAAGTTTGCACTTGGAATTGACCCATTTTGAATGTGGACATATTAGCTAGATTTGTGCATAACATTTGGCTTTAGATGCCTTCTTAGGAGTTTGTCTAAACTTGAGCCCCATCTCTTATCCATCCTCGCAACAATACGATCGATCAACTATTGCCCATCAATTTGAAGTGTTAAGATCATACACACATTTTGTACTATGATGCTCATCTCACAACTAAAACATGAAAGTTGTTTGTTTGTAGTGACCAACACTCCACAAGTGCTCTTAGAAAGTGGTGGTTAAGTTTGATTTATTACAGCTGATTAATACAATACATATACGTAAGGCTTCTATGAATCTAGGACAATTTATGGGTCACTCTCGACCATGAGAATATGAGAGGATGTTTCTAGAATAGTTGCCTGCAACAACATCATATAGATTTACATCTAAAAAGAAAGGAATCCAACTTGTAAACTAAAATTTAAAATGTACATAATCAAATGAACGTTGATCGTGTCAGGATGTGCTGCCCTATGAGACCCATGTAGATGAGCCATGCTAGGAAGAATTTCCAAGGGGTAGGGACTTAAAGTAACGACACTCGGCCCTGCATGCCTCCTCTATCATCATCGTGGTTATCTAGTAACTTCATCAACCATGGTTCCTGTGACAGAGTATGAGAGAATAAGTTCACATATAATGAAATGGTTAGAGAAAGTAGCAAAACATACGTTCAAAATTACTAATGTAGCTACAGATTTAGATGACAAGTGGCTTTATTATGACTATTATTTTTGTAAATAGCACATTTTTGTTGCTAGAACCTCATGTCTTAACCATAGTACTTCTAAAGTACTTTGTACATTTGCGACCAGCCCTTTGAAGAATTTGAGAGTATGGTTCCTGTTTGTAATTTTTAGAGTTGTATTGTGGCCATACATCTCTATCGGGTAGGGCTGAGAAATTAACCGAAGATCGTGGCTCTCGAAGTTGGCTTCGAGATCATTCAAGCAAGCGATTCGGGCAATGTGGCTCAATTTATTTCGAGCCGAATGTGGCGGATCGAGCGAGCGGCGTCATGCGCCGGGCCGCGAGCCAGCTCGCCGTCGATTAATTCGGGCGAGATTAATTCCCTAACGTCGACGAGCTCGTTTGCATTTTCGAGCTCGTTGCATTCGGTCGTTGGTTTGGATTCGGTTGATTCGATTGGCTCGTTCCACGATCGGCGATCGAGCTCGATTGACTCGGCTCGAACTCAAACTTTCGAACGACTCGAGCTCGAGCCGATTTGAGCCTGGCTCGCTCAATCGGCTCCCCCTCTATCGGTATAACATAAATTCATCCTCATATGTTTGTCTATAAAATCGTGGCCTAGGTGATTCAATTGCCATTGACTTAACACTATGATTACATGCAAAAATGGCATATAATATGTTTGAGATTGTTTACATGTACAATGGCTGTTGTGCTCCCCTATTATATCTACCTAGAATGAACTATAGGCCATATCAAATGCTTCAAACTATTGCATATTTATATATGTAGGGAATTAGGCCTTTTTTTTCAAATTTTGGAAAGTGCTCTTTATTCTAGGAGTACTTTCCATTCTTGGAGTGAAGATATAATCATTATGACTCTCATGCTATATAGCTACGCCTAATTATCTAAAAAAAATCGGCTCAATGTTATAATAAATTGAGCAAATTATCGCTTGAATAGGTAAGCTTCAAGTTTGCTTTAGCATTCTATTTAAACATTCACTGATGTTTCTATTCATCGTCCTTGTATTTGTAACTATCATCATTTGTTAAGGGTCATTTATTGACATATCTTGCAACTAATTCTACACTTCAACCTTGATATTTTTTGTATCGTTCATATTTCTAATGAATGTTTGAAAACTATTTGTGTTCCCTGTGACATACATTTTTTGACATAGGAACTCAACATCAAATATTCCCATTGGACAAATAGCTTTCTAAAAATTCTTCTAGCGTTACTTGACCCTCAGGAAGTTGTAGTGCGTATCCCAAGAGAAAATTTCTCCGCACATAGACTACAACATGACAATCTAAGATGATGCGTACGTCCCATCTCAAAGAAATTAGGGGGATAAACTTAATCAGAGTGCAGAGAAACTACAAACACAGCTCATTATATTATGATTCCACTATTGCAAATGCTAGTGAAAATAAATCATTATTTGCATCAATTTTACTACAGTTAATAATGGTCCATTGCATTTATCTTATAATGAAGTTTCATAGTACTAGACAAGATTATTTCCAACTCATTATAGAAGGTTCAAATGCCCAAAAAAATGCTAAAATGGCTAGATTCATTTGACTAGATCTTCTAAATTGACTCTTCATATTGTATGTATTAATCAATGTAATGAACAATATGATTTTTCTAGCTCTTAAATATTGCCCTAATTGTCTCATGTCTAACATCCCAAGCTTTCATGCATAAAATATTAACATTAAATTTTGCTTTCATGCGAGTGAAAATCTATGTAGTGCCTAATAACAAATAATATGAAATAGCTAATAAAATATGAGTTATAGTATTGGTGGCTAACAATCATCAGTGGATGATTGAATGTATGCAGACTAATCAAAGTTGAGATCCTTCAAGCCCTACTAAATGTTTGTTGGAACTAGTATGTAGACGCTATATACAAGACCTCGATGGATGATCACATTCTACACAACATAATTAATTTCTTTTTGTTTGATGTGTAGATCTTGAAGTCTACATTATTAATTATAGACTAACATTCAGTGCAAATTGGAGTTTCTTTTTTCTAGGGAAGTATGCACGTTCCTAGTTCATTAGGAATGAAACTTTCCTGGAACAACATCACCTTCATCGAATGGCCCATCTTCCCATTCTATGGTAGTCTGGAAACCACATATGTAGTCATTGTTAGAGATTCTATGTATTTGTTGTTCTAATTGAGTTGTATCTTATGAGCTCCTTTCTGAATGATAGACTTCATCAATTGGTAGTTTATGTTCATCGTCGTAATGACTAGAGCTCTCGCTTTAGGTGTTTGACATGGTTTCATAGGTCTCATCCACGGCTACTGGTTATCATCATTATCAAAATGAGAACTATGGAGAATATTAGAACTCATCATCATGATGAAACTAAACTAGCTAACTAATTGATTACATGCCAGTAGGATTCGGTGTGGGCATATGGTTTGAAAATGGACCATGTGTTAATCCTAAAATAAAATTAGTATATTGTAGGGAAAAAGCATGGTAGTTTAAAACTAATTGATATGCTTGATTCTCCTCAATAGATGGCATTGCAATAATTTGAAAAGTTGCTATTTCTTGCTCCAAACAAAAAATAGGTGTCAAATTAAGGCTAAAAATGAACTGAGCATTCGACAAGCCACTCATGGCTCAGCTCAACTTGATTAAAGCTTATTCGTGGTTGTTTGATTAATTAAATGAATGAGCTGGAACACTTTTGTAAACACTTGATAATTAAATGAACAAGTTTAAAAAGTTTGTTGTTTGATTCATTTATGTTCATGAACAATATCATCTAAAACTCGTTAACAAGCTCGTTTAGAAGCTCGATTAAGGCTTGTTCATGAACAAAATCATTTATAACTTTATGTTTTTGTCTTAACATGTTTTATTTGATATATGCTTGTTTCTATTTTCTAATAAGTTATTTTTGAATAAGTTCGATTAAGGCTTAATTAAAGCTCATTTATTTCGTTAAATAAGTTGCTCGTTAAAAGACTTGATAATCCTAAAATGAACCAACTCGAATTTAGTTTGGGTTGAGCTCGAGTAGATTTTTTATAAATGAGCTCGAGCTTGAACATAATGCTAAAAGCTTAAACATTATGTTGGTAAATGATCTCAAGCTTGAATAATACTCGGTTTAGCTCGGTTCATTTGCAGCCCTACGTCGAAAGAACTTCAAGGTTTTCCAAGTATAACTCCCCATCAACACTTAAATATCCACTATGATATAAGATCAAGCCAATAAAATTGCAACTCATCATTCAGATGGTACTATCAATTTGGTGGTAAAAATGAAAGAATATGTCAACATATTAATTTCATCGAAATGTAATAATCATGGTTTTGAAATCTGGACCAGACCGACTGGTTCGGTTCAAACCCAAAACTGCCTCTTCACAGAATCAGCCAAAATCGGGGTTGAGTCGGAGAATCGACAAATCGGACCAGCTTTTAAAGAACGGACTAATTCTTAAAAGTATATGCATCTTCATTTATTTTTTTCGTCTTTGAAGGATTCATCATCGAAGATAAACTCTCAATGTTTCTGTCTTCAATCTTGGTGAAACTATTCAATCTTTGTGTAATCATAGATGTTGATAGACACCTCCAAATCACAAAATTCTTGTGTGTGCTTGTGTTTGTGATTTGGTTGCGATTGTTTTCTTGTGTTCATTATGTTTTACTTGTCATTATTTTGTCTTAATAGCTTTCATAAGAGTTTTTAGTTAAAAATGTTCTTAGATTCGATGAAAGATAAAAAGATCAATGCAATAAATTTGATGACCAAAATTATCCTTGATGAGGTTTATAAAAAAATAGAACATATGGAGAATTTTCACTTGAGTCACTGCTCACAATTACAAATTCTCATTCATGTGATATTTTTTATAAATGTTCTTAGTTTTGGTAGTCACATTTATAGAATAAGGTATTCATAGTCATGACCCATGTATGTATGTGAGGGTGGGCAATTGCCCACCCTCAATTTTTTTTAAATTAAAGTTTATTTTTTAAAAAAAATATTTTTTCCCCCCTAATAAAAATTTTTGCCCAATAAAGACAATTTTTTTTTATTTTATTAATTTGCCCACCCTAAAAATTAATAAATGATAATAAAAATTTTTGTTTGAAATTTTGATAATTAGTTTGTCCATCCTGAAAAAAATGGCTGGTTCCGCCCCTGTTCATAGTCATTTAAAAATTTTATATTACATATGAGTTCCTTTTAATTTATCTTATTTAATGTATGTATAGTATCTTTATATAATTATAAGATGATATCTTCGTATAATACTTAGAGGTTAAACTCTTTCGATTATCATAATTTTTTTACATGTAATAATTTGATAGTTTCATTGTATAAATTTAAAGCAATTCTAAGTTGGGGGTAACACTTCCTATAACTTTGAAATGTTGTTCACACCAACATTCTAAGCACAATTATAAATAATGTAGTTCTTTTGTCACCTATTGATTTATTAGTTTTATAACTAGTGATTTTATATTAGGGTTAAAATGGTCTTAATATCAATTTCTCAGGAATGGTTATAGTGAGACAATCCTTTTATAATCCCTATTGTTTATCAATTATGTAAAAAAGCAAGTTAGCATTAAGGGAGTTTTGTTTGGAAGTATTTTCTAGCCATTCTTTATAATCTTAGTTCAAAAGCTTCTAAGACAATTAGCTTTTCTTTCAAATAAGTGTATGTTGGATTTTGTATGTGGATTAAAGGGCACCTTGGATTTTGTATGTGGATTTGTTTAAGAAGTGTAGTATTTTTCTCTTTACTTGAATATTTGTTGAATGTAAGACAAATAAATTTCATGTGGCTTATCTTTTATTTATTTTATAATTTCAATTTATTGATGTTTCATTGTTTTCTTACTCTTTGCTTGCACTATAGATAATATTAAAATAGTTCAATTTTTATATTAGATGTTCTTTGTTGAAAGGTGATCTTTAAGAGTTGGAGAAATCGAAATATTCTTTGTTGAAAAGATCTTGACAATCAATACATGTACGTGATTAATTTTTTAAAATTTTAAATAAAGGCCGACGGTGTGCCTTTGATTTAGAAATATTTTATTACATTTTTTTATTTCAAAAAATGACTGAATGTGTCTTTATTTTGAAAACAAAGGCCGATGGTGTGCATTTATTTTGAAAACAAAGGTCGTCGGTGTACTTCCCTTTTAGATGAATATTTTGAAATTCTTTTAGATAAATATTTTAGTGGTGAGACCTGCAATATTTTATGGGGCAAAATGTTGACTAGTAAAAGAGAAGCATAAAATGAAGTGTTGCAAAGATGAGGATGTTCCGCTGAATGAGTGGGTTTATACTTAGGAGCTGTTTGGTTGCTTGCATTTGGAATACAATGTAAAGCAAATGCAGGGATTTTAATTTTTTTAGTGTTTGGTTTGAAGTAAAGTAAATTTTGATGTAAATGTATTCCATTCACATTTATTTTAAAATTTAGGATTTGAATTCAGAATCACGGCCGATGTAAAGTGATCGGTCGTCGTTGTCCATTTCTCCAATCCGTCATGTCGAGGGCCAAAACCTTCAAAATACTTTACATTGCATTTTTTCAACCAAATGGAAAAAAAGCAAAGTCATGAATTTGTATAACTCTCAACCAAATAAGTAAAGTGTCATTTTACAATTTACATGCGTTCTTTTTTTACCAAACAACCCTCGATAAGATGGGAGATGAATATATACGTGAAAAAGTTATAGTAGCTCTAGTGGCAGATAAGATTAGAGAGCATAGCTTCAAATGGTTTGGTCACATAAAACTGCAGCCGCTAGATGACTGACTCGATTAGAAGAGTAGATATATTAGATTTGGCCAATGTTAAAAAAGACGGAGGCAAACTTTAAAAGACTTGGTTTGTAAGTATACAAAGTAATCTTATGTTAATAGAATTAAATAATAGTATGATATTTAATATGACATAATAGAGAAAAAGGATTCATGTAGCCAACTCCACATAGTGGGATCTATGATATCTGACGGATCTGATTCTACCACGATACGACTGCCTATTTCTTTTTTTAAAATATGGGACACGGATACATGTTGGACACGGCATTATAATAATAATTAAGAATAATACGTATAAATTAAATAGATAAAATATTTAAAATAATAAAAAATAAGTCATTTAATTAAAAATTTTAAATTAATTACTTAAGTTATATAAATTATTAAAATAATTTATTTTATTGTACTTTAATAATTTTAATGAATAAAATATATTATCAATTCTAAATTTATAAATTTAATTATAATTTTAATTATTTATAATAAATATATCTTATTATTTTCTCTTTTTAGCTCAAATATCATTCTCTAACTTTCTAAAACTATCTACAATAATTTAAAATATAATAAATTATATTTAAAATATTTTTTATATAATTTTAATTCAATTATTTAGGACATGCGTGTCCTTTTAATTTTTTAATATTATTTTAATCGGACACTTTTAAGTATCCGACTGTCGAGGTGTCGAGCTTAATCGCGATAATATTAGGACGCTTAATATTTAGAAACGTTGGTGCATCATAGAGTGGGATAAATGCTTGTTGTTATTATTTTAGATGATAAATTTTTTTAGAACAAGTTCATTTAAACCCTTTTCTCTGATTCTGAGTGATCTATTAAAACATTATTATATGCGACAGATGAATGGAGATAATATATATTGCCATGTAAATAAGGACATACTTAATTAGGCATAAAAAATTGTCATTTTTTTGCAGTCTCATAAATTAGTGGAAGTTCTTATTTTTATTTTAACGTAATAATTTTATTCAATTGTCCTTAAGCTCTTTATAGGTTCAGTCAAAATCTTTTTTTTATTAAACACTTATGTTGATTATCTGCAGGCTGATTGCTGATGATTTCACAGAGCAGCAGCTCAACGAGGTTAGTAACAAGTCTGTGTATTATGACTATTTTTTCAAAATGTCATTTGTAAATTTAGTTTTTTTCATTAATTTTTAATTTGTTTAGTAAATTTGGATAGGAAAGAAAAAAAATAGGAAATACTATTAGTGGAATGTTAATGCAGTGTTGTTACAGTACTTAAGCTTTGCCTGCTTCTTGCTTCCTTTTTTGTTTGATCTGTTGCGTGCATCTATTTTGTTAATGAGCGATAGTTTTTTGTATTATAACCATTCTAATTTTAATTTTAAAATTATGAAATCTGTAATATATATATATATATATATATATTTATGTTAATGTTTACTAATATTTTTTTATATCATTTCTTACTAAATTTAAGGGAAATTTACATACATAGTATATAATTTTTATGTATTTATATATCTCAGATTTAAAGTTTGATATTTATAAATATAATATTGTATATATATATATATATATAAATATTTGTTATTTAGGGAAAATAAAGCATAGATGAACATTTTAATAGGATTTGCAATAAATTTATTTAACATATGTAGAATTTTGTAAATTCTTTTTTGTAACGCTGGACTGCATAGGCTCGCTCCTGTTGTGTTGGTGGGAGAAATCAGAAATGCTTTCTTCATAAATCGGCTGAATATAAATAAATTAAATAAATTGTCTTTTTTTGTAATTTATAAAATTATTTTAATTAATTAAATAAATTGCCGTTAACAGGCAAACAGTGTTTTTTATTGTGTATTTATTATTCGTCTGTCTTATATTTTTTTTTTCTCCATAAATTAGGCTTCAAATAAGTCACTGTCTAATTAAAATGCAGCTAAATTTTCTTGTAAGTTTATTTTAGCATTTTTATGATAATTCGAAACTAATAAATATATACTGTTATATGTCAAATTTGTGTGTAAATTTATTTCACATTTTTAGGCGATTGATCAACTCTATATGTTTTAAATCAATAATAATAATTAAATGCTGTAATTTTGTTTTTTAATTAGCTTTTAATGAGCACTAAATCTAAATTAATTTTTAATTAATGGTTAGTTGATCACATTTATATGTCATAATTGAATGTTAAAAGCTTATGAAATTATAATTTCTTGATACACCTAAATATATGTTAATAACTAATTACCCGTCTTAATTTAAATTTTATAACACTTCTCAAATATTTTTTTATATTTTATAATTTTGATTAAATTTAATAATGGTTGTGCAAAATTTGATTCAATTAAAAAGTAAGATTAATTGGTTAAATCTATTGATGAGTTGGTGTTCGAGATTAATTTTATTTTTTATTTTAAAAATGTTTTTATTTGATATTTTTAATAAATTAAGACTACTCTGAAACTGCCACTTAATGTTTGAATCTTTCTTCAAATCAATTTAAACAAATTAATTCGCTTTATATGATATATGTATTATATGCATAAACAATCTTTTTTATAAAATAAAATAGCAATCTTTTATTTATCACAAAATTTTGGATTTTTATTAAGACATCAATTTAAAATAAAACATTAAAATTCTGTCAAATCGAGGAAAATATTTTTAAAAAATTGAAACAATTTGGATATTTAAAATTTAAAAATAATAATTTCTAAGAACTTAAGTTCTAAGACACCAATGAATCAAAAATTAATTCAATTAAATGAAATTATTCTTTATTGTGTATATATTATCATTTATATATTATATAAAATTAAATTAAAATTTTTATTTTTGCCCTTAATAGCATAACTAAACATCAAATAAATGTTAAACCTTGAAGTTGTGCTAATTAATTCAAAATTCATCATCAATCTCTAATTTGTCTAATTAATATTAAAAAAAAGGTTTAAAAAATCAAATAATTATTTAAAAATTTAATCAGTATAAATATTAATTTAATTTGGTCCTTTTGAAAATTAACGAAAAATTGTAAAAATAAATAAAATGTCCATTAAATAAAAAATAAAAATAAAAAGATAACTAATAAACTTCTCTTCTCATTTTCATTCAGACTACAGCATCATAATCAAAGAAAGACCAAATTGATAATGTTAATGATACTAAATTGATCCTTCATAAATAATCAAGAGACCAATTTGATCTTAAACCCAATAAAAAATAACTTTATACTAATTGCAAATATGCAAAATTCTTAGGGCTTTTTTAAAAATCAATTTGTTTTATAGTTGTGTTTATTTCTATATTACTTTTAAGAATATATTTATTTTGCATATTTTTAATTATATATTTTTAAATTTTTAAAAAATAAATCCCATTAATTTTAAAATAATTCAAAATAAATTTTAAGTAGTTAAAATATTTTTAAAAACAAACAACTATCACCTTTAAATATATTTTATTATAAATTAAAATATAAATAAAATAAAATAAAAGTGATCCCAAACAATTCCTTAATTTTCAGAATTAGTAAGAAATGAAAACATGTCCAAATATATCATAAGACCAATGTTACTAGAACTTCTTAAGTGTTCACTTTCTTATTAAACCTTCAAGCAGCCAAAACATATACAAATATTAATTTACATCCAAGAGTTCAATTATACCAAACTTATCACAGTGATCTGAAAAAAACCCTAAACCCTAACAAACATATAAATTTGATTATAAACAATATTTACATTAGAACAGCTGCTTTCAGTACTAAACAGAGCATAAAAACTGATTATCTTTATTTGCATGAGATCTGCATTTCAATATTGTGCAAATCTTCAGACTTCACTGTAAGCCTGTTCTTAGCTTCAGAAGCAAGCAGTTTGCTGATGAAGTTAAAGCCTGCTTTTACATTCTAAGCAACATATTCATTTGAAGACTTGTAGATCTCATTCGCGTGCGCAACCGACACGTAAATCACGTCGGTTAACGAGCTATTCGATCGACCGTAGAATAAGTACACGAACACACCAATCACCAACCAGACCGAAACACGAAGCCATGTTGAAGTGCTATAGAGCATGAAATATTAGTGAATAAATGAATTTTTTGAGAATTTTACATACATAGCACACAATTCTTATACATTTATATATCCAACACTTAAAATTTGACATTTCACTTAAAAACATAATTAATAGTGCATGTAAATATGAAAAATTAGCTATTAGATATGTAAATATATATGAATTATGTGCCATATATGTAAATGCCCCTTTTTTGTTGGAATAATAGTATGAGGAATAATGTTAGGCTAGCAAGATCAGGTATAAAGAACTCACCCTAGATTTATAAGCAAGTATGAGTTTATGAGAATGCACAAGACAGGGAGAAAGGGAACCAGTGGACAAATGAAACCTAAAGAAGAGTTGGGAGATGCAAAGTGAGTAAGTGGATAAAGTTTGAAAATGACTGATGAAATTGTTTTAGTTACCTCCTGCATGTCCAAAGCTATGGCGGCCATTATCTTGGTCAATCCATGAGAGTAAAGCCAGGCCACCCAGGAAGAGCAAACCTCCAAAGGAACATATGGAATAGCGCAAGTATCTAAAATAAAGAAAGAATAATTGAAAATAAAAACATTTTTTTATCATATATATACATATATGTGTGTGCGTGCGTGCGACCGAGCGTGCGTGCGCATGCGCTCCTGCAGTTTAACAAGTACAAGTAAAACTCAATGTATACATGGCATCCAAATAAACATAAAAAAACATAGAGGTAGACAATAAAGATTAGGATAACTAGTAAGGGTTCTTTTTGAAAATGCCCTTGCTTTAAACAAGCTTTGCAACAATGGCCCCCTTCACAAACTTCCTATGAAAACTTCAAAGCTATTGCATTCACTTTATGTCAAACCACTTATCAGTAGAGTTGCCCATGTCAAACCTAGCACGAAACCCGACTCAAACCTTATAAGAAAATTTGGGTTCTCAATCAACCCAGGTAAGATACGAGTCAGTTTAAGTAACTAAAAGAGAGATGAAATATAATGAATTAACTATTTAATTCTTCTTTTTTCATAAAAACTCATCATAAACATTTTTTTTTAGTTGTTGTGTCCACATCATGTAATCATGCTCATTTTGGGCCAGCTTAATATTAACCTATCATGCCTTGAGTATTTTTTCATGTTGGATCAAGTCTGGTTCAAGGTTAGTTGAGTCGAGTTTAGAGTGAGATTTTTGACACATCTAACAAACAGGTTGAATTTAGATCAAATATATTTGAGATAGGTTTTCTATGAATCGGACAAGAACCCGGCCCATTAATCCGAATTGGCATGCTACAAATCACTTTCTTACTTATCATCGAATTTCAGACAGGAAAGTATTCACAGCAGCACTTACTCAGGCAAGGAGAATGCTGATGCTGATGAAGTAAGAATAAGAACCCCAATGCACACAAATGCTATACTCCAAGCAGCATATTTGCGCCTCTTTTGTTCATTCAATCTACCTGCACCATTCAAACAAATATATATATAACTAAACTTTCAATGAGAAATTTTCAGAGCAGTAAAAGAAGAAAAGGAGAAGACAGAAAAGAAATTGACTATCAAAGATATCTACAATCATTGCCTTCATCAATGTTCTTAATGATAAGAGGAAAGTCTTTTGAGGTCCCATCTTGTTCACATTGTCTGCTTCCCTTCTCATTTCTTCCAACAGAAGCTTCTGGAACCTTCTCGTAATAAAAAGATAATGATTCAATTGATTCTTGGAAAGATAATGGAAGTGGCATTTCATTTGGTGGAACATATCTGAGTATCAAAATTGAAATTGCAACCATGGTGAAGGCAAGGAGTGTTCCAACACTAACCTGAATATATTAACACAATAATGATTCAGTCTATTCAGTTTTCTGCAACCTCAATGAAACCGTAATTTTAATAGAAAAAAAATTTACAGATTCCTGAGAACATCATATACCATTCCAGCTAACTGGGAAACATCCATGAAAAAAGCAAGGATGGCTGAACCGACCCCGGTCACGATGGTGCTCTTGACAGGAACTTGGGTTCTTTCGTTAACGTCTGAAAAGAATGGTGGCAATAATCCATCTCTGGCCATTGCCATCAGTATTCTTGGCTGAAATAGAGACCAAAATATACATACTTTTCAGTCTGAATCTTGTTTTTGCTCACTACAGGCAAGCTAATTAACTACACTGTTTGTAGAAAGTAACCTATGTTTAGAATTTAGAAGACATAAAATTGTACTTGATCACTATATTTCATTAAGATGGATGAAATCCTCAGGCTCCAAGATGGAATTTTCAAAAAAAATTTACAAACTTACTGAGACGAACAATGCACTAGCAATAGAATATTAAAAAGTTTTCACAAAATCACTCTCACTCAAGAAGCTCTTTATTCATGAATTTTCTCTTGCTCCATATTATAAGAACTTCGCATATAACAACGGCTAGCAAAATGAAAGATACCTGCGGAAGTATCGATCCCATCAAAGTTGAGCAAAGAGCGAGTACAGCACCCGAAGTGACAACATACCTAGAGTTTAAAGAAAGATTTTAAAAAAAAAGTCAACACAATTTAATAAGCTACACTACTTCATAGAAATTTACAACAGTTACATTGCCCAATGCATCCCATGTCTAGCAAATGCAGATGAAATTGGAGTGTCTGGATCCATGGCAAAATATGGTACCAAGCCAATGACAACAACAGAAACCATCATATACAAGAAGCAGCATATTGATAGAGCCGTTGCAATCCCTAATGGTAAGTCACGCTGGGGATTTTTAACCTGAATGTGGAGAAATCAACCAAGCAAAGTGAAAATGAGGCAAGCATTTTAAACAGATTAGATATATATAAGAAAGAGTTTACATGCATGCCATACAATTCTCATGTATTTATATATTTAACAACTATAGTTTTATATTGACATATATAAAACTTTTTATACGAAAACATCTTTTAAAAAATTAGTAATAATTATATTTTTGATGTGATATTAAAGATTTAAGTATTATGTATGTAAATATTAAAATTTAGATGTCAGATATATAAATATATAAGAATATGTATGTAAATGCCCTTATAAAAAAATAAATCAAAAGAACATATTAGTCATATCATGTTTTTCCCCACTACCAGTCATCAGCTAAACAAAAATGAAATCATAAATACTAACATAGGGGAATATTCAACAATTATTATGTAAATTTTATACCTCCTCAGCTGTGCTTGCAACTGAATCAAAACCTATATATGCAAAGAAAACTGTTGCTGATCCAGCAAGCATACCATTCACTCCATAGGGGAAGAATCTAATAGTTGATTTAATGAACAATATGAGGAGGGTGAATGAGCTAATAATAATTCTGAAATTTATGAAAAAAATGGAATTTTGAAATCCCATATTACCCGCTAGCAACAGTATATCCAACCCATCCAGATTTGAATCCAATGTATCCACCAACGATGATGACAAAGAGCATAACGCATACATTTAATGAAGTAATGACTGCTTGTACAAACGTGCTCTGCAAAAATGATTAATCCATATTACATTAAGCTTCTTCCATTAGTCATGAAGACAAGCGGCTGAGCAATAAGCAAATTACAAAGTACCTCTTTTATTCCCACACAAAGAAGACCAGTGACTATCAGAACAAGAACTGCGGCGCATGGATCGACAACCACATCAAGCCATGGAATGTAAACTCGTGCTAGGAATGAAGGCAAACTATCCGGTCCTCCAAAAAATAAGGCCTAAGACAAAATATACTTGTTTCTTTAAAGGGTGGTTGATGAAAGATTTATCTCAAGGACAAATTCAAAATATTAGACATCGAAAGACAATAGTGAGATGCAAAATATAGCTGTTTGGGATCACATTGGCTTTTTTTATATTTATATTTTGATTTAAAATAAAATGTATTTAGTATCTTAAAAATATGTTATTTTTATTTTTATGTGGTGGTAGCCACAACAGTTAGTAGCATTGTCAACTAGCGGCAAGGGCGGTGGCAAGCAGTAGCTTCGATGGTGGGCAGAGGCAGGCGATTGACAATAGTGGCAAGTAGCTAGTGAGTATAATTATTTTTAAAAATACTTAAATAGCCTAAAAATATTTTAAAACACACAAAATATATCAAATAAATATATATTTAAAAATAATATAAAATTTACAAAATAAAATTGATCCCAAATATGCCCTAAAATTTAGTTGCTTTTTAGATAAGCTTTATGAGAAGTATGCAAGCTGTCAGCACCAAATATCATATACATAATGTAATGGATTAATTTGTTTATGCAATTCTGTGAACAATTCACAAGAAGAATGGTTATAAAGATATGAAAGTGGCTAACAAATTGCAGAAAAAACAACAGTAATGTTCAATTCCAAGCTTGCAACCATACAACAGCTTGCTCCATATATAACAGGTCATTTTTTGGATCAGTGGGAGGCTTAAAGAGTGGATAGAAATAAAACCAATAAGAGGCGACTGAGGTATTGGCCTTGAGCAAATAAGGCCATAAGTGCAACATCGAAAGAAACTCTCCAATCACAATGGTTAATGCTCAAGATGCAACTAAAAACAATTAGATATGCTTTGAGATGATTCTAGAACATGGATAATCAATCAAATTTTGTATTACTCAAAGTAAATACTATTATTTTTTATACAAATCTTAAGCAAAGATTTAATCAAGAAATTCTAATCTATTTTTTCATGGAAAATGGTGCAAAAATTTCACAATTAACGCAATTTTTTCCTGAAGAATACTCAAGACAATCATACTAATCAATGCTTATAGTAACTGTGTACGTTTATTTGGTGAAGTGGTTGAAGAAGCAGTAAAATGCCACAGAGCTTGATGTAATGATTTTTTACAATACCAAATTGGGAGAAATGCCACGTGCAACAGCTGAACCACCAATAGTATACTCAAGGATTAAAGCCCAACCAATCAGCCATGCAACTCTGGGGAAGAAAAAATGAGAATTAAAATCCTTGAGAGATAAATAATGCAATAGTTTTACAAAAGAATCTGATAAAATATTATTGATTGACCATTTTTTTTCTCATTAGAACACACCTTTAGTGCCAACTTTAGGAACAATGAGTTGGCATCAATGAAAAATGTCACAGGAAGATAATTCAAATTCAAGTTATATATATATATATATATGTAAGAGAAAAATCATATTACCCCTCCCCAACACAAATGTATGAATAGTGATAGGCGCTTCCAGCAGAAGGGCAACGGCTTGCAAGCTCTGCATAACAAAATGCTGAGAGTGCAGCAGCGACTCCAGCAATCAGGAAGGAAATGACTAAAGATGGACCAGAGTGCTCTCTAGCAACAGTTCCAACTAGAACATAGACACCTGCACCTATCGTTGAACCAACACCTGGAAACAGAAACAATAAATTATGAGAAGAGTATTGGAAGCATTCCATTCAAAAATGACATTGGGTGTGAATGAAACTAAATAATCTCTTGTAACAAAAAAAATTTTGATTGCAAGATAAAGCACGTTAAGAAACCACAGTAGTGACAGACATCAGAAGAAAGGAAACATTGATTACGCAGAGTTTAAATGAATTTCTTACAAGTAGATGCAATACAACTCACAGCCGATGAATGGAGATCCCAAAAAAAAGAAAAAAGAAAAATAGAAATCATAAAATGCAAAGCAGACTGCAGGCCATGCACCATAGATAAAAGTGCACCTTAGTTTTATATAATGGAGCTATCATCTACTCCTTGAACCTAAATAAAAAAGAATGCAACTTTTTTGAAGGTGATTACTTGCATATCCTCATCTTATATAGCTTATTACTTCATTTTTGTCACTTCAAACAATCAAAGAACCATTTTTTTTTTGGGTCATCTTCTAACCTTCTAAAGTTCGACAATGCTAGAGAGCGCAAATCAGAGAGAATCAAAGTTGCATCTGATGCACCAATGGTCTAATTCATTTACAATCAAAAGCTTAAATCTATGAATGAGGGACAACCCTTTTATATTTTTACACTAGTATATTCTTCACCTATTAAAACTCAATAATATCTTACATACCTTAAAATGCACCTAAAAGCATGCATTTGACTATTAGATACCTTGAATGATTGAACCTTTCTTATATATAGATTTAGAAACCTATAGATTAGCAAGTTTTATAAATCTTTGATTTATGTGATATCTACAATAGAAAACAATAATGAATTCCATTATCTACTCATAGCTAATCAAGAACTTATATATAAGAGAATAGAATGCAACCTTTGTTATTCGAATAAAAAGCAGTTAGCTTTGTATAACATTTTTAGTTGACCCTCTCCATATGACACCAACTAAGCCCTGCCAACTCAATGCTCCTAAAGTTAATCTGAATTTGTGATTATCATATTCTCAACTTTGAATGCCATTGCTCCCAATTCTCTCAAAAACTTAATAGTCATTCCAAGGTTAAGACCAATAGTTGGTAAAAGTATGTGCTCAAGAGCAATAAAGATTGTAAATTTGAAAAAAAAAAAAATTCTGCAAAAAGAATATAAAAAAAAAGGGTTTATATAGTTTGGTGAGATCCATTCACAGACGGTTGCACAAAGAGATAAACATCCATTAATCCAAATAAAAATAGGATATAACATTTACTCAAATATTTTTTTTTCGCTTTTATTTCATTAGTATTCTTCTTTTTTATTCCCTCTCCAAACCTGGCCACAATTCCTCCATTGATTATGCTCATCGAGGATTGAGGATAGCCAATTGGCTCCTATGTTATACCACCTCACTAATCACCAACCCCAATGGAAATTGTCAATTTTCTCTCAATAAGGCCATCAATTTTACACAATTGTCTCTTCAGTAATCATTTCTCAACAAAAATAAATAAATAAAATTTCTATACATAACACTAGCCAACATAACTATAACTACTAACCTCTGATCACCCACCATCCACTTCTCTAACCAACCCCTTTACACTAGGGCAAACGAAGAAGAAGAATGTGTGATGTTTTGCAACCATTAATTCCTTTTATAAGAAAAATGCAGTGACGGGTATAAAGGATTAGGTAAATAGGATCTTCAGATTAATAGTCATGAAACTTGAAAGTTAAAATTAGATTTAGTCTAAATATTATCGAAGATTAAAAAAACTTTGAAATCAAACTTGTAAGAGAGAAACAAAAGAAAATTGAGCTCCACACATCTTAGCATCATATTGGATAACTCAAATCCAAAATCCACAGGTATCTCCTTTCAATTACATCCCAATTTCTTGCATTCTAACATCTGAAAAAAACTACCTGCTCTCTTACATGGGTAAAGAATTTGATGAACCATCAAAACTGTAGCTTTTGGATTTATCTCAAAAACCTAAAATCACCATTCCACATCAACAGAAACTGAAAACAATCCCATCACCTACCAATTAAACTCATTTGCAGAATCACCAAAACAAAGAACCCCATCGTAAATGCAAGATAAAATCAGCAAAATGCCATGAACCTAATAACTTCAACAATAAAACAGACATGACATCAGAAAACTACGTCTCTTTAATGCAAAAACCTATCATTCAATATTCCTGAACAATAACCAACAAAAAAAAAGGTTCTTGCCATAAAATTTACATCCCAATTCACAAAGCACCAACCACGAGCCAAGACCACAGCACAGAAGACGATTCAAAATTCCCAATACCTATTGCAACGAGCTGAAGAACAGAAAGCTCTTTGGCGAGCTGGCGACCTCCCTCTTGCCTTTTCACCCGATCGGAATCCACCTGCTTCCTCCTCAACAAGCTATGAATCCACCATCGCCGCTCCTTCCCGTTCCCCAACCCTTCAAACCCCATTCGGCAGAGAGAAGATGCTTGGCTCAGTATTCCGTGCAAGGAAGCACAAGAAGAAGAAGAAAAATGCCACGGGAAAGGCTGTGGGCGAACGTGGATTTTATAAGGACGGAGCTGACAGAAAAAAGAAAATTCGGGGGTGGAATCTGCAAATTTGACATTTCATGTAATTTTGAAAATGATGAAAGATACTATTACGTGCCGACAATGCAATTATATAATTATTTACTTCATTTTTTTAGTTCAATACACAATATATTCATCCGAAAATATAAAATCTACTTTAAAATTATATGTAAATTATAAAAATATATTTCATATAATTATATATTAATTTATATAATATCATAGAATAAGATTTTTTTTATTTGACTCATTAAATAAATAACTTTATATAAATTTATCAAACTCAAACTAATTATCAAAAGTCTGTCAATATTAAAAATAATCAAATATTTATGAAAATTTAATCAGAAGCATACTGAATTCATGAAAGAACTAATGCATTTCAATTTATTTCAATCTATTATAAAAATAAAATAAAATGTCCGATCTCTACATATTATAATTCATACAAAATTAATAAAATACCTCAAAAGTCTAAAAAATTATTAATCTTTATTTGATCACAAAATTAATAAGTTTAAAAATAAGATAACACATAATGTATAATTAAATTTATATGTGAGCCCACATTCAAAATTCCTAACATGATCGATATGCAAAATTTCTAATAATAACTTTTGTTCATTTGAAGTAAGAATTTATTCATATCATTTGTCCATTTAAAAAAAATAAAAAATTACATTTTTATATGATTATTTTTTCACTAATTTTCTATTATATACTATTCAATTGATAAATTAAAAGTATTATTGAAAATGTTAACATTAAAATATAGTTTGATTTTAAATATTATGAAATATTATGATGATATGATCATTTCTAATGAATTATCCAAACAAAAAGTATATAATTCATTAATTTAATTACATTATAGAACTCAATTTCTTTTTTTAAAATATTAACAAACAAACTTATTATATTATACAACGAGCAATTATTAAATATGAAATAGTCAATCAAATAAACTATATATGATTACATATAGTCTTATGAATGATTAATTATAACTATGTAATTCACATCTAATAATTTTATGTTAAAAACATAAACTCAAACTCTAGTGACTATTTATATACAAAAAATACTTAGGAAGATTTACATATATATCCTAAAATTTTAATCTATTTACATTCCTAACATCTATTGTTTATATTTACTCAAATAGTGTAATAGCCGAAACTGTTCTGCTCGAATTTATGTACAAAATAAATTTCACTGCTCATATTTAAATTATTTGAAATGAGTATCAACTCAAATGCAATAATCAAAAATCTATAAAGCGGAGGATTCAACACGTGGAATCTTTATATAACAAAAGTTTTAACCACTAAATACGTTCTACAACTATAATATATATATATATACAAGTAACACGATCAAAGATTGTTCATGTTGTGCTTTGCTTATAAATCGAGTTTGAAATATTTGTGTTCGTTAATTAACAAGTCGAACACGAAATGCTAACAACAAAGTTTTTTTTTTATAGCCCTACTCAAAATTCAATTTAAAATCTAAATCACATTAAATATGTTTTTTATTTTAAATAAATTAAATTTAATGATTTTTATAATGTGACTTAAAGATTTGAGTGTTAAATATATAAAAAGATAAATATATTTTATGTAGGGGCGTGCGTTTGGTTGATTTTGATGGATTGGATGATAAATTTTTAAAATGGATTGGTTTTGGATTTCCAAAATATTGAACCAAATCGACCAAATAAAATGCAAAACTAAACAAAATAATAATAATTTGGTCGATTATTTTGGTTTAGTTTTGGATAAACCAAAGTACATTTAAAATTATTTGCATTTTTATTATAATCAAAATGCAATTAATTACTTCATGTAAAAAAAAAATATTTAAAACTAATTTTACTTAATTAACGACGATAACTTAAAAGTTGATGGAATCATATTACCATATTATAAGACCAAAATATTTTGGAAAAATGGATAATGATCCTCCAAAAAAATACCTATTAAGTATTTAAAAATAAATAAAAATAAGTGTATAATAGATAAGCCTATTATACATAAATTAATAATATCGTATTACATATAATTACTTTGATTTATTTGATTTCATACAAAATTTTATTTAACAAATCGATCCAAAAACCAAAAATCAAAGTTTTCATTAATTAAAACCAAAACCCAAATCTGTAACTTCAAAACCGAAGCAAATTACTTAGAAACTTTAGTTTGGTTTGATTTTTTGGTTAAAACCAAATAATGCACACCCCTAATTTTATGGTTTGTGTGTGTGTGTTATATATATATATATATATATATATATATATATATATATATATATATCCCTCCACTATTTAAAAATTGAAGAGTAATTTATTGAAATTTTAATGATAAAACCACACCTAATTTACATGGGTATATAATATGAGCATAGCTAGCTAGTTAAGTGGATAAATCAAACAAGTTGTGAAATGTTCCTATCATTAGATGGTGATTTGCCATCATTTTCCTCTAATTACTATGTAAGCAATAATTAGGTTGGATGATTAATTAGTTTATTTATTAATATGTACCTTTAAGCTAAATTAACTTGCTCAAGAAAAGTTGACTATGTCAAAGAAATCATAAAATATTTTAAAATTATTATTAAATTGTTTCTATAATGCATACATTTTATAGATTTTTTTATAATTAAATATTTTTAATTCATATAGAAGTATATGCCATTGTGATTGAGAAATTTAACTTCTCATTCCTTATAATACATAAAAAAAAAAATCTATTATAATTTACTAAAAAATAATAATCCTTTTATATTAAGCAAAAAAAAAATCACTCCACCACTCATTTCTAGAATTAAGAATAATTTTTTTTATATATCTGTACAATTCTATAATTAATTATATAAAACTAATTATTTGAGTCTATATTATTTGGTCTTCATAATTTATAAGCATTTTTATAAGACTAAATATTAAATAAATATTTTAGGTCAGCTTTAATGATTTAAATTAGGCAAGTTATTAAGAATTTAAAATCAAACTTGTTGCAAAATCTCCTTATCTCTATAAGATGATTAGGGTTGTTAAAGAGCCAATTTCAAGTCGATCTCAAGCTGGCCGAATCGACAAGTCATTCGATTTTTCTCATTTCATTTTCTAATTGATTTGATTTTGAGAGCCGAATTGAATATTTTCATTTTTTTTTTTTTTGCTCAAATTCAAATTGAGTTAGCTCATTTTAATCAAATAGTTTGAATTTAATAAAAATAATTAATTAAAAAAATTTAAAAAAATTAAATTAAGTGCATGAAATAAAAAAAAAAACATGGTTTTAAATATTATAAGTCTATAGACTTAATTTTTGGAATAATTTTATTATTACAAATTTTGAAGTATTATATATAAATTTAAATACTTTTAATAATAGATAAATTCAATTTGTTCTCAAGATGATTTAATTCGATCGTGTCTCGAGATCAAAAAAAAAAAAAAAATTCAATCCAAATCTTTGACTCATAGCTTGACTCAATATAATCTCGATCCAATCCAAATTTTAATTCAATTATCGAGCGATCCTCAATTTTCAAACTAAACTAACAATCTTAATGGTGACTTCCCATCATTCTCTACTAAATAGGAGGGAAGGAGCCATTCTCATCACCATCTGATCAGTTATTTTGTTGTATGATTAATTGGAACATTTATTAAAATATACCTATAAGCTAACTTTGCTAAAATATAATGTTTTAACTATAATTTCATAAATTTTAAATTTTTTTTAAAACAATAAAAAATATGAAAATAACACCAAAAAAGAGAGCAATAAATAGTCATGTGCTACCAAAGAATATTAATGAAATCATAAAAATTATTTTATTAAACATCTTTTTTAAAAAATAAACTATATGATTTTTCATAGCATATTTAAAAAAAAAATCATGTCGCCCACTCTATAAAATGAGATAAAGACTTAATGTTATCATTATATGAAAAATATACTCAATTTTAATAAAATAATAATAGTAATATTTTAATTTGATTTTAAAATTTAATATATATATATATATATATCGCTCTCATTTCACTTCATAATAAATAGAAGAGTACGGGACACTACCACTTATTTTTTAATAATAGATAAAAATATTTTTAAAATAAATGATATTATGAATTAGTCGAATGTGGTGGGCCATACCCAATCCTGAGGTTTCTTTCAAACAATTTTATTTCAAAAGTTCTGATGGAAACGTTTATAAATTTAACAAAAAAAATATTATTAATAATATTGAAAGATTTACATACAAACCACACAATTCTTATATATTTATATACATAATATTTAAAATTAAATATTTACTTAATTAATATTTTTCTATGCTTAAAAATATATTTTTTATTTAAAAAAAATAAATAATTATAATATTTTTGATATGATATTAAAATTTAAAATATTATATATAAAAAAATTAAAGTTTAGATGTTAATTATGTAAACATCCTAATTCAGACTATTTTTTTTTTAAAATTTGAACTCAAAACACCAATTCAATTTTTTTAAAAAAAATTATGTGCTTTCTCATAATGAATCTTTTATGAATTAAGACTATTTTTAATGAACTTTAGATGTTTTTATAAACCTAGATCTTGATTAGACTCGAAAACTATAGTTCTATTCGACCGATAAAATTACCTCGATTACCAACATAGTTTTCTTAACCTTGATCAAATTGAAGCTAATCATAGTTTTCTTAACCCTGATCAAATTGAAGCTAACCATTGATGGATTGACTAAGAATGAATCTCATCAAAAAGAAATTTTTAAAATTCACTTATCATAACCTAATAATCCCACAAGAAAGACATTCACTATTCATATAACCTATTGACTCAACATAACCACTCACCAACCCTTTCAAGGGAACATCACTAACAGATTAACCCAAAGACAGCTGAAAATCCTTTCACTAAATTTTTCTATAGTTACTATAGTTAGTCCAAAAGCATCTAAAGGTATTTTTTAAAAAAAATGTAGATAATCAAGCTGAAAGAGCAAAGGACCATTTAAAGAGGCTGAGGCAGTTACCATCATCCACAGCAGTTTCTTCAGAGGATCCTGAGGAGCTCTCCATGGTGTCCTCAGAGCTGCAGTCATGGCTGAGCTTCATCCTGTGAGCATTGTCGGAGACCACTTGGCGACCTCGGGGTCGACGCCCAATCGTAGAGAGCTTCTCGTCGACTCGACTGAAATCTTCCCATTCATTTTTTGAGAATTTTCTTGTTGGTGTTTTGTGGAACGAAGAGTAGTAATCCTCAGTGAGGCGTCGATGCCTCGTGTTTGCGGCCGGGTGGTTCTGGCTCGGGGTTGAGCTCGTCGGTCCTGCAAGCAAGAATAGAGGAGGCGATCGACGCATTGAATTTAGGTTTGCTAATCTTCTTTAAGATTTATGTTCTTCTTTATCATTGTGTGTTCTTATATCCAAATATTCTGGTGTTCAAGCCCAAGATCAGTAGACAAGATAAAGGGTGCAGTGCAATCAATCATAAAGCATTTCTTCAATCAGAAATCAACAAGCAAAAGCTTTTATAGTAAGTAAATGCAAAACACAATGATATAAAGCATGCTTTTGTACCTTTCAGAGGAGAATTGGAAAGGCTGTGATGGTAACTTGGACTTCCCCACAAAGGCTGCCCAGAACCCTTATTAACTGCACGATTCAAAAACTCAGCATTCCTATTGCTGCCAGAAGAAGCTTGCCAGACCCTTTGTTGCCACAAATTTGATTTGTTAATATGAGTATTTCGCCTGAGAAACAAAGAAAACATTACAGTTGCAGAAAGAGTACAAGTAAAACCAAGTGAGAGTTGGATCAAGATTCAAGTCTATGTATGAAACTCACGTTGTTGTAGGAGTTGACAACTCAATCGATGTGACAAAAGAGCAGATAGACCAACATGCAGCCAGGGCAACCAGGCGTAGAAGTGCGTCAAGAGAGCTCTGTAAAGATAGCAGCAAAATATTTTGAAGACAGCTCAAAAATCTATAAAAAAAATATTAAAAAAGAAAGATTTATATGCATAGCATACAATTCTTATGCATTTACATACCTAACACTTAAAGTTTGATATTTCCAAATATAATATTTTTTTATGCATGAAAAAATATATTTCATTTTAAACAGTGAATGATGATATAGTATTTTTGATGTAATATTAAAGATTCTGATGTTATTTATGTAAATATTAAAGTTTAGAAGTTAAATATGAAAATAAATAAGAATTGAGTGAAATGTAAATGCTCCTTAAAAGGAAAAAAAACTCCAAAAATAGATCTCAGAAACAGCTATCCTACCTCACGAGCATAAGAATGTAATAACAATAGAGGTCAATAAATATGGACAAAATTGTAGTAATTCCCTCTGATTATCCAATCCGTATCAATGTTCTACATAAGCCACCCCACCAAAGAAGGAGACTTGGTAGAAGGCGTTATATTTTTAGGTTAAAGATGCCATTGATGCACGAAACCTATTCATGCAGGGCTTACTTTTTGCAAACAATGTAGCAATAACCCTTTCCCCTTTCTTTCCCGTGGGACTGTATTTTTTCCTCGTCTTTTAACCTGACTTATATTCACATTCAAGCTAGACTACAGCAGAATCAAAAAAAGAAAAAAAGGGCTTTTACATACACAGTCACCCTATTCTATATTTACAAATTAACCATCTTCAATCTTAATTTTTTCAAATTGACTTTAAAATATTGAAATTCATAACAAAAGCCAGACTCATATTTTTCATTTTTGTAAAATTCTCAACGATTTGATCGTGATACATGCAAATACATCCGGTAGTTCAAAAAAAATAGATGGTGATTAAATTATAAATACACATGTATTAGACAGTTGATTTGTAAATTTCAAAGAAGAAGGAACAATGACAAGGAATTCAAAAGCTTGAACAGAGTAAAGGTTAAGATAAAAGAGGGCAGGACAACAATCTCTTTCCAAAAGAGAAAGATGTTAAAAGGAGAATATTAATGCAAAGTGAATTCATGCTGAAATAATTTCCCTCCTAACCTGAAATAAATTTAGACAGAAGCAATCAGAAACCAAATGCACTTGGCTTCCACTTGTCCTTCAGTGAATGAATGGTTCATTCACTGAAAGTCTTGGTTATTACACATTTTAAATGACCTTTTTCGTCAGGAAATCAGCTCCTAGGTTAAAGAGGAGATACTAAATCACCTCAATAAATATTGGAAACATCGCATCACACTATATAAGTTGGGCTTAAAAATAACCATGAAAAGAAAACCAACGCAAATGTTAAAGGCACTTTAAGTTTAGTATCAAATCAGATAATCGAAAAATATGCTGGTATAGAAATACAAAGTAGTTGGCCCTCACCCATATAGACATATGCTTTTTGGTTCAAAATGAGTTTTTCAATAAGTACATCTTTCCAACTTTGATTCCCTTTGATTCATCCCCCCTGAGAGAAGATGAATGAAAAAATTTCCCCAAAAGGCAGAATGAAAATTTCCCAAAAAGGAATGCACCAATAAAGATTTTCAAAAGGTCTTTTCCAGCCAAATTAAAAAACCTAGCAACAGCACTTCGTGGAGCTACACGAACATGGTCAATGTGATAATTTTGACAATGTCTAGGAGAACCCTGAATCATTCATTTATCCTAAACCTAATATAGGGCAATGGATAGAGTTGCTTCTGGCCTGACAGAATCAAATCTAAACTTGTGCGACTAAGGGAAAAAATGCTTAATCATCATATACTTATTTCCTATTACCTTTAAAGAGACTTTTTTTTTCTTACCAGGATAGGTGTTGGAAGTACAACGTAGAGGTTTACAAAAATAAATGGCAATTCGAATTCTCTGTCATCATTTACTACAATTCATAAATATTTTTGCTCTCCTAGCAATGTTAGCTAAACAAGACATAAAATCAATAAAGAAGAGACTAAAATATTTCTTTACTATTGAAGCAACATAATAAAATTAAAAAATTCAAGTTTTGCAGTCAATTAACATAAATAAAATATGATAGAAAGTACCTGTAATATCAGAACCATAGCAATAATACGCATAGCCCACTTTACAAATTGAGCTATGCCAGCACCTATTTTGCCATCTTCTAAAAGAACAAATTTCCTCACAATCCAATATCCTAAGGCTGCTCCTGCAAGAGCTATTCCAACTAAAAGAAAAATGGATACCTGTTGAAACAAAACATAAGACAACAGATGATTAAACCCAAAAAAGGAATAGAGACATGAAAACCAGAATGGTAGCAATATCAATCTATAAGCAATGTTCATTAATCTTCAGTTAGCATGTTAAAAAATGTTATTGAATACTAATTAGGATGACTAATGGCGGACCATCAATGGAGTAACAATACATTGTTCCATGCAACTGTCTGATCAATGATAACATCATTATCTTTAGCAGATTTCTTTATATGTTGTTATTTTACCTTTCATGTCTTATTTGATTCATTGTTCTTGTTGTTTTAGCATCATTAATCGTGTTATGATTACAAAGGAATATAAGTATTCAAATATATTTCAGTCTTTCGGTGTATGATGGTTCATTAACAAATCATTTGCTCTGACTAACACTAACTTCACTTCAGCTGCCCGCCAATCATCCCATACAAAATAATTTTGGTTCATTTAGCCTCTCCCGTTCTCACCCTCCCTTCTTCAATCCACAAGACTTCTCCATGATTTGGTTATCTCCATCTCTTGAATATACCCAACATCTGTTTAGCTTTCCGGTTTTTTTCTTTTTACAGTTATAGAGCTCTTAAGGACAAAAACATGCTAATTATTTGCATAATTTGAAACAAAGTACTAACTAATGTTGTCAGATTATGCTATTAAATAGTCATGTAATCAACTAATGGTTTAATCAATAATAAAACCACATTCCTAGAGAAGCACTACCCTGCAGTTTTAGAATCAATGCAAAGCACCAAATCAACCACCATAATGCTGGAGCTTTAGAGCATTCTTGTCATCTTTGTTTCACCAATAAGTGCATGGTTCATTGTTTCTCCACTCAATTCCTTCAGTCTGATTCAAAGAATAAAGGTTATAGTTTGGGATTTTTTTTTTAATCCTAGACACACATTTGTCTCTATCTATAGCCTACATCCTGTATATCATTGTCTCATATGCACACTTCTAAGAGCTAACTTGTGTTTTTAAGATGTTTCTCTCATCAAAGTTCTTTTGTTGGACTTGATTTCTCATTCAATTGATTTTTCTTATTTCTGAATTTGTAACATTGTGTACTATTATGTAAAGATGTCCAAAATATTAAACTACAAATGAATATGTTGTGCTATAAATCAATCAATTACAGCACGTTTTTTGTCAAATTAAAATAACATAGTTCCTTCCATGCCATCAACTTTTGCCATGTATCATAAATCATTGATTTAAGTTTACAAATATTTTCAAATTCACATAGCACAAAACCTCAAAGATACCCAATTTTGCCACAAAATCATTGAATTCAGCAATATATCAAATTTGTCAACGTCAAGTAACACAAAACACGAATATTTTAAAATATTGACAAAAAATATAAAAAATATATTTATACATAATACATACATAACATAATAAAATTAATCATGTTCATTACATATAAATCTCCTGTAAATTGCCATAGCAAACCTATATTTCATAATTCTTAGCGTACATTACAAGAAGCACAACAATGCCTTGATACGCTTAATGAATTAATCTGTAACTCTCTTTAGATAAGATAGGTATCCAGAGTGGAAACAGGAAAATATTCAAGAATTATAATGTGTAAAGCTGCATCACTAATTACTAATCGCAAATAAAATCTCACATGATTGCCCGCAATCCTTTGGGTATTCTTGCCAAGTGGATCTTCTAGAATTCAACAGAAAGAGGCTAAGGCAACAAAACTAATGTTCATGCAATTATGTGTGAAAAATCAACCAATCTAAAAACTTAAAAATACCTAAGTATAAATTAAATTGAAAATAAGATTATAAAACTCAAGCCGATGTATTGATAGAAAAATCTTCCAACTCCCTCTCCATCAAATTTTTTCTTCTTTTTATCTCCCCTTGTACGTTCAAGTTTCAAAACAGTAAACAATTCAGTACTATTTTCAGCGAGCTAAGAAAGGAATTGGACAACAATAGCAGTAGGAATTTCTTCCCAGTGAGGGGAAAACATGGATGCAGGAAGGCATGGAAGAATTGAAATTGAAGAGGTGGGTGAGGTGGGCCGTCAAAAGCTTCGTCATTGCTGTGTAACGTACAGCTGAATATGGCAGAAATTTCGCTCATTAACTAAACGAACACTAACAAATATTTCAGTTTCGATATAAACGAAAACCAACATGAACAATCATTGTTCGATGTTTTCGTGATTTAACTCGAAATAAAAAAATTATATTATATTATATTATATTATTATTATTTATTACTATTATTTTTATTTATTACTATTAATAATATTATTATTATTTATTACTATTATTACTATTATTATTATTATTATTATTATTTATTATTATTATTATTATTATTATTATATATACATACCTAACACATTTATATATCATAAATGCAATGGTTAAAATTTTTTACGATACGCAAGTGTTGAATCCTCCCTCATATATAAATAAAAGCTCGTTGTCATGAAGCCATTCGTTAGGCTCGTTAGTTAAACGTCGAATTTAACATACATTAGCTCGATATAAAACAAATAACACTAACGTAACAAATTTCAAACGAGACAAACACGAATAAGAGTTGTGTTCGCTCAAACTCGGCTCGTTTACACCCTTAGTAGGAACTAAACCCCAACATATATTGATGGGAATATAGCAGGAAGGGAAGATGGACTGCAAAAGGAAATTAGAGTAAAATGAAACTACAACCTTTAATTCCAATCTAAAACTAATTGATTACAAAAAACCTTTTAATTCCTTACTTATAAAAGTAGGATTGGCATGAAGAATGAATAAAAATGCATGGAAATAGCCCTTATCCCTAAAATCAAGCCACTAATCCTAAATTTAAGACAAATTATGGAACTAAACCCCATAATTCAAGAAAAACCAAAACTGTATAGATGCAGCTTCCAACAATTGAATAGCATTAATCTAGGCCTCTCCTTTAACATTTTCTCACTTTTTTGGTTATCTGCTCTTTCAACAATTGCTTCGAGAGAAATTCTCATCTTTTGATCAGCATCATTCTTCTCTTTTATACTATGATCTTCAAACTAGATTTTGTAATGGATTAAATTGGAAATAATTTCAATTCTCATATGATCCCTTCGAGAAGTTCTGCAATAAACTTCATGAGAGTGGCTTTGTCCTGCGTGGCAATATTTAATAAACAAAAGCATCACCTAAATTCTGGAATGGACTCCTGGATTAATTACTTGTATCTGCCTCAACTAGTAAATCAAAGCCATCTTTATTTCCATATTGAAGGTAGGTGTCTAACTAGCAGTTGGTCTTAATTTGCAGGAGGAACTTCCCCAATATCATCAATATCTTAAGTAATTGAGGGTCCCTAACAAGATTTATGGAAGAATATCCTCCATTCTTGTGAGATGTTGCTGCTCGCAATTGAGCCATTTGCTCCATCATAGTTTCCAATGATCTTTTTTACAAGTTTACATATTCAAGCATTAGTCTCCTCGAAAGAATTGTTTCCCTCTTACATAGTAGCTGGTTCAACTCCCCAATAGTTGGTTGATTAGTTGTCATTGATTGTGTTCTATTAATTAGAAGTCACTCACCCTTAGTATCAAACCATCAACTCAGATAGCAAAATTTGATTTGTAACCCCACTTGAATAGAATGATTTTCAAAATCCTTCCAAGTGAATGTGAATAAATTTTCCTAGATATTGTAGTGCAAAAGGGTGTACATTTACATAACCACTAATTAAGCTTCAAGTATAAACTTCCCAACGTAACAACTTAAGGAAAATAAGATCTCACAAAGTTGCAACAATCCTTTGGGTATTCTTACTAAATGGACCCTTCTAGGCTTTAGGATTAAGGGATCAAAGCAAAAAACTAAGATTCACACAATTATGGGGTAAAAATCAACCAATCTAGAAACTTAGAAGTAATAAATTAAAAGAACATTACCAAAGTGACTAAAATATTAATAGAAACAACATACATCTACCACTATATTGAATTCTTATTAATCTTCCCTAGTAGGTACCTTCAATTCTCCACTAAATAATCTCAAAAGAGTGAGCAATCCAACACTATTTTCAGCTTACAAAGAAAGGAACTAAAATCCAACAGAAGCAGGAATTTGATCTCTGCAGGGTTCAAGTATTGACGAGAATAAAGGGTCAGATGGGAGAGGAATTGGAGAAAAATAGACTTGAAATTTTCTATTATAATCCAAAACTAATTTATTAGAAAATATCCTCCTAATTTCCTTTTTATAGAATTAGGATGACGAACACAACAACAATAACAAGAAGCCTTTATCCCACCATGTGGGTTTGGCTACATGAATGTTTTTTCTCCAAAATGTCATATTAAATGTCATATTATCATTTAATTTTAATAAATTAAAGTCATTTTATACTTAATTAAGTCTTTTAGGTCCACCTCTTTCTTTCTTCATATAAGTTGAATCTAATACATCTGCTCTTTAATCATATTTTCCATTGGAGCTACTCCAACCTTATCGCATATGTATTTGTTTCTCTCTTTTTTTTTTAAAGAGTAAAGCCACTCACCCACATGAGCATGCCCATCTCTGCAAATCTTAACTTAATTTTACGCTTCTCTTTTACAGGCCAACATTCTACATTATAAAACATTGCAAGTCTCACCACCATCTTATAGAATTTTTCCTACTATACTTTCCTATCATACAATAGGTCTGATACATTCCTCCACTTCAACCATACAACTTAAATTCTACTAATAACATCCCCATCTATATCACAATCCCTTTGAACAATAGACCCAAGATATCTAAAACATTCACTCTTTTTCACTCTTTTTGATGACTTGATCAACATTATCACTACACCACTAGATCTTCTACAACTAAGATTTCATTCCATGTATTTGGTTTTACAACTACTCAAACGAAAGCCTTTAGACTCTAAGGTTGACCTCAATTTTTCAAGTTTTTCTTGAACCGTCTCTCTAATCTTATCAACAAAAAGAATATTATCAGTAGCAAAAATACACCAAGGTACATCCTCTTATAAATGTCTAGTAAGAACATCCAATAACTAAAGCAAAAAAGATATGGGCTTAAAGTCGATCCTTAATGTAATCCAACTGAAATAGAAAAATACTTGGTCAATACTCCTTGTGTTTGAAGACGAGACAGCTTCAGTATATATGTCCTTAATAATTTGAATATAAGTAATATGAACTCCCTTCTTTTCTAGAATACTCCAAAGCACTTCTCTTGGAACTTTATCATATGCATTCTATAAATCAGCAAATATCACATGTAGATCCTCCTTTCTCTATACTCCTTCATCAAACCTCTCAATAAATATATAGTATAGTAGACCTACCTGGCATAAATCCAAATTGATTTTGAGAAAATATTGTATCACATCGTAAACTATGCTCAATTACCCTCTCCCATAAACTTAATCTATGACACATTAACTTAATTCGTCTAAAATTTACACAATCTTGTGCATCACTTTTATTCTTAAAAATAGGAACATACAAACTCTTTCTCCACTTATCTGGCATTTTTTAGAAATAAAGATCACTAAATTTAAATCAAAATTTATCAAGAATAAATACAAACACATAAAAATATCCAATATCCTACTAATCCTAAATTTAAGTCGTAGATTGTGAAACAAACCTTCAAATTCAAGGAAAAATAAAATTACAAAAAGCATAAAGCAACTAAATTAATAAATGACAATAATTTAGTGTTATATATTAATAAGTTGAAAACGATTAAAAATATATTATGCAACAACATACAAAAAAAAAAAAACACGCATGAGAAGATTTAAACCTATTGCCCCTTTCATGAAAGAAGTTGCCAAATTTTAAATTGCAGTCAGACAGGTTAAGTTATAAGATTAAAAATTGGAATAAAATTAAAAAGTTTACAAGATCTAATATAAATTGCAAACCGCATGTCAAACAGTAATCTAGAAATTTTGGTAAAGTGGCTAATTTAAAAATTTGCTAGCACTGCCATCCGAGTAAAAAAAACCACTAAAAAGTCTAAAGACTTACCTTTAATAAATTGTCCATGTTGTAAGACACAAGGCTTAGTTCGATGCCTGGCTAAGAAGCTAGTCTTCATAAGTAATCCTTTTTTTCCCCTATTGATATAGTACGGTGTTAAAGCACACAAGTGGCATGCGACACCATTGAATGATCAAGGCACCAACTCAGAAGTATGCTTCTTTTGTTTTCATTGTTATAACATTACAATTAACCTATTTGTTTGCTTAATAAATCTATAGAGAGATAGGTAAAACATTCATAATAATAGAAATAAATTTATGGAAATAAATAGATATAGAAGTAGAAAGAAAGTACCATTTTAAGTTTTTATATGATCCATCTAACTCATTATTTAGTACAAAATAAGTGACATGGAAGAAAAAGAAAAAAAATATTCAACAAACTAGGGAAGAAAATATTGGCTCAAGTTAGATATAAAAAAGTGAGATATTATTAATTGAATATGCTAAGCCCATATTTCTCTAACTAGAGTGAAATCCAAGTTGTAGGATGCTGTGGGATCCGAAAATTCGCCACCGACATCTTTCGGAAAAGAATGAAAGAGTTGGTGAATAATCTGATGAATAGTAGATAAGACACTACCTGAGATTTCGCTCATTTGGTGAGAACTTTTATATCTGTTCGTTTCCCATAAAGCAAGCCCCTATAGTTAATTACCCCTTCCAATACCGAGAGAGCACTTCAAAGCTACAATGAATCGTTAGAACGAAGTATATAATCAGTGAAATGTTTTTGGAAATTTATTATTTTAACTTAAAACTTTGTGGGGAACGATGACGCCTGATCAAGATCCCATCCGCTATCCCGGCCGCGATCCCCGGTCCGCGAGGGAGAGGATGTCGAATCTAACCTCGACCGGGCTGTCTCACTTTTGTGCTAGACATAAAGACCTAAATAAATATAAGTTTTTTTTTCCAACCAACATTCTACAACAAAAGAGCAATTTCGGGAACATACTGGCCGGACAGAATTTAGTGGTATCGCAATAACCAGAGGGCTCAGAACCGCCATTTATATATGTGTCATATAAGAAACCACGGACAGAGGACACGCCACGCCCCTTTGCTAATATTTGAGATAAGATGATTTAATTTATGACGCATTTTCAGCAAAAAAAAGTTTTTAATTTGTCACCAAGACAAACAATCATGGATTGATTTTTTATTTATTTTTTTAGTTTTAATTTAAATAATTTATTTCATTCATTTTATTATTTATATTTTGTTATTTTCTTTTTTTGAATTTTGATTGATTTTATTTGAATATACGATCATTTATCATTGAAATTTTAATTATAATTACCCTTCTCGATCAGGTTAATATCAATCGATGACCATTATCTCAAGAAGATAATCCTTCAAAACTCATTCACTCTGGGCCAACATGTATGACGGCTGGACTTTTCTTCCCCGAGATTTGAATTTTGTGTTTACGCTACGATTCATATTCAGATATACTTAATGTAATTAGCTGATATTATTAATTAAATTCTTATAATATCAAATTTTGTTAATAATTCTAATCAAGACCAAACCTATGATATAAGACTGCTCTTTTCAGATTCGACTTAAGATTTACTCCAACATATAATATATACGTTTTGAATTGCACATATTTAATGTATAAATGATATACGCCAATTTGATTTTGAGTTTAATCTTGACCCTCCAAGCATCAAACCGAAAGATGTTCTCATTTTATACCTAACTCACATGTCCCCTATTGTTGAACACTTCAACATACATACAGTATCTATTCTTTTAAATATTCAATATCAATCATGTTGAAATGTAGGCTCGATTGCAAAGTTTAAGTTTTCTACGACATTTTTTGGTTTGTTAATCCTAATTCTACCAAGACCAAACCGGAATAAACATTGTCATTTCAGATTATTTGATCAGAATGTAATGAAGCTGGATTTTTATTTTGTGCTATATCCACCAAGACCCAAACCGATGTATGTAATTCGCCAACTCGACTATCTTCGCAGAGGATCTGATCTAGATACTATTTCAAGATCTATCGCTCTCCAAACCTCACAACTCTGGGATTATACTTGAGGACGCTAGATTTTCTTCGAGATCTCAACTTGCAACATTAACAAATGACGCCGATGATTTATCTTTACCATTTCAGCGTAATTAACTTCTAAGATTTTCACAAGATCATTATTTTGTATAACCCGACCCCTAAGCACCAAACCGGACGATGAAGATTCTGCTCTTCAATACGAGATGATATTATTTCGCCAAGTTCTTACGTCTCAAAGAATAAATATTTTAATTTATACTGCCACAAATAAAGATAACTTTCATTATATGATCAAGATGAAGTATTCATATATGACCTAAAGAGAAGATTTTGAGCCAACATGTTAACCCAAAGATTTCATCTTTCTTTTCTATCTATTTTTTTTAAGAATCTCCTGGCTGCCATCCCCAGATAGTGCTACTATTTCCTTCCCACCACGCCAAGAAGGCAGCATGGTATATGCGTGAGACACCCTACCGAATTTATTTGCCCACCACGCCAAGAAAGGCGCGTATGTCAAGACAAAGACATTTCACAAACAACCAGCAATTACTTATAAGAATCAGATTTCCGCCACGCCTAACAACAAATGTAGACTTATCACGCTTTCCCCACAGACGGAACAACGAACTACTTATAAAAAGGAGCAATAAATTTGATTCACATGTGATAAATTATAAGCATGACACATTTCAATTGAAATTTCTCCCGGCCATCCCCGCGATAATCGCCGGAGACTGTTTTCCCACCACGCCAAGCGCAGTGTGTCGTGAGACCCGCCGAAGATTCCACCACGCCAAGCGCGCGGCATATGTAATACAAAGATGATTTCGCCACGCCGGAACAACGAAAGTACTTATCATATCATTTCCCGCCACGCCGAACAACGTGCAGACTTATCACAAGTTTCCGATTGGAACAATGTGAACGGACTTATAAGAAAGATATTTCCCCGCCACGCAAACAACGCAGATTATCAGTTTTCCACCAGATAACAACAATGAACGTACTTATACAAAGATATTTCTCCCGCGCCGAACAACGCAATGCAGACTTATCAAAGTTTCCGCGATTGAACAATGGAACAACTTGAGCAGATATTTCTCGATCATTATCTCCGTTTATCAAAGTTTAAAAAGCCTCTCCGCTTCTCGCGAGAGATCCGCCACCACGCCAAGAAAAGGTATGTATTGCCGTGAGACAAAGCAAATTTTGATAAGATAAGATTTCTCGCCACGCCGGAACAACGGCAAATATAAGAATAAGATTTCGCCACGCAATAACAATAACAAGACATTTGTTTTCCACCACATCAAGCACTTATAAAGAAAGAGGTAACGAACAACCAAATTATCACGACGAATAAAGAACGTACTTATAGCAATTTAAAATTTCTGATATATATAAACCAAAGAAAGTCGCATTTATATTTGACAAGAAATAATCAATACAATGCCTCCCTACTTCTCACATGTGGGTTACAGAGGTTTTCCCCACCATGCCAAGAAGCATGATAGATGAGACACGTACAAATTTTGATAAGATAGTTTTTCCCTACCATGTAGAAACAAGACTTATATCACAAATTTCAAAGAGAGAGCATATATATAATTCTTCACAAGAAACCAATCAAAACAAAATAAAGCAAATTCATACTGAATATATGATATTTCATACATCCTTCCTTATCGATTTTCGACTTACCAAATAAAAGCAATTTTCAAGATATATTACATTTCAAAATTTCATGATTTCAATATCCCAAACCCATTTCAAGAGTAAAGAAGATCTAGCAACAAATCTCCAAATAAATTTCACCAACACAAGAATTTCAGATAACAAATAAACATGGTTGTACAATATCTCAAACCCATTTTTTTCAAGATGAGATCAAAGTAAAAAAATCCTCCAAATAAAAAACACGCAGAATTTCATAGATAACAAAATCATGGCCATACAATATCCAAAGCCCATTTAGCAAAGAAGTGAGATCTTGCAATAAATTCTCCAAATAGAAATTTCCAACAACACAGAATCATGACAAAATATAAACATGGGTTTTGCCATACAATATCTCAAACCCATTTTTAAAGAAGCTAGCAAGGAGATCTCAACAAAATCCTCCAAATAAATTTCAAACACATCTAATTTCATGATAACAAAATATAGAAATTTGTTTTACAATATCCAAAACCCATTTTCAAAAAAGCAAGTGAGATCTAAACAAATCCTCCACATAGAAATTTCACCAACACATGCCAATTTCAAAGACAAATATAAACATAGGTTTGACCATAAACATCCAAAACCCATTTCCAAAGAAACATGAATTTAAGTAAAATAAAACACTGCCAAGCTAATTTTAATACCCAAATGATAAGGTTGAGAGAAACCATGAGGTGTCGACCACTAAAGAGAGGGAGAAGGAGGAGTTTCGCTACAGAGGACCGCCTGTAGCCAAGGATTCCGCGCTTTTCACTGACTGACTAAGAGAGGAAGGAAGAATCGTGAGAGGGACAAAGAGCCAGAGCAATGAGAACGAGAGTTCTCTGCAGAGAGCTGCCACCAGGCCCTGAGCTTCGACGACCAAGAGCAGAACTGAGAAGGGAGAACGCCGAGTAAGCTTTTGCCGAGAGGGAGGAGCCAGAGTGAAGTCGCCGGGAGCTCGACGGAACCGAGAGCAAGAGGGAGAGACCGAGAGGAAACCAGAGGAAATGTCGAATGAGGGTCAACCTCGCGCCTCTTGAGCCGACGCGCCTCATCGAACGAGCCAGCGGGATTGAGGGATTAGAGAGATTAGCCATTAATCCCTTTAATTATAATTTAATATTATTTTATACGATATTAATTTATACTAACAAAGAATACTAACAATACGGTAGCTTAACGAACGGCTACATCAATTTCGCGATCTGAGGTCGTTTCGACAACGCCGACGGATGAAATTAGTCTAAATTGCGATCGCGATTCGAATGGATCGCGACACTTTGCCGACCGTCCCGCGGGCGCCGCTTGATAAGTCTCGACGCTTCGCTGACGATACTGATCAATTTCACAAACCGAGGTCGCTAGACATCGCTCACTTGACATATGATAATTTCATTAAAAATTAATTTTAATTTTTGATCGATCATTAATCGATTTGATATTTTCTATTTAATTATTTTTGATTCTTTCACGCATTAAGTCGAATTTTCATCAAATCGAATTTAATTAATTTCGACGCGATTACGATTTAACCTCTACCATTTATTTAATTTTAAATATTATACCAGTCAACAATGCCTCAACAAACATGGCGCATGGAGCAATCGCGGTTTGTTGTACACACTCATGGATCTCCAAGAGATTTGCTTTGGATGTCACGCTTTTGTAGCTTTCAACTTCGAGCACCGATCGCGCTCGATAAGCGTATAACTCTTGGGCAAGCATTTAGATTTCATCGCTCAACCGCAATGCCAACTCAGATTTGTCATTTTCCAATGTTTTGTGCATTGGACTAGGGGAGATGATTTGACTTCATCATCAACTCAAGAGAATTTGATGCATCTTCAACCCGCCGGCTAAGAAGACTTCCTGAGAGTTTGAAATTTATATTTTCTCCTCCTATCCCTTTCAGGCTCTTTGGACTTGATGGAGTCGAGATGAGAACATCTCTCCCTGCTTTTATGCTTGACCTGACTTGAAGACTTCATCTCAACTTTGGGATTTGTATTTTCCTCCCCGTCCCGGCTTTATACCTGACGAATTTCTTGAAGATTTCATCTCGATTCAGATCTTGCCTCCTTTATCCCCATGCTCACTAATTTGATGGAGGAAAGTCCCCAATCATCTCGAGATTTGTCGCATATTACCTCTTCTCTTCTGCCATGTCAGAAGGATAAATGCCGACGCACCCAGCCTCTCGAGCTCAGGTTGATCAATGGCAAAGAGTCATCGCCCCGTGTTGCACATGTAATGAACATCGATGACAAAACTCCCTTAGTTCAAAGATTTAAATTTTATACCTAACATTGGGATAGCTTCGGCCCTTGATTTTGCTTGATCGACTTAAGAAGAATTTCCTGCCTTTGCTTCGCTGACTTATCAAGGAGTTGAGATTTTACATTTATTTGATTCCAAACTCGCTTCTCGAAAAGGATTTTTTTTTGTTGTAGAATTTTGAAAATGACTTACCACCAATGTGATAATTTCCCGCCCCTCACTAAAACTCACCAAGTTGGAGAGATTTGGGATTTGATGCTTTTGTCTTTGAACTAACGAAGAGGAGGATCCCTTACTACGCCTTGGCTGTGAGTAAGAGATCCGCCACCATTCTATTTTCGCATGTTGAACCCGACCTTATACACCTACTGAGTGACTGAAAGCAATTGATGAAGGATTTTATCCCTGCTAACGAGATGGGGATCTCTTACTACTGCCTTTGTATGCAGTTGAAGCACTGCCACCGACTGCCATATTTCTTGACGGTTGAGTCCCACCTTATACACCAACTCAAGCCTTAGATTTGATGGGATGATAAATGTATATCCAACTTGGTTTGTTGAAGTTTGCGACTTGAAAGTTTTCTTCTTGGTTATAAGAGACTTTAAATTTGAGCTTTGAATACATAATTTTGAGTATGCATATGGGATCTCAGCACGCATGTCAACCCAAAGAGAAAGAAAGGCCCCTGCCTTACCAGAACGCCTCGATACTTTACTATAAAATTTAAAAAATGCCCTGCCTAACAGGGGATTTTATTTTATTTTGAAATGCATTCTGTGTTACAAGAGAATTTCCAATGAAAATTTTCATAAGTGTTGAAAGATTTTCAAATGCAGTGATTTGTCCAATCACACTTTCATGTAATATTTCTTTAAATGACCGAATCATTGACGTCAGATTGGTCTTTCACCTTGAAGTCCACGAAATGATTCTCCTCGATATACCTTTTCAATAACAAAAGGTCCTTCCCAATTAGGTTCAAATTTACCCAATTCTCGATGAGGGATGATTGGTCTTCAACACTGTGACCAATTCTCCTTCCCGAAAAGCTCGAGGCGACTGTCAGATGATCGAATGCTCGACATCCTCGCCCGATAGACTTCTTAGATTTTGTAAGCTTGAGCCCGACCTATCAAGCTCTCTTCCATCCAGAAGCATTCTCATCTTGGGTAAGATTATTGAATGGCTACTCTGAGCGAAGGTAGTTCAACTTCGAAAGTGGCAAAATCACCAAACACCAATGCACAAGTGTGACTTTGGAGTTTTGTAAGTGGTCAGAAGCCCATAACGCCTTCCACAAGTTTGGTATGCCACCCTTTATTTCTTGTGAGAATTTTTCTAAGCAATTTGACTAGTGTTTTATTAAATGCTCACCAAGCCATTTGTTTCTGATTATAAATTGATGAATATCGCCAATCAATCTTATGCCGACGAAATTTATAAACTTTAGTAAGTCGAATTTGTTCGAAATGATTCTACGCGGTACACCAAATCTATAAACAATATCATGGTAAAGAAGTTAGTCACTTGTTCACCAGAACTTCTTTAAAAATTCACCACTTGGAGAAATAATCGGGTCGCTAAGATGAAGCTGCGACCACCGATGATGAGGATCAATCGGTCCAATTACATCCGCCCCCCCAACTCAAACGGCCAAGATGCTATCATTGGATGCAACGGATTTGAGGTCGATGAATTATGTTACCGCTGGACCCGCATTCATGGCATCTCGCATGATTGATACAATCTTTTACCATGAGCCAATAAGTATCCAATTCTTAATTTTGAAAGCCATTTTAGGACCTCGATTGCAGCGCACCACAAAGTCCTTGATGGATTTCAACAATTACTTTGTTGGCTTCTTCTATTCCCAAACATCGTATACACCGTCAAGGATCTATACGTAGTATTGCCAACATAAGCATATATAAGCCTTTTCTCAAGTCAGTACTATCGACTTATTACTTGGCAATTTGCCTTCCTTGAAGTAATGACGAAGGGTCGCCGCCTTCCTTCTCTACTATAAGAATTTCATCATTTTGACTTCCTCAAAGTCTTTCATCCTGAATGGTTTGAAGTCTTGTTGACTTTGAGAAGTAATTTGTAAGGAGTGTAAGGAGCAACATACGCACTGATTTTAGTTTGATGACCCCTCTTCCAAATGGGGATTTTAAATTTATCTCTAGACTCGACGAGTGCACACACTAATTAGTATGTTGCCGTCATCCATACTCGCCATTTCTTTAGCTAATTTAGCTAACCGCTGCTATTCCTAGCTCGAGACTCGAGTCATAATGACATTTGAATTTGCTTCATAAGCTCGAGAACTCGCTTGATAGTAGCCAATTCAAGCTTGTTGATTTTGTAAAGGCCCAACACTGATTAATGACGAGTTGAGAATCGCCATAAATTTGCAAATTCTGACTCCCATGGAAATGGCTTCCTAAACCGCCACCAACGCTTCATATTCTCGCTTTGTTGGTCGAGTTGAAGTTATAAGAATGTCTCAAGATGCCACCTTCGTGATCAAGAAGACCGATACCATTGAGCCTTTGAAGATTTGAGGGTTGAGTGTATCTAATGGACAAGCTCCATCAAAATACAATTCCCACATTTGTTGCTTTTCTTTTTCATATATGTGCATGATTTGCTCATCGTGAAGATCATCGTTAAGCAATGAGTCACGCAGATGGATGAGCAAGAAAATCGCAATTTGCCCCTTCACCGCTGGGAACATATGTAATATCAAATTGTAGTAAGGACATCCCATCGTGCTGCACCCGCCAACGTTGGTCTTGTCATCAAGAACTTCAACGGATCGATCCTTGAGATAAGGGTAATTTTATGAGATAGCATGTAATGACGAACTTTGGCAAAAAATTAACGCCAAACAATGCTTCAATTGAGAATAACGCTCACTCTATTAGTCTTCGACTAATAAGATAGGCATTCTCCTTTCCTTCATCATTATGTACAACAAAGCACCTGAGATTCCTCCAAAGGTCCGTACAAGATGAGAGGCTTTCGGGATTGAGCCGCAAGAATGGGTTCAAGATATTTCGATACCGTCAAGGCCTCGACATTCTTCGTCCCACTTGAAAGGAGTATCTTTCTTCATTAATTTTGCACATCCCTCGACAGATTTGATATAAATCTTCTAATGAATGCGATGTCCCTCAGATGGAGTTGAGACCTCGAGGAGGCATTTGACAATCGCTTTGATTTTGGGATCGATTTCAATCCTCCACGGCACAACATATCCAAGGAACTTTCCAAGAGACTCCAAAAGCGACTGAGAGGATTCATCTGAGATCATATTTTCTCGATTCTTTCAAAGACAATCCTTAAATCATGATGATCTTGCATCTATACTTGACAACGAGGTCATCAACATAAGACTCTACTTTTGATGAATCAACTCACAAAGATTCGTGTCATATTTTGGTATGTAGCCCAAAGATTCTTCAAGTCAAGGGCATGATCGTAGCAATATATGCCAATCAAGGCCCCCCAATGGTATGCTTCATCTTCGTGAGCCATCTGATTTGATTGTAACTGACGATCCATCCATAAATGAGAACATGTCGTGGTTTGAAGTGTTATCCACTAACAGCTCGACATGAAGAAAGTCATCCTTGGACATGCTTTGTTTAAATCTCAAGTCGATACAGATACTAATCACCATTCTTCTTTTCACGGGACAATATTAGCTATCCAAATATTTTTCTTCTTCTCAATAAAACCAGCCTTCAATGAGCTTTGGTTTCTGCAATTACTGCTCTTCAACCTCCAATCTCATTCGCCAGAGGCTTGCTTGACTCACATCCGCTTAATTGCTAGGAACCGCTATATCGGATAAGCCCTGCATTTCAAAGATATGTCCAAGCAAAGCCCCTCACATAAAGCAAGATTTTAATTCTTCCACTTTATCTTCGAAAGTAGACCGATGAACGCCGGGCGGATCCTCCGCCCCAAATTAACTTTTGTTCATCCATAAGAATGCCTCCCCACCATCTTCAAGCTCTTCGTCTGCTTCTACTTCTTCATTATTTGAGACTAACATTAAGAATGACATTCTCATCTTCATCATCACTCTCAACTTCTATTCCCTATACAGAACAGTATATTCTTAGGACCGCTCGATAAAACCAAGTTAGAAGGTGTTTATTTCTCTTACCAATGGTTTGAGAACCTTTGGGTACCACATCATTTCAAAGAGCTTAGTCCTTGCTGCTTTGCTGACCCCATGACATGCGCAGATTTTGAGAGAGTAATATTTTGGTATCCTCAGGCATAGCTTCTTCTTCTTCGATAACTGCATTACCCAATCGTGATCTTCTTCGACACCCCTGATTTATAAAACAGCTTCCGCCCGTGTTTTCCGTGGAGAGAGGTACATAGGTCACCGCCTCGACTTTGTGAGTTTCTAGGGTGATTTCTTTAAAATGTGGGAGGAACAGAGTGACTAATGAGTGTAGTCTCACCGATGGATCTATGATTATTTTAAAGTAGTGCATTGCACCTACCTTCAAAAGCAGATTCAACTCATAATCGAGTCAAAATGTTCTTCTTCAGAGTTTTACTCAAGAGTCATGACCTTTGATTTAGAAGGAACACATTCATCTTCTTCAAGATCACGCCTGATGAGGGACGTTGTTATTGATTTTGACTTGTTTATATCCCTAGGATATTTGGAACAATCTCCTTTCCTTTATTCATTTTATCTTCCCCTTCTTCTTAACTTGTTCTTTATGGGTTTTGAAGTAGATGCAGATTTGCTTGTTTTGTTACTTTGATTCCCTAAGGAAATAACTGCATCTTGATAAATCTTCATTTCATGCACCGTAAAAAGGTTGCATGTCACCCACAATTTGGCATTCTTCTCCATCCTTTGTATATTTCATACATCGATGCAATGTGGGACAATGCCATACTTATGAAGCCATGGTCACCCGTAAGGGCTCAATGAAGTATCTCATCGATCACATGAAATTTACTCGTAGGTCTCCAAATTTAAGAGGAGGACAATGACCCGATTCCCTTCTCATTGAAACCTTGAACCATGACTTTATCTCGTCCCGATGTTGTACATCTAGATACCATCTAAGAGTTCTCAAGTTCATAAGATTCACGAGGAACCGGATCAATTAAGATCACAGATTATAATTTCATCACTTTCAGAACATACAGAGGGCTTGTCTCGCATTGGGATCATCTTCAAAATGTGACTACTGGAGGCTCTGAACATGCAAGGTCTCCGTTAGACGTCAAAGAAATATGCTTCAATTTTCCTCTTCGAGAGCTTCAATTAAGGTGTTACGAGATCTTCCGACATTAAGTGCTTCAGATACACTAAGTCGCGAATTTTCCTAGATGGGATAGAATATCAGTGATCCCTTTGATGAAGGCTTTATTTGAATCCTTAGGGATAACTTTTCATTGACTTCAATTTCTTTTCCTTTATCTTTATTCATCGCTCTTTCCTCTGGGATGAAGACTCACCACTTCTCAATCAGAAGCTATTCCATCTCAATCTTCGATGACTCAGCTTCAAAGATTCGCCGCTCCATCTAATGATACTAAGATTCGTAATCACCGCTTTTATATTTTTATGTTTATGATACAGCTTGAGCTTCATCTTCATCCGGGAAACAGTTCCTCTAAGTCGTTTATCAACTTCATGCATCATCAAGCAAGACTCAAGAAGTTCTTCATCTTCCCCCGCTTCTGATCCAAGATTTGTAATGAATTCGCAAGCGGATAGGTCGCTTTGTCGATTGTACATAATTTCCATATTATTGATGATCCTGTGTTACGCCACCATCAATAGTAGTAATATTTTGTGCTATCGCCTTCTTTTTATTTAATTTATTTTTGTTTGGCGTGTTAGCCTTCCTTGCAGATTTGCCAGTCTTTTCGAGATGAACTAGCCTTCCCATAACTGGTTTTGTCTCAACTCAAGTACGCTCAAGTGGTGATTTCCATCAATACCTGAACGCCTTCCAATTGTTTAACATTTTACGCCTTTTTTAGATCAAGGCCGCCATCCTTCATCATCGCCTTCTCTTTGCCTTTATCGTTGCTGATAAGATCGGAGATTACTTTGTGGATTCTTTCTTCTGACGCACCAATACACGTCCGATAATGTGAATTCACCGCTTTATATTTTCGCCTAGCCAATCTTTGAATATGTAACAATCTTCAACAGATCAAAGCACCATGATATGGACAAGAATTAGATTATCTCGCTTGTCCAGCCTCTTCAGTCTTTTACACTGTAGTTGGAGACCTACTTTGAGTGCATGTTTAAACAATTTACACACTTTCCTCTTAAAAGAATACTTTGTTCGCCTTTTCTTTGTGTCGGCCATTGAGTCATTCGCCTTTTGTTTTTTTGGTCGCCACCTTCAATCGCACCGGTACATCATTACCTCCAAGTATGAGCTTGGTCAGGAGCGATTGAACGACCGCCTTGGTTTTCGATAGATGTAGATTTCTTGTCTACGTATAAACTAACCGCACCAGATCCTTTCAGTATGAGGTGAAATGTGTTTCACCTTTCTTCGAGCTTTTGCTTTTGATTTATCTTCTCATCTGAACGGATAAATTTAATTTCTCAAATTTAGCCACCCTATCAAGTAGAAATTTGAAATGTGGTAAAAGCCACGCAAAGATAAGCGCCATCTTATCATCGATGTTGCCCATCAAGAATTGAATTCATGCTCTTCTTCTAATTGTTGTTCACATTTCATACTCATATTTCGCCAACGCTGCATTATATCGGTAATCGACTCGCTTTCTTCCTCTTCTCGCAGATCGCAAGAATTGTTGTCTTTTGATCGATAACCTTTAACGAACATGTTTTCAAGTTCTAAAGTCTGATTGAAGTCATTTGATAACTCAAAGATACCATTCAAAGCAAGTTAGACTATCGAATAATGGCAATAATAATGCATCATTACCTCGTTACAGATGCTTTGAATCGCTGATGTCGCTGGGATTACCATTTCCGCCAAAGAGATTAAACTTTGCATTGAATATCCCTTTGATATGGAATTGATCATACCATGGATACGGGGCTAATTTGCTTACTAATTTGCCCGCGCAATAACTGATCTTCTCATTCAAGATAATATCAAGTGAGAGGTCGCCACGCTTCGATATTTGTATATTCGAGAAGTGTTGCCGAATGACTCATTTATTTCAATCCTCGCCAGCTCAATTTGGACCCTTGAAGCATGTGAGATCAAATTTATTGAGGATTGTCGGCTTGAGCTGATGATTATTTGGGGACAGTGTGACTGCCGCAATATTCTTCATTAATCGCATCATCTATATTCAGATCATCATTTCGCTTCATTTTCATATTCAACCGAAGCGATTTCTTTATCTTTCGCTTTCATCTCGAATTCAATACCGCCAAAGTAAGTAAGACGCGGTGGGATTTTCTTCCCTTTCTTCCTTCTTCTTGTTCCTCTCCTCAAGACTCGAGGATGCTTCCTCTATTTGAACATTTTGTTCGTCGAGGAGGTAGACGATACGTTGATCGATACTGATGGCTCACCGAATTTGTTGCACCATATACACTACTTCAACAGCCGTTGCTCCTCCTTCTTCTTCTTCTTCGCCCTTCGACACTAATTTCGACGGCTGCCTCCATCGAACTTCCCATTCCAAGTGTGGAATCAAATTTCTTCGCCAGAGGGCTTCGATCGGTTAACCTCCTCTCGATGGGATGAAGTTAATTGATGCTGATCCCCTGAGGATTCTCCGCGTGTCTACCGTCATATTCTTTATCATCGGGGCCCTTTAGCTCCCATCACGATAGATTTGAGTTTCATGATCTCCTGAATTCACACCGATGTCACGCCATGCCTCGCTTCTAAAGTATTTTTTGAGGCTCAGCCTCCATATTCTGCTACCTTTCCACCGACCTGGTGGATTCTGACGCTGGTCCAAGTGTCACACCCCGATGCTCACCGTGGGACATGGATTGGTCCGCCCCGCATTGAGTTATGGACGAGGTCTCGAGGAGCGCCCCAAGATCCTTAATAACAGACTCAGTATTTTCTTTTCATCGCCCTTCTCCTCGCTAACTTGAGAACCCGATGCACTCGCGCAGATATAGCTGCTTCTCGCAGAGGAGTCGAACTCGATGCTGGGGTCCGTAAGGATCCTGAGTCACCGATTCGCTTAACCCACTTAAGTTATCAAACCGACAGCGGAACACTCACCGCCTTTGTGGCAAATGCCGCACATAAGTGTCGAGCATGCTCAAGATTTCTTTTTTCTTCGCCTCCCGCTAAGCTTGCCTGTGAAGAAGAAAGATCATACCTCCCTGAGCGAATGGTTCACTGGATTGTATTATTCAGGGACAAAAGAGACCGCCCAAGAACAACCCTCTTCATGATTGAGGTCTCCGCAGCCTCTCAAAGATCGATGATTTTTTTGACCCTGCAGGGGTCACAACTTTAACGCCTTTTCAGAGATTACATTACGTGACGGCAGACTTCAAAGAAGTCGAGGCCTCAAAGAACGCTTCATTCAAGATGGTCGGAAATCCACGCTACCAAACCTGATGGTAGCTCCTTTTGATTGATGACGTCATACAACGATGTGCCACCGCCGAGTAGTAAGGACAAATTGTTCAGAATGCCATTCTCGAGTTTAAAGAAAAAAATTAGCAATTAAAAATAACCGCACTATCACCTTACTTCCAAAATATGTATGATAAGAAAACATACTAACATATGCACTAAATAAAATCTCAAATGACTTAAGACTTTATTTAAAACTTCAAGTTTAACTTATCATTTCTCATTTCATTTTCATTTCATTTTTTTTTATACCCAATCGCAATTATAACTTAGATTTGACTACCAAAGATGGAAAGAGAAACCTATCCCCAGGAGTCGCCAGAATCATGATCCAAAATTCGCCACCCACATCTTCTAAAAAAGAAAAGAGTTGTCGCTAATGTATGCAGATTTAATAGTAGATAAGACACTACCTGTAGAGATTTCGCTCTTTGGTGAACTTTTATATCCTGGTTCAGTGTTCCTATAAAGCAAGCCCTATAGTTAATTACCCCTCCCAATACCGAGAGAGCACTTTCGACAAGTGCTACAATGAATCGTTAAAGAACGAAGTATATAATCGCTGAGTGGAGCTAGAACTTATGAAATTTATTATTTTAACTTAAAACTTTTGGGGAACGATGACGCCCATCAAGATCCCATGGTTCATTATCCCGTCGCCGCGATCCCCATCCGCTAATGAGGAGGTAACCCAACCCGACCGGGCGATCCTCACAAGAACACGTTACGCCGCAAGGTGTCCTCAGACTGGAGTTTGTCTAAGGGACAAATATAAGTCACCTACCGAACATAGTGCTTTTGCCCAACCAAATACATTCTACATTTCACACCAAAGAGCGCTAACATACATACGCACCGGACCGTAATTTAATGCCATATCGCTAACCACGGCCGAGGGCTCAGTCGTGAACATATTAGGGTGCCATATCATGCAAGAAAACCACGCCGACAGAGGACACGCCACGCCCCACGGTTTTAGTGAATATTCGAGAAGATAGCATGTATTTAATTTGACATCGGCTTTTCATGGAAGAAAAGTTTTCTTAATTTGTCACAAGACAAACAATCATGGATGGATTGATTTTTATTTATTTTTTAGTTTTAATTTAAATAATTCATTTCTTCATTTTATTATTTATATTTTGTTATTTTCTTTGAATTTTGATCATTTTATGATTGATTTTAGATTTGAATATATGATCATTTATCATCAAATTTTAATTATAATTACCCTTCTCGATCTAGTTAATATCAATCGATAGACTTGTCTACTCGTCCTGCTTTTCTACGAGGATCGGATCTAATTCATTATCTCAAGAAGATAATCCTTCAAAACCTCGTCCACTCTAATATGAGGATCTGGGACTTTTCTTCCGAGGATTTGAATTTTAGTATGTCCGATTCATATCTGTATTATATTTATTTCAGATATTATTAATTTAAATTTTATAATATCAAATTTTAGGTTTTATAACTTAATTCTATCCAAGACCAAACCGGATATAAAGACTGCTCTTTCAGATTGATTTAAGATTTACTAACATGCATATGGATATCGTTTTGAATTATGGACATTAGAATATGAATAAATTAATTTTGATTTTGAGTCCCTACCCCAAGACCAAACCGAAGTAGATCTGCTCTTTTTTTATTTTATACCTAACTGACACGTCCCTATTGTTTGAACACTTCAACATACATACATATTCTTTTAAAATGTTGTATCAATGTCTAGTTAAATGTAGTTCGATTTGCAAGTTTAAGTTTCAATACGACATTTTGTTGTTATCCACCCCCAAGACCAACGACGTATAACATTTGTCATTTTGTATTTGACTTGATCAGAATGCAAAGATGAAGTTGATAATTTTATTTTAGATTTTGTTAACTTGACCCGGCCAAGACCAAACCGGATGTATGTAACTGCCAACTCGACTATCTTCTATAGAGGATCTAGATTAATTATTTCAAGATCTATCGCTCTCCAAACCTCACAACTCTGGGATTATACTGTAGAGCTCGGTGACTTTCTTCAGATCTTGAACTTGCAAAGAACATTAACAATGATGCCGATGATTTATCTTTACATTTCGGTAATTAACTTCAAGATTTTCAATAAGATTAGATTTTAATAACCTGATCCGGCCCCAAGACCAAACCGGATGACAGAAGATCTTCTTTAAATATGATATGATATTTCGCCAAGTCCTTTTATGTCACAAATCAAGGGTATGAGGTGGAATAAATTATTTTGACCTTATCATACTTGCCACAAATAAAGATATTTCATTATATGTATATGATCAAAGATTTTATTCATATACGAAAAGAGATTGCCACGTTAACCCAAGATTTCATCTTTTCTTTCTATCTATTTCTTTAAGAAAATTTCTACAGCCTCCCACACATCCCCAGATACAGTGACTGTTTTCCCACCACGCCAAGAAAGGTGCATGGTAGAGGTACACCCTACCAAAATTTATTTGCCCATCACGCCAAGAAAGGCGTATGGGTAAGACAAGATAACATTTCGCCACGCCGAACGCGAGCAAGTACTTACAAAGAACAGATTTCCGCCACGCCGAACAAACAATGTGACTTATCACGCTTTCCCCACGATCAAAACAATGTGAACGTACTTATAAAGAAGCAATAAATTTGATTTCACATGTATAGAAATTAAAGTAAAGATTTATGACACATTTCACCTCTTTTTTTTATCGAAATTTCGGCACTCCCGACGCCATCCCCATATCGCCGAGACTAGTTTTCCCACCACGCCAAGAAAGCGTGTATGGTGTGCGAGACACCTCTACCGAAGTTTATTTGCACCACGCCAAGAGCGCGGGTTCGCATGAACACAAGATCAGATTTCGCACCGCGAACAACGTGGAGCAAGACTTATCATAACAAGCTCGCCACGCCGGAACAACGCTGCAGATTTATCACAAGTTTCCCGCGATTTAACAATGAACGCAATTTATAAGAAGATATTTCCCGCCACGCGGAACAACAACAAAGATTTATCATAAAGTCCACGACGGAACAATGAACGGCACTTATAAGAAGATATTTTCCGCCACGCCGAACAACAACGTGAACGACTTTATCATAAGTTTCCGCCGATTGGAACAATGCGAACGTTTATCGCAAAGATATTTCTGGATCATTATCTCCGCTTATCAAAGTTTCTCAGCCTCTCCCCGCCTAGAGGATCGCCACGAGACGCGCCCACCACGCCAAGCGCATGCATAAAGAGACGCCGTGAGACACCGGCCAAAATTTTGATAAGATAGCTTCCTACCATGCCGGAGAACAGGTTTATATCACAAATTTCAAGCTCAGATATGAAAGAGGTATGATATATATAATTCCTTCATAGAAACCAAAAACAAAATAAGCATGAAATTCATGAGAACAAAGAAATATTATGATATTTAAGCCATACATCCTTCCTTATCGATTTTCGACTTACGGCTCAAATAAAAGCAATTTTCAGATGTATTTCAGATGGCCATTTCATAGATTTCTCAATATCCCAAACCCATTTCCAAAGAAGTAAGCAAGTGAGATCTAAAATAACATCTCCAAATAGAAATTTCAGCCAACACATGCTTGAATTTCATAGATAAATGTAAACATGGGTTTTGGCCATACAATATCTCAAACCCATTTTCGCAAGCTAGCAAGTGAGATCTAGGCAACAAAATCCTCCAGAAATTTCAAATAACACATACTTGCAATTTCATAGATAACAAAATATAACATAGGGTTTTGGCCATACAATATCCAAACCCATTTTAAGCTAGCAAGTGAGATCTAGGCAATAAAATTCTCCAAATAGAAATTTCAGCCAACACATGCTTAATTTCATATGACAAAATATAAACATGGTTTTGGCCATACAATATCTCAAACCCATTTTAGCAAGCTAGCAAGTGAGATCTAGGCAACAAAATCCTCCAAATAGAAATTTCAGCCAACACATGCTTGTAATTTCAGATAACAAAATAAAACATGGGGTTTTGGCCATACAATATCCAAAACCCATTTTCAAAGAAAAGTAGCAAGTGAGATCTAGGCAATGAAATCCTCCAAATAGAAATTTCAGCCAACACATGCTTGCAATTTCATGATGAAATATAAACATGGGTTTTGGCCATACAACATCCAAAACCCATTTCAAACAAGCATGAATTTAAGCACAAAATAAAGCTCACTTTGCCAAGCCCCAATTCTAACAAATACCCAAATGCACAAAGAAAAAATTAGGGTTGGAGAGAAACACCTGAGGTGTCGATTCACCAAAAAGAGAGGAGAAGGAGAAGTTGCTGGCTATGCGAGGGACCGGCCTGTGGTTCGCTGATGCTCTGCTCTTCAGCGGACGGACTGAAGAGAGGAAGGAAGAATTGTGAGAGGGAGAAGAGCCGAGAGCAGGAGAACGAGAGAGTTCTCTGCAGGAGGAGCGCGCCTGCCCTGAGCTCGACGACCCAGGAACGGGAGCTTCTACCGAGAAGGGAGAACGCATGTAAGCTTTGCCGAGAGAGAGGGAGGATCGAGAGTGAAGTCGCGCCCTAGAGCTTCGAGAACCGAGAGCAAGAGGGAGAGGATCACAGAGCGTGAAAAGAGGGAAATGTCGAATGAGGTCAACGCCTCGCTTTCGAGTCATCGGGCTCGATTGAACGAGCTGGATTGTGTAAGAGGGATTTAGAGATTAGTACCATTAATCCCTTTAATTATAATTTAATATTATTTTATATGATATTAATTTATGACAAAGAATATGTGTCAATTTAAGTTGTTGTGCCGAACACACCTGCCGATCAATTTCGGATCTGAGGTCGTCGGACAACGCCGACGGCCGTCGGATGAAATTAGTCTAACGAAAAGATCGCATTCGAATGGATCGATCGCACACTTCAAGGTCCCTAAGGCCGCTTGATAAGTCTCGACGCCGGACGCATACATCATCAAGAATCGTCGCTTAGACATCGCCGAGGCTTTTCGACTTGACATGCGATAATTTCATTAAAATTAATTTTAATTTTTTGGATCGATCATTAATTGATTTGATATTTTCTATTTAATTATTTTTGATTCTTTCGACGCATGAAGTCGAATTTTCGTATCAAATCGAATTTAATTAATTTTGATCGTGATTATGGCATTTAACCTCTATGTCATTTATTTAATTTTAAATGACACATAATTGTAGGTCAACAGATGCATGATTATATCAAAAGAGTAATTGATGGGGATTTATTATGAATCCAAGCAGAACAAAGTAATCCACAAAAGTTGTTACGAGTAAGTACTTAGAGCTACCAAGTTTTCAGTTTTCTTCCCTTGAATCAAAAGTAAGAACAAATTTATTTACAAAAATAAATTTCCTAAAATAGAACTACATATGATCAACATCATTCCTATCCCAATCCAGATTATTTGAGGTCGGCATTATGAACCTTAATTTACATCCATCTGAGTACAACCTAAATTGTTAACTTAATTTATCGTTTTCTTGCCCAACTTCTATCACTTAATTCGAGGTTGTCTTCCTAATTCTTCAATATTAAGTCTATCTAACCACTTTATCGGTGCATCTTCAACCCTTTACCATACTTGAAAAAACCACTTGACTATTTTTCAAAACACCATCTTCAATAACTATAATTCCAATTAACCTATTATGTTCGTTTCTAGACCTATCCTTTCTATTTTGACCAAACACCAATCTCAAAGCTTAACAATATCTTTTTTACAATAAGGCTATCAATCTTCTTATTGCTGCCCAACACTTATTTACCAATTTATAATACATCCTCAATATTCTCATCTGAGCTAGGGACTAGAAACAATGACCAACCTATACAACATAGTTGATCTAATGAATTTTTTTATTAAATAGTATTTATTAGGTAATTCTCCGTTTTAACTAACTACTTTAACATTGGAACAGGATGCCTATAATCATGTTATAGTAATTTAAATACAAACACATATAATAAATGATATTTTTATATTTCTAAGTGCATTTATTTACTGACACAAAATAGGCGCAAGATCAATAAACATCATATGAATAATATTTTGTTGCTCTTTATATTTTCTATTAACTACCTTACATAAAAAATATCCATAATATATACTCCTCATATAAAATCAATTTGATTCTATTTTACCTAAATGATTTCTCTCTCTATATAGCATAAATATATAGAAAACAATGCATATGTTTTTGTCTCTATATAATATATGGATGCATGCACGTAAGTATCATAATATAGAAAATTTAAATACAAAAATATGCATGCATGTTATCTTAAAAATAAATGCAATAATATAACATTGACACAAAATAAAAAGCAAATAGTGATTTATGCATAATATATGCACCAAAAAAGTGTTCATACACAACAAAATTTTAGCATCTGCTGAATCATTAACTGTATCCTGAGTTAGTTTTTGATGACACAATATAAAAATAGCAAATTCTATTATTTGCAAGCTTTATAATGCTAGTCGTATAGTGTATGATAAATTACAGAAAGAACTTTAATCCCCCATAATTGAAAAAATTGAGATAAAAATTTCTCCTAAAAATCATATCCCACTTTTCGCCTACCCCAAAAATGACCATATATATCTTTATAAATTTCTATATTTTATTTCAATCAGTTAATATATAAAAGTATATATTAAAATTAAAGTATAATATTATTTATTAATTTCCACATGCTTATCCCTTCTTGCTGTAGTGTGAAACGGAAGGGAGGCCACCTCGAGTAAGTAATAAATAAAAAAACAAAGTGAGAGGAGGACGAAGGAGGAAGAAGAAAAAGAGGAGAGTAAGACGAGAAGAAGTGAAAGAGAAGAAAGAAAGAAAAAGAGGAAGAAAGAAGAAAAAAATTAAAATTGAAATAAGAAAACTGATTTTTCATATTTATTTCACAAATTAAACTAGATTTGAAGATAAAATTTTTATTTTTCACATGTTCTTCAGATTGAAGTTGATTTCGAGTAGTTAAGCATGAGACTTGTATGAGAAATAATTATTTTGAGATTAAATTTAATTAATTAAGTTGAAAATTAGGAATATAATTTAAAATGAGAAATTTATTTATGTTGGATTATTTACAGGATAAAGAAAGTTTGAGTGACAAATTCGAGGTGATTGAATGTCATTTGGGTAAGTTATGCAACTTCTAATTTATGAAATAAATATTTTTTAGTCTTTTTGCATAAGCATTTGAAGCTAAAAGATATTTATGAGTGAAATGCATTAAAATATTTTCATTTTACATTATGCATAATTACAATTTATTGTTCAAACTTAAACAATCATATATGAATTTTGATAATGTGAGTTTAAAATTAAATATATCATAATTATATAAATATTTTATCAATTGATGACAATTTAAAAAAAAGACATCTGATATATATAAATTGCTCATTTATAAATACAATTGATCAACATATAAAAATAATAATTTATATATTTATTTAAATGTCAAATGATGAAAATATATTGAACTTAAGAAATGTCATAATATAGAAAAATAGGTTGGCAAAGGTATATTTATGATACATGTCTAGGTGAGATAAAAAGGACCTTGATGGGACAAAAGGATGGGTCCCATATGTAGTCAAAATAGATCTCAATAGTGGTTAAATAATGACAATATTGTGTTTTACTTGAGCTATATCGAAAGTTAAGATGTAGCATTCGAGTTGGGGTTATACCCTATGATTTTGTGGTGTGGGTCTGCAACTCACTCTTTATGATAACTAACAAACCTAGATAACCATAATGATATATTCTAAGGCTATAATGAAGAAAAAAAATACTGTGATGAATATAAATAAAAAAAAATTAATAAAAATAAATTAATATGTAAACATATATATCCCTGACTATCATAATACACTAAAAAAATTTATATTTAACATTCTAATACAATTTTTTAAGTAGGCAGATTAAAAAACCTCATGCCTCCAAATTTTAATGTTTAATATTACAATAATTTGGTAATCAAAATACTCAATTTTAAGATTGTTCAATCATAATTAGCATACATGTTGCTTATTGTTCTTAGTTATTTAAATTATGTATTAGAGTTGTTTATCTTGGTGAACCTTATAGCTCACTAAATTATTATTTTGATTTTTTATAAGAAAATCAGAAAGATAAGGTTGAGCCTAAGCAAGAATCAAATTAAATTTTATTATCACATTTAACATATATTTAATGTAAAATATTAATGTTGTTGAGGTATGTATTAAATAAAGTGTAACATTTTATATAAGAATATTAAAGTTATTAGATGCTTTGTAGTTATATAAATGAAATCTTTTGAATTGCTTCTGATAGTTAAAATTTTTATTAAATTTGTATAGACTGTAATAAGATGTTGTTTCAAATGCATTCGAGAGATCGAGTTTATCACCAACTCTATTCTGACGAGAATGATATCAGAATGGGTATTGAAGATAGATTTGATCAATTGAATCATATACACCTCTATTACATCTCATGTTTAGTAACAAGAGTGACTCCTTAGGGTCGTGACAAGGTCTCTTGTGGTTGCCAATTGACATAAGATATAAAAAAATACCTATAATTTTAGAACCAGTAAAATGCATTTTCATAGTTCTGATAATTACTAGGTAGGATGGCATGATTAATTTTTCCAAAACAAACAAATAAGTTATCAACTTCTTTTAATACACAACTAAGTGTCTCCCCCATTTAAATAAATAAATAAATAAACTCTCTCCATTCCCCCTCAATCAAACATTTACTACAATTGATAGGAGAGTGTTGGCATTTACTCATTACCGTGTATCATATCTCTTTCTCTAGTGGAACCCCAGTACCCTCCAATGATTTAATATGGGGTTATGACTATTATGTTTTATCATTTCTTCCTCCCTCCAAAACAAAGGTTTTATGGGATCTAATAGCAATTTCACACACCCCAAAAAAAGAAAACACTAATGGCTAACAAAATCATAAAGGGAACTACTAATTAAAATAAAATAAAAGCTATAATTATGTGATTTTTATATATAAAAAAACAATTCACATCTGATAAAAATATGTAAAGAACTTGCCCAAATTTCACATTATACTGTTACATGTCATGTCCAAATATGAGGCATTGACTATTTTTCTTAAATTTTTAATTGCATGCATTAATTGGTGAAGTTAAATAGGTGTCTGTGAAAGAATCAATTAGAATATGACGTCTCTCAATAAGTATTGGTGCTACATAGATAAGATTGTTACAAAATCCATGGATAATGTAATAGAGTCTTAATATTGATCCTTAGTTCAGCTCATCTTTGACTGAAAATTGTCATATGCAGCAACTTTAGTTATAATACTAGTTGCACAACCATCGTCCATCTCCCTAATATAGACCTTAATATACAGTTTTCCCCTTAATATACACCATTCTCTTACATTATACAGTATTTATTTTCAAAGAGTATAGAACCATTCATTATCGTGTGATGCATACAAACAAGACAGTAAGAAAAATACAAGCAAAAAACTAACTGGTTCAAAGATGTACGGTAAAATTAGGCATAATACTTGTTATTCAACATCCCAAATGTTTTGATGAGATTATTTTGAATGCTATGTCTGCATAAACAAACTTTGAAGATTGTAAAAAACTTAAAAAATAATGGGAAACTGTCACTTGATGTAAACATAAACAAAAGCAATTAACATCCATAAATCATAAGCGCTATGGCATACAAAGGGAAAGCAGAAATATAAAATTGTTATATGATTGAGGTATGGATATCTAACCAAACAAAAATGAATATAAAATTTTAAATCAGGTGCTAGAAATATCAGTTTAATGACAAGCAATTTGGCACATTTAACATGAAAGAAATTGACAAAAAAGGTCTGCTCATTCATCGAATATGTGTTTTGCTTAATTCTTTAAAAAACTTACAGGATTATGCATCTCCTCACTCAGCCCAAAGCTCATGAGAATAGAGTTGACTATTGCAGAGAAGTAATGTGCAATGTATGAACCAATTCCAAGCTGTCAAAAGAAAAGCAGATAGTGTTTAAAAGTATTGAGAAGTATAGTCCTACCGTAGTACACAGCACAAAAAATAGAAGAAATTCAGTGACATAGCCTTACCACAGATCCATATAATGTAAGATAGAGGACATTCTTCCTGCCCATTGGTAATAGCTTCATTCCCTACAATAAATAAAACATTAGTGACTGATGACAAAGTTGAAATTCTCCAATGGTCAATATGTAAACCTAAAAGACTACATAAGTCTGCAAAATTCAAGAAAAACCAACTTATCACATGGTAAATTAATCCCATTTAAATGTCATCATGTTGTGGGCAAACCTTAAAACTTTCAAATTCAAACTGGGCTGATATCAAGTTTTAAACTCAATAGTGGCTGTCATAAAACAAACATACAGAGAAACCTGTTAGTTCTACTAACCTTTTAATAGTCCATAACTATGTTTTACCAGTCAAACTTTGAGCAATAATTCATTGTTTATTAAAAGAAAAATAATAGGATGTTACATACTCCTTCACATGTTTATTTTTCTCTTTATATAATGCTTCAAGATGCTTTAACTAGCCCATACAAGATTTGTACACTACTGTTCAATGTTGAAATGACGACAAAGCTTTGACAATTCAAGGAAAAGAAGTACCTGGAATAAAATTAACAAGATGACAAGCAAAACACCTAAAGCCATTGCGCTGTTATAGTAAAATGGCACCCACTTGCTCACAGGTGCCATTAACAACATAACAAAACCGATACCAAGGCATAGCAAACGCCACTGTTGAAACTCTGCAAGCAAGTCAAGTTGAAGTTACAGATGAAATATTCGATACATTTTGGAACTTTACCGAAAGTAACAAATTATATACGGTAGCAATCACCAAAACTGATTCATGGAGAAATCTAACCTTCCTCCACATAGACCATGATAGAGCCAGAAATCTTTTCCATAGTTTTAACATCTATAAACCTGGTATCATAAGGTGACATCACAGACTTCCATTCACCCTTTTGAAGGCTTCTCCAATCATCATTTCCACAGTCACAGGTTCCAAGAGAAGCATTTCTGTAAAGTGTTACAAACAAATATGGTTAAAAACAATGAAACAGAAAAAACATTACTAAATAAAAAATTTCTGGTTTTAAAAAACAGACCAATCTATTAAAACAATAAAAACAAAACAAAAGAATAACTCCCTTCACAAATCAAAGCGTGCTTATTACCGATGAAAGCAAATTCCAACATTTCCTTGAAACTTTTGCGGCATGTCTTCAGAAGCCTCAACAGTTACATAAATTGAACTCGCATAGCTCTTCAAGTTCAACCTTGATGCTCCAGAAACACATACTCTCTCACAAAAACTTCCAGTATGTAGTGAAGGGAAAAGTTGTATCGTTGGATTCTGGGTATTAACAACTGAAATCACAAACCAAATATATTACGTTATCAAAGAAAATTGCACTAAAACAAATAGAGACAGAAATACAGACGAACATAACAGAGACTCAAACCCCTCACACATATATTACGTTATTTCAGCCTTTTCATCAATTTTGAAAAAAAATGCCGAGTAAAATGCACATTACACATCTAAAGACATTGCAAGTCATTCCGATCAATAAAGAAGATGTAGGCTCCAACACTTGAACCTTTACAATTTTAGTATCGGATTGGGAACTGCGATCCTTATGTTGCAAGGAAACAAAACAAAACAAAAAAACCAACACTATCAACAGCGAGAACTAAGAAGAAATGCAGATATCACAAATAGATAGTAATTGAGAACCCTGTGTGAAGTAATAGAAACCCTAGAACCAACAAAAAGTGAGAACGGAAGTAAAAACAAGTACCCGGGATTTGAAGTCTAATTCAAACAACCCCAGTCAGAATAAATTTCAATATAGAGAATAAAATATGTTTAAACTCATGAAAGAAACTAAACAAAAAAAATACCTGGGAAAGACGTCGGGTGGGAAGAAGAGAGGAGGAAGAGCGGGGAGAGGGAGAGGAGGAAGTGGAGCAGACGATCGAAGATAGAAGAAGGAAAAGATGACACAGAAGACCGAGCCATCGCTTTGTCCGAACTGGCGGCTATCGCTCTCTCCGGCCTCGCGCTTTGTCTCCCAGCCGGCGAGGCGGCGCGCTTCTCTGTACGCGGTCGAGGCGGCCGTTTGAGTTTCATGTGAGCAGTGGCATTGCTTCTTGAAGAAGAATGGAGTCCGCTCTATTTCCTTAAAGAGGAATAGCGAGTTCCCTCTGTTAGTTTCTTTACTATAAAATTTTAATAAAACCCCTACATGTTTGCGTAATTAATATTATATCCAACCAAAATTTACATTAAAATTCATTTTATTATATTTATAAATTATTTGTTTAAAACTTAAAATCCATTTATTCGAATAAAGATAAGAAAATACTCAAACGAAATATAGGGTATGTTTGAACTAGCTGTAGCTTTTTAAAAAACTGGTTGTAAAATTGTTATGGAAAAAATAAATTTTTTGAAAAATCTGTTATGTGTTATAAAGATTTTTTTTTTCTGAAAAATTGAAATAATAGCTTTCTAACAACCACTATACTCTAACAATTCTATTCTCAAAACAGTTTTTTCAACACAAAACTTTCTAAAAAGTAATTAAAAAAGTTGATACAAACGAAACTGCTGCTTTTAACTTTCAAAAAAAGAAAGATCTAAAGTTATCTCAAATACACGCTTAGAATAAAATTTGAACAAATTTAAATTATAAATGTACACAATTAACCCTAAATCTTTATAATGTGATCATTTTGAGTTAAATGTGAAATATAAATTAATGAAATTCTTAAACACTATTGATTAAAAGTATGTGTTTTGATTGGTTGTATATTATATAATATTTTTGATATGTACTATTATGATTATATGGTTGATTTGGATTCTAATGAATCAAGAATTTGTTGAACCTCATGTGTCGATGATACCTTGATTGGAATTGAAATTGAAATGTTCGACTGTTTTCAGTCTATATCATATGTAACTATTTACTAATTAAGGGATAAACATACAATTCCTTTTTATGGATTTATATATGGCAATATAATTACATGTTACATTAGTGATTAGCCCTCTTTCTACTATAATTCTTGTCACTATGATGAGAATTTAACTTACATCATAGCAATGCAAACTAATTGATGATATAGTATAGCATTATTATAAAATTTAGGATGTATAAGTCATTTATTCAAAAAAATTTCTTGAGGAATAATTTTTTGTCTTAAGTTATATAGTTGGCATATAAATCATTGTTAATTACTCAAAAGGTTGAATCGATCATCAGAAGAAGAATTAGGCCAAAAAATTAGGATACATTCGGGAAAATGAAACTTCTATGCAGGATAAACGCTTTCATAAAAATTCATATAACCGAGAATGAAGTTTTCTACGCAGATCATGAATTAGTAATTGCATCCAATCTACGAAAAAGTCTCAATTGTTTCGAACTTTCTATTGTTGGAATGGAATATTCACGTAATCCTCATTAATATGATCAAACCTTATTCCATAATATTTTCATAAGATTCCTCTTTCTTATTCTTAAGCATTAGTCTATATTATCAGTCTTATGCATTCTTTCTATAATGGTTCACTGATGTAAGCAATTGTCATAATATTGATAACATCGACTAACTTTGAAGTACTTTTAAATATGGTACATATTTAGGGCTTAAACTAGCAAAGATTCTATTCAAATGAATTAATTCCTTATAAAATAATGGTGAAAAAGCTTTAGATGAGGTTGAATTAAGAGTTCAAACAAAGGTCGAACAAAATTTGGACATAGTTCAAATATTATTTGAATTTATTTTTAAATCTTGCTCTTCTGTTGAAGCTTACATTCAAACCTAGTGTCTATATTTGAACCTTTGTTTAAATCTCTATTTTAAATTCATTAATTGAACAATAAATATGAGCAAGTTCAAATAAGAATTCACTATGTTTTGAATAATATTAAAGTACAATTCAAACTTTTGTTCGAATATAATTCAAAACTATATTCATTCCTTGCTTAAATCCTACTTGAACATATATTTGAACTTAAGTTCTATCTTAATTGTCAATCCCTATGGTCTAACCTAGGGTTCAATTCTGTCAGATAATATAAGGTATAAATCTTGTTCGAACTTTAGTTCAAACCTTGTACCATCATCCTAACTTAGTTTTTTAACCTAGGATAGTGTTCGAACCTTATTCGAACATGGTTATAAAACTCATTTCCTTTTCTCTTCATGTCAAACCGTGAGGCTATTTATTTGGTGGGCAATTGCCCACCTGAATTTTATCCTCGCCCACACATTGCATTCATTTATGTTATCGATTTCTCACCCATTGGCAATCACTTGATTCATCTCTCTCTCTCTCTCTCTCTCTCTCTCTCTTTCTCTCTCTCGACACCATCACTCTCACTGAACTATTTTTTTAAGGGTATCCAACACCCACACCATCTTTTTGAGGACTAATCCCATAAAATCAGAACATTCATCACCCACGCAACGGTCGCTTGATATCGAAGGAAGCATCGAACTATTTAATATTTTGTGGTTTCATTTTCCTTTTTTTTCAAAAATGGTGAGAGTTTAGAGTTACAATGCAATGGCTAATCTAAATTTTTTAGGTAAAACATAATGAACTCACATTTTTAAAGGGCAAAATACTCTTTTTACTCTTTAGTCAGAAATAGAATAATATCTAAAAACTAGTAAAAAAGAAAATAAATTTTTAAGAAAATATTCAATAAAAATAAATATAATATTTCAAAAGAAAAAAATTAGAGTTAAAATATATTAGTAAAATTTTGATAAATTTATAAATTTATTTTAATATGATTATAATACATAAATATTTAATTAATTTTACTTTATATTCATTCATTTTATTTTCTGCCCTTATTCACATACAAATATTGTGTTAATAAACTTTTTAATCTAATTATATGCTTCATTTTTATGAAATAGTTAAAAAAATAATGATGATCGATAAGAAATACTATAATATAAAACTAATAAATTAATATTTTTGAAGTAGAATTATTACACAATAGTATGTCATAATTTAATCTAAATTAATAGGTGATGACAAACTTATTGATTGACTAATATCTTATATTAAGAAAACTAAATATAGCCTTAGTTTTTCTAACACACCAAAATAGTAAGAAAATATCGATCCTTATGGATTTAAACCCTAATCCTCACACATGCACCATAAAATTCAATTCATATACATACATACATACAGACACACACACGTGTATATATATATATATATATATATATAATTAAAATTTTAGAAGCAAATTATAAAGTTTAAGACTAAATGTCATGTATATCAAATTTGTGATTTTGAACTATTATTATAATTTATTGTACAATCTCAGAGATTTAATAAAAGATTATATGATATATTTTTTTAAATTATTAAAATATTAAATATTTCTCTAAATTATTTTCTTTTCTAATTTTTATTTGTTTTTAATAACAAAGAAGACTTTGGCACTTGAAGAAGATGATATAAATGGAATATACTTGAATAACAAATAAAAAACATAATTAAAGTGTTTAGCTATGGCTTTTTTATAATTTATAAAATTTTTTTGGGATTATATACTTTTTTTACAATTAAATCTATTGTAATATGATAATTGAAACTAATATTTAACTTTTAAATATTAAAAATAATAATATTCACTTCAAACTTCAAAAAATTTTTTTTCTCTAAATAATTTTATAAAAAAAATTACAAATAAACACTTAATATATGTGTATTTATAATTTAACCAACCTCTCTATTTTTTTAAACTATTAACTCATATATTTGTATATGCCACGATCAAATCAGTGAGAATTTTATAAAATAAAAAATATGGGTTAAACTTCTGTTATGAATTTCAATATCTTAAAATCAATTTGAAAAGTTAAAATTAAAGATGGTTAATTTATAAATATAGAAGAATACGATAATTGTATATGTAAAAGCCCCTTTTATAAACTATAACCTCCCCAAATATATTTTCCAATACAAACTCAAACTCCACAAACAAATACAAGTAAAACACATTTGAAATATTTTGCAAAAAACTCATTAATAATATCAAGATTTACAATTGTACAACTGAATCAAAACACATTTCCTCAATACAATCAAAACCAATACAAAAAAAAAATAAAAGAGATTATTTTCATAAAACACCCTAAATTTCAGTAAAATTAGATCAAAAGGCAGTTACAAGACCTATCCCCAGCTCCTCAGCAAGCTCATCCCACACTGGAAGAAGAGTGAAAACAACAAGAGAAATGGCTGCTATCAAAGCTGTTTGCCTCAGTGTTCCCACCTCTGAAACATCATTCAGGCAAGGCTTCTCTGGGGTTCTCTGTGGAACAGGTGAGCAGAAAAAATTTATAATTTTTTCATAAACATTCATGAATATTACAGAAAATACCTGGCATATAAGCACATACAAGCCCCAGGGAAGTGAGAGAGGTCCACCAAGCTAACACAAAGATGAGAACAAAATATTACATTTCTTGCATTTAGAGAGTAAAAAACGAAAGATTTGCACAAACACACCACACAAATTCTTATGCATTTACATATGTAATACTTAAAGTTTGATATAAATATATATATAGCACTTCTTCTATGCATGAAAGGTGTATTTTACTTTAACAAAAGTTAGTGATGATGAAATTTTTGATGTGATATTAAAGATTTAAGTGTTATGTAAGTAAATATTAAAATTTAAGTATTAGATATGTAAATATGTAGAAAGATTTACATGCATCCATAAAATTCTTTTGTATTTACATATCTAACCCCTAAAGTTAGTTAGATATATATATATATATATATATATATATATACATATATAGCACTTTCTCATGCACGAAAATATGAATTTTATTTTAAACATATTTGATAGTGATATTTTTGATGTAATATTAAGAGTTTATGCATTATTTATGTAAATATTAAAGTTTAGGTGTTAGATATGTAAACACATAAGAATTATGCGGTATATATGTAAATCCTACAAATATATAAGAATTACATGGTGTATATATATATAAAGTAAAATTTTAATTAAAAGGAAGAGCAATGGAAGCTGGATGACTAAACGCAGAAAGAATGTAGTGAGGATAAGAGAGAAATAAAGAAGCATACCACTCCTAGTCCAAGCATCAGGTATGTTGCCAAGCCAAAAGCAAACAGAGCATTTTTTCCAAAAGCCCCCTGGCACCAAGAAAGAGACATGAGCAATAGGTTAGAGAATAAGATTTTGAACTTATTTAGCTGTTGTAGATAGAAAGCATGATGTAGAAAATGATGATTTTATTTATGCTCATTACTGTGAAAAATGAAATTATTCTATTTAATATCTAGAGTTGTATTTTTAGATTGCTCATTTGATTCTTCAACTTTGTCAAATTTGATTAGTTTATGTTCATATTTAGAAATAAGATCAATCACAATTGGAAGTTTAAATTCAAATTTGATACTAGGATGAATTAAGTTTCACATTCAGAATTTGAATCTTACTAAATATAAATTCATGTTCATAAATATGATCCATTGTGGAATAGATTTAGATTCAACAACATCATAGAGAAATTCAAATTGTATTTTTGTAACTAACATATCTTTTAATGAATATATATAAAATAATATTTTTTTGATTAGATAAACTTCAACCATACATGATTATTATATTAGAATATTTTTCATAGCCTATTGAAAAAATGTAATTGATTTTTCATTAAGAATCTTATGGAATAATTATAGCATCACTCAATACTCAAAGATCTAGAAAAAGCCTCAAATAATATTTTTGGTGAATTGTAGTTTAATTCACTCCTAAAATCTCGCCTAAGACCGTTAATGAAAATATGAAATAAGTTATGCTAATAAAATATTCCAAAATACAAATCATGTGAAGCTAGCGATAAAACAATGCATAATATTTAAAAATACTATATTTATTTTATTTAAAACACTAAAATTGATTAAGCAATTCATCCTCATTAAAAAATAGATTTTTTCCTTAAAACATATGTTCACGCCAACCTATCCTATGTTAAATTTATTCCACTTGAAACATTGAACCAAAGTCATCAACCAAGTCCTTGTAATTTGTTTTAGCAACTTTAAATTTCATGGAACAAACAAAATGTGATATGGTTTAATATCAGATATTACAATTGAGAGGATGATTAATTTCTGTAATTAGCTTGAGACAGTGAGCTTGCGTGATTAAATGTTTCTAGATTGAGTTGCTTATCGCTCCACTTTCATGGGTGTGAGTTGAGTCAAGGAGTCAAACCCTTCAATTGAGTCAACCCTACAGTAAAGGAAGGAAAAGTTTTGAGCCTTCGATCCGCTGGATCTAGCCTTTAATCTGGATGGACTCCCTTGGATTGGTCTTTCTTGCGCGGCTTTCTAGCCGTTGGATTAGCCCGTGTTATCTTCACCTGACTGCTTTCTTGATCACACTGCTTGTCTTTCTTTCTAGATTTGAGTGGATTACGTGATGGAGTTGTCTCGGCTTTGATCGGATGGATCGTGATGGGTTTGAGTGGAAAAGATGTCAAGAATCGCACGATTCGAATTACGGGATCGAACGAATAAACCCTAATTCATTTCTTGTTTTCCTTCTTTCTCCGCACAGGGTTTCAGAGGGAGATCGGAGGAGAAGGAGGAGATCCTACCGCCATGGTCGATCTAAGGAAGATCCACCGTAGAAAGGGCCTGAGGATGCCGGAACCAGCTTGAGATAGGATCTGGAGGAGATCCGGGAAATTGCACACTGCTTGGGGTTTTCCGGTTTCCACCGTGAGAATTGAGCCACAGATGGAGAGAGAGAGACCAGGAGAAAGAGGGAGACGACTGGAGAAGGGAGAACAGAGGAGTCTTGAGATAAATTCTTCTGCCTTCTTTTCATTCCTCTCTGATCTCTATTTATAGTATTTGTTATCGCCTCATTCTAAGATTTCTAATTTCTGCTCTCGCCGCTTAGTTAGAGACTTCTCGATCTTCATGCTATTAGTCTTTTGGATGGCGCTAGCTTTCTTGATCTCTTATTAATCTTCTGCTTATCTGCTAGCTTTGTTATATGTTTATACTTTTGATTCTTCTTGTAATCACTCTGGGGACGCTCGCTTTGTGATATTTTCTTTTATGTAGTCTGGAAATCCTCTATAAAAGCTAATTATTTTATTTATTTACCTATTGATTTATTCTCTGTTACTTCTGGATCTTCTTCTGGTTAGTTGGTGATGAAGTCTTTTAACCAATTTTTTTTCTTATTCTTGGTCTGTTGATGATTTGGGGATATGTGTTCATATCATTACTCCTCACCTTGACCTTGTCCCAAGGTCAAAATCGTGAAAATTTTCCTGATTTCCTCTCTCGTTACCGTGAAATATCTGCTTTAATAAACCTTCCCATTAATACCTCTTTGATCGTTGATCTCCTTTTGTATCATTGATCCGTGACTTTGATAGGTATAATAAACATTTGTCCATCTCAATTGGTTTGATAACCGGTCGGATGGATACGAGTCCCGTATGGTTTTAATCTAGATATGTGAAATACATTATGTATTTTGGTCGCTTCGTAATTCAATTTTATAAGCCACCATACCTATTTTTTGAGTATTTTGAAGGGTCCATAATACCTTCTTTGCAATTTGGTATACCATTTCTTGTCATCAAGTCTGTCAAGGTTGTATTTTAACTAAAACTAATTCATTGACTTCCAATTGAAGGTCTCTTCGTGTTTATCAACTTTTCTTTTTTTTGAGCTAAATTTGTAATCGTGGTTTGTATGTTCTTGTCTCTTTGTTGTATCGATTCTACCTCTGAGCTATGTATTGATAGCATGGAATGATTGTAGGAGGGAGTCTACCATAAACCGCTTGAAAAGGAGTCATTTTGGTTGAAGCATTGATGCTTGTGTTATAGCAAAACTCATGGTAGGAACGTAACCATGCCTTAGGTGTATCCAAAACAAAGCTCCTTAGATTGTTCTAGGATTCTATTGTTACTGCTTGTCCATCTTTGAGGATGGTAAGCACCGCTGTTTTAAAGTTGTTCCACTTAGTCAACAATTTTGCCAAAAATTGCTCATAAACAATGGATCTCTGATACTATTCGTGGTATCCCATGGAGTTTCACAATGTCTGATAAAGATTTGAGCTAGATAAACAGAAAATTGTTTTGGTGAAAAAATGAGCATACTTTGATAGTCATTCACTACTACTAGTATAGTTGTTTTATTATGAGACTTAGGTAAACCAAAGGATGAAATCCATAGATACCTCCTCCCATATTGCAACCGGTATGGGCAATAGTAATCTTTCTAGTATCATATTTGATGACAAATGGGGCATGTTGATACAAATTGTTTAATATCCTTTTCATCTGCTTTCCGTAAGAATTGTTGAGCAATTCTAGTCATGTTTTCTCAATGCCTCCATGCCCTCCTATTGGTGTTGAATGGAACTCTCTTATGATTTTGTTTTAAGGTCGAGTCTTTTGCTATTACAATTCTCCTTTGAACCTAATTAGCCCTTTTCTAATCTGTAATGAGGGAATAATCGCTTGTCGCCAATTTTTTTTATATACTTCTTAACTTTGGTTTCCTCTGTAATGTAAGATCCTTGAATTTGAGTATATACCGAGAAGTTTACATTAAGGAATGAGTGCTTTTGGTCTTTAATCAAGTCGTTTCGTTAAACATTTTTCCGACGGCATCACCGCTTTGTTTGTAATGCCCGGTTTATATTCAATACTATAATCATACCCCGCCAGCTTCAAAAAATCTCGCTCGGGTTTGAATTGTTTTCGTAATAATTCTCTACTTTTCACGCCTGATTGTAAATTTGGCTCCAAGAATATCGCTCCATCTCAACTGCTTCAAGAAGATGTAGTTCTAGCATAGAAGACTTTGCATTGTAGCTTTTACAAATAAGCTAATGGGTGATTATTCGAGCTAATACAGCCCTATGGTCGTCCCATGCATCTCTGTTTCCAGATAAATGGCATAGTAAAATTAGGAAATGCAAGTCCGGTAATGTTACCATAGCCTCTTTTAGTTTTGTGAAGTTGTTGATTGATCCGTCTGAATGGAATTGTTGTTGCCAAAGATTGAGGTAAGAGGAGAAGCAATTTCTGCATAGTTTTGACAAACTTTCTATAATAACCCGTTAATCCCAAAATCCTCTTAACTGCTTTTATTGATTTTGGCATATTCCAAGCTTCAGACCGCTTGTATTTTCTGGGATCCACCTCTATCCCTTTAAATGAAAAGAATATGTCCCAAATATTCTATTCTGCTTTTGAATAAATGAACATTTACATATATAATGAGTGTTGCTCAGCTTGTTCTAATACCATGTAGATGTTGATGTATTTCCAATGTTTGGTCAGATATGAGTATATCATCAAAGAACACTAACAAATTTCCTTAAGAATGGTTTCAAAGACGTAATTCATTCTTGAAAGGTAGATGGGGCATTGTTAACCCAAAAGGCATTGCTATGAATTCATAATGGCCTTCATGTGTTCGCGCTTTTATGAATGTTTTCTCATTCTTATTTGATGATAACCCGATCTTAGTCCAATTTGGAAAAACAAGCTCCATATAATTCATCCATTAATTCCTCGAGTTGGTATGGGAAACCCATCGGTGCACTTGTTTAAAGCTCTATAATCAACACAAAACGCCAAGTGCCATCCTTTTTTTAATAAGCAGTAGAATGAGAAAGTGGCTTGTACTTTCTCTTATAACGCCTAGATCCATCACGCTGCCTTTAATCGCTTTTCTATTTTTCTTCAAAATATCTGATATACACTTTAACAGCCGAGTCCTGTGTGTCGTATTTCAAGGATCAATATCCCTCAGATGGATCAAGTCCCTAAAATCAAATTTTGTATTTTTTATCTGTTACTATACTTATTGTAGATGATCGAATCATGATTAGGATGTTTGTTCCCTCATTAATTCTCCGACCATGTAAGAACCTGATATTTTTCTGATTTTGTAGTTTTGTAAACCTGCTTGAATGTAATATGTCATTATGGCATTGAAGTTGCTCTCAGTTGAATTAATCGGCTATTCAGTCTCTTTTTTTTTTGTAGACTTCATGAGCTTAGAATTCATCAGCACTCACCTAACTGTCCAAACTATCAGACTCTAAAACCACATCTCAGATTAGTAGGAGTAACTGCTTTTAAAAGGTTCCTCAGAGACAGCACATTGGGAGCAAACCTGCACATCGTAGCCTTCCATCTCCCACAAGACTTTAAAAGTCATATCAAAGGATTGCTCAAGTTTAAGCTTGGCCATGACGTATAAATCAGATCCACTATCAATCAAAGACCAACTTGTTCACGCTTTATTCTCCGTAACTCAGTTGTGGTTTCGATTGCCCAGAAAGGCATTTAAACCGATTTCGAACTCTTCCTAATTAAATCAAGATTCCACATGATTCAGTTGGTCGCTACAAGGATTTTCTTGTTCTCTATCGACCGCTAAGCGCTTGCAGAAAGAGTTATGCATCTACCACGTAGAACTCCTCATCACAATTGAAACAAAGACCTTTTCTTTTCTTTCTTCCAATCGAGTAATTTCAATGGGTATTCATTCTGTTGTGTATTTTGGCTACATAAATGTCAAAGTAGTAAATGTCATCATCATTGTCGTCATTTAAACTGCATTGTACATATATATCATCTTGAATCTATCTTCCATTAATTGCCAATTGTTGTAGAGAAGTTTACCGCAGGTCTTTACTCTTTAATGTCATGTTTCGATTCAAAACAACTTAGAAAATCGTGAATTCTCAAATACTCAAATTCCTCAAATTCATCAGAAAACTCGACTTGGATTGCTGTAATTCTAGCCAATTCACCCCTTAAATCTCTATAAAGATGGTCCAAATCAATTCTGCTCTTCGAACAGATTCCATGTATTTAATTGTTTATTGCAGATCCATCGATACCAAGAAAAATCCATATATATGTATAAAAACTTCCGATCTTCGATGATTGTAATATTGGAAAAATTGACCGCTTTAAATAACCAACCCTGTGATTCTCCATCAATCCATGTCTACTTTTACTACTTCATATTTTGAGTTTGATGTCTAGAGGAAAAGAGATTTCGTGAGTGAGTTTGGGTACATACTTGTGATTGCTTGTTCTGCAGATTATTTTCCAATTTTTCTTCAATGAGGAGAGTCTTCTGATACTAGTATCATGTGATGGATTGCATTTGTTCCTCGCGTTTTGTTTGTCACACACATTCTTCCAAAGCCGAAGATCTTGTACCTTCCGCCATTGTGAGTGTGGAGAGTCAACAGAGCACCAATGATATGCTTTAATATCGATATTACAAGAGAGGATGATTAATCTCGTAATTAGCTGGAGACAAAGCGGATTAAATGTTTCGGATTGAAGTTCGCTCTACTGCTCCACTTGGGTCAGGGTGTGAGTCAAAATCTGAGTCAAACCCTTCAATGAGTCAACCTACCGGAAGGAAAAAAAGTTTTGAGCCTTCGATCCGCTTGGATCTAGCCTTTAATCTCCGCTGGATGGACTCACTTGGATTGGTCTTTCATGCTGCTTTCTAGCCGCTGGATTAAATGTTATCTCTGACTCTGGGATTTCTTGATCACATGCTTTGTCTTTCTTTCTAGATTTGAGTATGGAGTGATGAGTCTGCGACTGCCTTTGATCGGATCGTTTCGGATGGCTTGAGTGGAAAACAGATGTCAAGAATCCCACATTCTAATTACGGATCGAACGAATAAAACCCTAATTCATTTTGTTTTCCTTCAGCCTTCCTGGCTCTCGCTAGGTTTCGAGAGGGAGATCGAGGAGAAGGAGAGATCCCACTGCCATGGTCGATCCAAGGAAGATCCAATCAAAGGGCCTGAGGATGCCTAACCATCAGAGCTGGAGGATCCTGAGGAGATCCTGAAATCACCGTTTGGGTTTTCCGGGGTCCCGGGAGAATTGAGCCACGATGGAGAGAGAGAGACAGAGAAAGAGGGAGAAGGGAGAAGGGAGAAATGAGGAGTCTGAGATAAATTCTTCCCGCCTTCTTTTCATTCCTCTCCGATCTCTATAGTGTATGGTCAGCTCAGAATCGATGCCATAAGATTTCTGCACCTCGTCGCTTAGTTATTTCGATCTTCATGCTATTAGTCTTCTCGCTTTTGATGCCGGGCAAAGCTTTCTTGATCTCAAAGTTTATTAATCTTCATTATCTATCTCTAGCTTGTTATATGTTTATACTTCGATTCTTAATCACTTGCTGTTTTGTGATATTTTCTTTTATGTAGTCTAAAATCCTGTAGTGCTTAATTATTTTATTTATTTACCTCATTGATTTATCTACTGGATCTTCTTCCCGTTAGTTGTCTCTTTAACCAATTTGGCCTTTTTCTTATTCTTGTCTCTGTTGATGGCTTGGGGATATGTGTTCATATCAAAATGATAATGGGCAAATAAGTCTTCTATCCATTCAAAGTTTTCAGACCAAACTTCCCATCAAATGTAGAATGTAGTTTGAATCTCACGATAACTATGATGTGCTTATCTAGAACATTAACTTTGTAGATCATAGCTAAATTGCATCATTGATAAAATTGATTGTCCTAATTAATAAATCCAAAATTTTGTTGGCATTACAACACAACTATAAGCTCTAATGCTAATTTGAAGAACGGATGACACAAGACTGGAGTTCTCTAATGCAACTAATATGATGCATAATATGCTTTCTTGTAAAAAAAATGAGGCTGCATAGATCACAAGTTACCAAACAATTCAACACCTCACTTTCTTTTAATGCAAATAGACAATAGCAGTCTTTAAGACTAATTGATATTAAACAATAATAACAATAACAACAAGCCTTTATCCCACCAAGTGGGGTCGGACTAATTGATATTAAAATGATAAAAAATATATGAGAATTTAAATAAGGTGAATATGTTAATTTTCACAATTAAATTTTGATAAATGTATCACTTATTGACAAAAATTAAGAGCACTAAACAAGTAAATAATAAGGTATATAGGAAAAATAAGAAAGAATGAAATTATCAAAATAAAGAAAACTCGGATGATGTGATGTGGTGGTGGGAAGAATTTGTAGAAAGATTACTAAATGGAGACTTAGGAAAGACTTTGGTATGATCAAGACTAACTAGGGTTAGATTTATGGTAGATTGGAGTGTAGTTAGATCATGGCATTTTTTTTGTGTGGACTTGCGTGGAATTGGGTTTGGATGCTGAGTTAAGGATTTTAGAAGAAGCCTTGGAGGGTGGTGGTTAAGCAATGTTTTTCAGGTGGAGGAAAGCCAGAATGAAGTGATAGAATTAGGGTTTAGGCAGAGGGGTTTTGTGCAGAGGTGATGATCAATGGCTATGGGATGAATTATGTTTACTTCAGGGTTGAGAGGACAGTGAAAGTGCACCTAGGATTAAGAATAGGTTGATCTGATCATTACCCCATGTGCATGTGGTGGAGTTGCATCACTAGCTTCATGCCGACATAAAATCCCTTGGAATCAAATAATCACATTTGTACCTCACACTCAAAGTAATCACATGTCTAACCTACATTCATAACATTAAAAATTAAATAGAGATTTTATTTAAGCTAAAAGTTGTAAACTACATACATCAAAATACTATTTATAGACTCATCGTAAACTAAATTAATAGATAATGTTAACAAATGATCAATCTCAATCTAAATTTAAATGAATTCTAATTTAATTTTAAACTCCTCAAAATAGTCGATTATTTGATCTGAAATCCCCAAACCAACCGAACAAATGCTAGAAACCCTTGAAACGCAAGCCAATACACAAATCCCATCAAATTACTAACTTGCTACATTAACCTCCTATAGTAACTTGCAATGCTAACCCACTAACAACAAAAATATAATGCCAAACAGTAGTACTTGAACATCACAAAAAAAAAATCTTGCAATAGATGTGCCCAAGTTACACTATCGCCTCTTTGAATCTCTCTGAATTTCATTACATGATACAAAATGCCAAGGATCACCGCATCACTTGACCTCTACACTAATGGGCTAGGGTAAGAACCAATCAGTTGACGCACTAATGCCTAATATTCCTTTAGCATTTACTACTTAAGTGAATAAATTATAAGGGGATTTACATACATATCATACATTTTCCTAAATTGTATATAACATACATACCTTATGTATTTACATATCTAACATCTAAACTTTAATATATACATATATGACACTTAAATATTGACCATCACATCAAAAATATCACTATCATTTACTTTTTTTAAAATGAAATGCATCTTTTCATGCATAGGAAAGAATAGGTATGTAAATATGAAACTTTAGATGTTAGATATATAAATACATAAGAATTGTGTGGTAATGTATGTAAAATTTTCTAAATTACATTATCCCTGATGGTGAACACAGTTTTGGTGCATTCTCAATCTTAAAAGATAATGTGATTCTTATAGGAAGCTATCAATTTTCTCCTTGGATGTTAGACATATATAAAAATGAAACAGAAATTAAATAATTTTTTTTTATCAAGGAAATACAAGGCTAATCTAGGTGAGAAATTAGCTTCGAAGATCGTACTCGAAGTCGACTAATTTGGGCTCGAATCGAGATCGCTCAAGCAAACGAGATTTTCGAGCATGTTCTAAATTGTTTCGAAAATTTCGAAATGGCTTCGCTTCTGCTCATGAGGATCGAACCGGCTCGCTCACGCGGGCAAATGAGCCCGAAAACAGATCGCCTAACGAGCAGAACGAGCCGGCTCGTTTGCATTTTCGAGCCGAACGAGCCGGCTCGTTTGCATTTCGAGCCGGTTCGTTTGGATTTTGAACCGGCTCAGATGGATTTCGGCGCCGTTCTTCTCGAGCGGATCGAGCTCGAGCTCGATCCGGCTCGGCTCGA